>CM062291.1:76702369-77302369 GCA_031216915.1 Pictodentalium vernedei
CCCCGAGTGCCTACATGGGGGCACGATGATGCTGTGTACTAAGGCGTACTGCACGTCGATGGTGCGCATGTCTTTAACCAATCTATGCAGAGTTCAGAGTTACGATGTTGGAGAGCTGACAGCTGCTCGTCGTTTCTCTCCGGGTACTCCGGCTTATTTCAACCCGTAAAACTGTCACCGACATATGACCCTGGCTGTTAATGATGTTTAAGGTCGCCTATTTCTGCAGTAGCTAACTGTGACTGCAACATGGATAAAGTCCAGTCAATCGTTGATACCCGTGTCGCCAATTTTAGGACATCAACGCTGGCACTGGTGATCGGGTTCTATTTTACCAGCAAAACCGCTTGATTATCATAGTAAACAAGCACAGCTTCACTTACAGAGGAACCCCGGGAAGTGAAGCAGTGTCTGTTCACTGCGGTAAACGGGCTGTTTTACTGGTAAAATAGGACCCAGGCGCCAGTGCTTGGGAGTTGCAAACCCTCTCTAAAATGGGCAACAATGCTTATTAACGATCACTCCTGGTCTTGAGTTGATCCTCGTGTGATCGTGATTTGCCTTTGTGCCATAATATGACCTTTAACAGAAATACTTCACGGGATTCCCGCTTGGATGTAACACTGTAACCATGCCCATAAGCCGACTGAGTGAATCGACAATTCAACGGACAACTATTTCATTTCTGCTGCTTAATTCAGTCATTAAGACTTGCATTTACCATCGTCACTTCGTGGAAAAACAAATTACCCAATGCGAAAATATACGATGTTTTTTTTTCCCAATGTGGCCGTCGACATCGAATCGAATCTTCGCCGGGTCCCACAAACTCAATTCAGATCTCACTGAGCCCCCCCCCCCCCCCCCCCCCCCCCCAGATATATATTGGCTGTTGGTATGCCAATACGCACGCGTACTTCCCTTCGTGACCTTATACTTCCCTGTTGTGATGGACAGTACAAACGTCGCCCGAGTGATAGAATGTCCTATATCCCATAGGGAACACAGGACATTCTAGCACGACGAAAACTTAAACACTCCAAGCAAATTTTCTGTTCAGCGACACCCGGATAAGCACCCCGTGTACCATCAACAGTAAATTTAGGAGTTCTTATACGTTTATTTTGTTGTATCGCTAACTCGATGTGCAACGCACTCCATATTGACTCTCTGGTAAAATGGGACCAGATAATGCTCTGAGTGGAAGTCGTCTAAAATTGGGCAACATTGGTAGACTTGACGTTATGTCCATGTTGCGATCACGATTTGCGCAGAAATTTATTGGTGTTTAAGGTCACATTTCTGCACGAGCTAATCGTGATGGCAACATGGCGATAAAGTCAAGTTAAGCCAACCGTTTACACCAATGTTGCCCATTTTCGATGACTTACACCCACGCATTCGTCCCTGGCCCTATTTTACCAGTAAAACACTTGTTTACCACAGTAAATAAGCCGCTTCGCTTCCCAGTGTTCCCAAAGTGGATTGTATTGAAATGTGACCCGAAACAAATATTCGGGTAAAAAAAAAAAAAAAAAACAATTGTTGAGAATTTATTTTCTTGCCAATAAAACACAAAATGCTCTTTGGTTTTGTTTCTTCCACGCAACCATTTCCCTTACAATTTTCAAAACCATACGATTCAATGACTCCAAGAAATGGTCTGAATCCTTTTCCCCATTTCGCTCCTGATCCATCCGTGCACCTGCCAATGTCTACGCCCATCGCGTCATTCACCAGCTGTTGGTCCGATGGTCCATCCAGCCAACCACTGAACCTTTGCCTTCCATCCGTTTCCCGTGATTACAAATCACTAAAATAAATCTTTATCCTTTTAAAAAACGAGACAAGTGACCTATCGGTGGTTAATTGTCACGTCTTTTAAAACACCAACGATCTATTTCAACGATTTCTGGTCATGAAAGAAAACAATTTTGGAATATATTTTTGTAAAATACAATTTTACATGTTTTAAAGGATTGACCACTCGAACGCGAAATTGAGGCAGTCATTGGTTTTAATTTTTGCTAACTGCTTTTTGATCATTCAATGGAACTAGCTCGTTCCTGTGAAGGGTCATGAACTGTTTGAGGCAAAAATCAAAGGGGTGGAGGATATTTTGAAAAAAATGTTTGAAGTATTTTCTTCTAGTAATGCTACTGTCACGATTAGCCATTGTGCATGAGTGAGAGCTTAAACACCAATAAATATTTCCAGTAATGCCGTCGAGTGTTAAAAAGAAAAATGAACAGATCACTTTCTGCACTCGTACCTTCGGCGCGAATTTACATAACGCCCCAGTGATAAAATTCCCTTGAAAATTTACTTCACCCAACACCAGAAATCTCAATCTCACTTCCGTTGCAGGTTTTGGTAGTAACTTGTGCTTTACAAACTTACAACAGGGATGCTAAGTACTTGAATGGCCCGAAGAGCATCTAGCCAAGCAACAGAAGGAACATCACGCCTCGGATCCAAGAAGTCTGCCAGAATAAAGCAACATAACAGTTTGGCCCAATTTCAAAGATCTTAATTTGTACTGGTGTACTTAGCTTATATGGAAGAGAGTCTTCGTTTAGACATGTTCAGGGCAGATGTTAGCAGGATCAATGTTAAAAAAGAAATTTGACAGCTGAATAATTACACGCAGACTTCACACAAAAATTTATCAATAAAAGGAAATGATCAGAAAGTTTGGTTTCTTTTTTTTTTCCCCTCCGCGTCAATACAGGGAGTTGCCACAAAATCCTGATGTCTAAGAAACTGGGAACCATAAAATACTAAAGATTCACGAGGAATAGTCACCTATTAGATTGGCGGTTATCTTTGCTCGTCGGTCACGGTTCTGCACTTGGTTTTGATATTTCATTAGTACAGTGACCAAGAGACAAAAGAACATTTACACTTGGTGACTGGTCAACGGAAAATTCTAATTGCCAACTGAACATTGTTGTGATCCATAAAGTAAAAATATTACTTAAACTAATAATTAGGTGCAGAATTGTTTGTTTGCACCCTGGTATGTGCTCCCACAATAAACTAGTTTAATTTCTGAAGTTGTAAAAACTTCGACAATGCCAGGCCAATACGAACCTAGTTTCCAACGTTAAAGCAGAGAATCTGAAGACCATTCTTTTCACTCGATCTCCTTTGAACAGTCAGTTAACCATTATTTGACTGATGATCGACATGCATGTCAAAAGGGGGGGGGGGGGGGGGGGGGGGGGTTCTTAAAAAAAAGTGGAAGAACGAGCAAAGGGGCGCCTTTGTAAAGACTGCAGTAAAACGCGTATGTGGAAAAAAAACCCGTTGCTCATTCTGACTGGGTTAACCCTTTACCTAACATGAAAAGCAGACGACACTTGCAAAAACAATTCTTGAATAACTATTTTTTAAATTTGTCTCAACATAGGTTATGACCCCTCGTTGGAACGAGCTCGATCCAACGAGGGGTCATAACCTATGTTTTTGAGACAAAAAATGAAAATATTTTGAAAATTGGCGATTTTTGAGAATAGCGCTGGCCGGTTTTGGCAGTTACGTTGGGTAAAGGGTTAACTACCCCACACACCATGTCAAAATACAAACAGCACATTTTCCTACAAGCAACTAGTAATTTAACAAAATAAATTTTTTTCAGTTCAACATGTCAAACAAGACCGAATTTGTTAAATTTCAAGTTGCATTACGGCGGAATTTGCTTCTTGAACTTTCCATTTTGAGAGTCTCGAGGGTTAAGTATAGGTCAAAGACCTTTAGAATTCTGTTGAATAACTGAATAGTTTTACACCAATGATACTAGCATTGTGTATGTTGTGAAATAAAAAATCAATCTGACTTAGATCCTGGACATTTTTCTTGAGACTTCCAGTATTGATGACCGAGGATGGTATTCGAATGAGTTGGTGGATCTCTGCAATGAGGAACAAAGCATTGGGTTTTCGGGTCAGTGGGTGTTTAATTCTGCTGAGAAGTGTTCCGTTTCACATGGAGGAGCTTGTAAACAACACTTGCGGTATTCTGAATTTGACACCTGTACTGCACTGCCGTTGTGATATAGCTATAGTTGCCGAAAGTGACCTTTAAGTCGAATGGAGGGTCTGTTCTTGTAACCTGTTAAGAAATGAAAACTATTAGCGTTTTAGGTCTCATTTCGGCATGATGGGTATCGTGACCTTAACATGGAGATAAAGTCCAGTTTAACCCTTTACCCAACGTAACGGCCAAAACCGGTCAGCGCTATTCTCAAAAATCGCCAATTAATTTTCAAAATATTTTTTTTTTGTCTCAAAAACATAGGTTATGACCCCTCGTTGGAACGAGCTCGTTCCAACGAGGGGTCATAACCTATGTTTGAGACAAAAAATGAAAAAAATTTAGTTATTCAAGATATTTTTTTTGCAAGTGTCGTCTGCTTTTCATGTTAGGTAAAGGGTTAAGCAATCGTTAACCCTTTCACCCAAACATTGGTGACTGGATCCTATTTTACCAGTAAAAGATCTTGTTTGCTACAGTAAAACTACTTTCCGGGATTTTCACAGGAATTCATTTACCGAAGAGGGCGACTACATGGAAGTTGGGAGTGCTTGCCTATTGTGGTAAAAAGGACTGTTTTACGGCAAAATAGGATCGTCATTAAACCCCGAGTTGGACGTCCAAGGTAGACAGCATAGGAGAAACTATGGGCAAACTCAACTTCAAATCCGTGATGCGGTCTTGACAGCCATAGATTCCGAAAGTTATCTTAATCACCAATAACACCGCCCACTCCCCCTTCCCCACACTAGTCATCTCTCTCTATATATGCAGAGACAGATGGCTCTGGAACCAAAAGGGATTGTTCTGTTTAACGTGATATCCAACGTCTGGATAGAGTCCTCGATAGTGGGGAAGCAAAGGTCAAGGATTTGCTCAACTCAATTTTGAGACCATAGCGGCAACAAAGGCTTATAGACCGCGGAACCACAAAAATATAACCCAGGAAACATCACGGACTTCATTTATCACATTCAGAGAGGAAATGGATAACCCAAACGTCTGGAACTTGAAGTGAAAAATGAGTTATCGACCGGACTACGGCTCATCGCGAATGTTACGGTTGTCACATGTGGTGTATGGCTAGGTTTCAGCGAAAATGACAAGTACCTTGTCAACATAAACGGGACAAACTCACAACTGCAGAAGAAAAAATCCTACCTCACAATCAACTCAAATTGTCTCCAAAATAGGTTGAGACTCTTTGGGTCGAGTTCTTTCAACTTATGGACGATCAGCTATAGTTTGGAGGCAAAAATTGAATAAATAAAAAAAAAAACGTATGGGCGAATTTTGTGAGTACCGCTTGTTGGATTAGACAAGTACGACTAATTAACCCCTGCACTCTGGTAGCATTTCATATATTTGGTCCTTGACTCTATTACCCATGTAGAACAATAAAAAAAAATTAAATTGGATCTTGTTTGACAAAGTTCAGTGAGAAGGGACGTGGGACATCAGATATCAAAATGAGTTTTCCTACAAACCATAGATTACAAACTTTCACTGAAACTAGCTTAAGTTAGTTTCAATGAAGGTTCACAATCCATGGTGAAATAAAGAAAATACAAGTCCACACGCCGACTGTGGATACAACGTTCGGTAGGCTACATTTGTTGTGGTGGTGGGGTGGGGGGGTCGACCGTGATTTTCAGCATCTATAGCTTCAGGCCCCCAACCCTCATTGTAACCGGAGATGTTACAACCGGACTCTGGCTTATCGTGAGCAGTAACATAGAACCCAGTAACGAACGCTTGTGTGGAACTGGTGTTGTAGGTCATGATGGCTGTTGATGCTAAATGTAATAATGCAGACTATGAACAAAGACTCTTTGGTCCCCTTCCCTCAGATTTAGCAAATCAGTTTCAACTGTTGTCCCAAGTGAATTTATACCTCGGGTGTTTGTTACTCGATAAAACCAACAAACACTAGCGAGGACGTAACTGTGGTGAGCGGGGCGTAACTGTGGGAGGCAGGGGCGGTATAGGGCGAGACACCCAATTATTTTCCAGCCGGGGAATTTGTCTGGATTGGATGGAGCAATAAGATATCAATTCTCTGGTTTGTAATGATACAATTTAAATATTAGATTAAAACCCTTTACCTAACATGAAAAGCAGACGACACTTGCAAAAAAAATTCTTGAATAACTAAATTTTTTCATTTTTTGTCTCAAAAACATAGGTTATGACCCCTCGTTGGAACGAGCTCGACGAGCTCGTTCCAACGAGGGGTCATAACCTATGTTTTTGAGACAAAAAATGAAAATATTTTGAAAATTAATTGGCGATTTTTGAGAATAGCGCTGGCCGGTTTTGGCCGTTACGTTGGGTAAAGGGTTAAAGTCTGCATTACTTTCTACACGTAAGTGAAGATCCGTAGCACCCAATTTGGTCTTTGACTCCTGGCATGACCAATTTGTAATCAAACGCAAATATGTTTATATAAATTTGTTTTATTACAAATTGTTGAAGAGTGCCCGTGGGCACTCTCCAGTAATTCGTAATAAACCAAATATTGAATAACTAATCCAGACCACGAAATATAATCTAGCCCTCAACCAGTTAAGTGGAGGAGAGAGTGCGTCGGAACTAGCATATGCATTTTGTATTTATTCACTTAAATTTCCATTAAGCCTTGATATTTCTTTGAACGATCATCCCGAGACTAATTTTCGAACCACATCAAGGCATGCCTTCATTGAAGACATGCATTGATGTTGGAATATTAGTTGGGACTTGAGCCATCCCTGTCTGGAGAAATTGGGTTTATAACCCCCACCCAACAGGTCATCTTTGCGATACGACTCTCACGAACACCAGTAGATCATAACTGGTTATCGGAAAAACGAGGTAAAGATTCTTTGCCCCACGAAACTGAATGTTCCGCAATCTCTGCACGCGTTTATAAAAGCGTTATGTTGCTTTGGGGAACTGAGAACTACCTGGACAAGCAGACTATTAGTATGGGATTTGTGACTAGGAGTTATGTAGATGTCAAGGGGAAGGGCGAGTGTAGTGTGGGGTGAGTGGAGTGTGGGGTGGGTGGAGCGTGGGGTGGGTGGAGGGTGGGGTGGGTGGGGTGGGTGGAGGGTGGGGTGGGTGGAGCGTGGGGTGGGTGGAGCGTGGGGTGGGTGGAGCGTGGGGGTGGGTGGGTGGGTGGAGCGAGGGTTTTTGGAGCGAGGGGTGGATGGAGCGAGGGGTGGGTGGGTGGATGGAGCGAGGGGTGGGTGGATGGAGCGAGGGGTGGGTGGAGCGAGGGGTGGCGAGAATCAGTTGCAATTTTTGGAGAAAGTGGTTTGTGGTGTGGGGAAATGCCTGTTCAAAATGCAATCATATTTTCCTTGGAAATGGACAAAGTCCGTGGGCAATTCAACGCGTATGAAATAGGGGCAGCTTACACAGCCAATACGACTTCCAGTGGCGTTTGCTGAATTGTTAAAGCTTATCCAATCGCCACCTGGATTATATTCCATTTTGCTTCCCGGCGATAGCCACTGGACCCCTTGTAACAAGCTCTTTCTGATAAGGTGTCTGAAGTTATCTTTTTGCTGCAAACAACGGAATAGAAGCAGACTTATAAAAGCTTGAAGTTTAGTCGGAAATGGTTAAGAAGCAACAACGCGAGTATCGTCGGTCAATTGAGTGATGTAAAACAGATGGAACCCTCCACACAAAGATGTCAAAATACCTAAATTTAAAGCAGCAATTTTCCCCCATAACGCAGCAAAAAATACAACAAAATCAATCTTGTTCGACAGAGCTCAATGAGTTCTACCAAATTTGATTAGATTGGATGAATTCCAGATTGCTATTATGGAAAAATCTGCAGCTTGAAATTTTGATATTTCTTCATCTGTATACAGGAGTGAACTGTACTGGATTGAGGTGGCGGTGTGTGTGTGTGTGTCAACCCCTCTCAAACAGGATAGTATTTTCATGTTCTTTCAAGGGCTTGGACGAAACCATTGATTATTTGGGTCGGATCAATTAACATTTTCAACTTGGAGCCCTGGGTGGGGCTACAAGTTGTAAGTATTGATTGGGTAAGCCCATGAAATCGCTTAACAGTCAAGGCAGTCGATTGTTATCCATGTTGCCCATTTTAGAGGACTTCTACCCCAAGCATTACTGGGTCCTATTTTATCAGTATTACAGGTCGTTTACCACAGTAAGCACTGCTTCATTTCCCGGGGTTCCCACGGGGATGCTATTTCCTTTTATGTAAAAAGGATTGGTCCTGGGTGGTAAAGTGTCCTTGAAGGCCTCTTCTACTGCATGTGGTGAGGGCAATTTAACTTGCAATTTGAACACTACTAAGTATCAAATTCCACCAAGCTGTGGAAAGAAGACCTTGATACGAGGCCAAATATCCAAAACAGACAGTCACTGGTAATTTGGTTTCGGCATTTATTGCGTCCGAATTGTCAAAGATGGTATGTTTCACCTTGGACATTTGATCAAACAATGGAAGGTTGGTTATATGAACTTACATATATGCGCCTTAATGTAAAATATATGTCGAAATTCAAGTCGAAAGACTCGCTTGCAACTTGGGGGCGCCGTTCGCGTTTTCCTCGTGTGTGGAGGTCTTCACGGTGTGGTAATCAGCAGCGGAGAGATAAATCTGGTCCGATGGTGGAGGTGGGGTGGAGTGGAGGTGGGGTGGAGTAGAGGTGGGGTGGAGTAGAGGTGGGGTGGAGTAGAGGTGGGGTGGAGTAGAGGTGGGGTGGAGTAGAGGTGGGGTGGTGGTGGGGGGTGGCGGGTGTGGTGATGGGGTGTGGTGTAGGTGGGGTGGCGAGTTTACAAGAATGAATAAGTATTATTGCAAGTGACTGAATTTATGTAGTCACTCCACCAACAAAATACACCATTTAGAGATTCTTTACTGAAAAACTCCCCACCACTACCCCGGACAATGGAGAATAGTGCTCGTTTGCAGTGTTAAGGAAACTGGCGAATAAGTGTCGATACTTAGCCATTAACCCTCAACATTTAAAAGTAACCACAACCATTTAACCTTCTACAATTAAAATGGCGAAACTTCAAATTGCAATCTTCCCCATCATTAAACTTGGAATTTAACCAATTAAGTCTTGACAGAGCTGAGCTCTGTCTAACAAGGATGAATTGGTTAAATACTATGCTGAAGTATGGGAAACATTCGCTACTAGAAATTTTCGACTTCAGTGTAGAGATAGTTAAATCTGGAACTCATGTTGACACCGAAGGTATGAAAAATCTTTGCCTTCTGTGTCCGTTCTCAGACCTAAATTATTCCAGCAGTTTATTTTTTTTAAAGTACATTACGCATGGATTGTTGTAAATTGCAAAAAAAGTGTTGAAGCAGTAGTAAATTAGCGAAAAATAATTTCAGGCGCGGAGTGACGTAAATCCAAAACAGCCAGGATAGACCAGGATCGAGTTTTATTTTAGACAGCGATCTATTTCGGAATCAGCTACTCTTCATAATACTTATTCATCAGAATCCTTATTAATGAATTGTTTTGAACCATTTACCTAACACGAAAAGCAGTCGACACTTGCATAAAAAATACTTGAATAATTAATTTTTTATATTTTTTCTCACAAAAAACATAGCTTATAATCCCTCATTGGAACGAGCTCATTCCAATGAGGAGTCAAGCTATGTTTTTGAAATACAAAATTAAAAAAGGAAGGTAGTATTTTTTTGTGAATAGCGCTCGATGGTTTTGGCAGTTACGTTGGGTAAAGGGTTAAGGCCATTTTCAGAATCTATGGTTGTAGATTTTGTTGTTAGTGTTACTTTCAGCTTCTATGGATGTCATGGACACAAGATATTCAGTCAAGTACAGCCAATTATTCATATCGACACTCAAATCAGGTTGGTTAAAAATCAACCAAATAAACTGGGACGAGGGAATATATGGTTAATTTTTAACACCGTTGATTTTTAGAGTATGCTGCCATTTAAGCAGAACTTGTTTACAATAGTTAACAGGCACTGCTCCACTTCTCGGGGCTCAAACAAGCAACTGTTAGACTCCCAACGTACTAACCTCGCACTAAGAGGGTCCGCCTTGGTTGAATCCAAGTCCAAGACCAATAATGTGATAAGAATAAAATTAACAAAAACACACAAAGTAGTATTTATTCAAATAATAAATGTAAAAAATTCAACTAGATTACTGGGGGGTTGATTAGTTGTTTGGGGTCACTTTTAGCATTTATGGCCATATTGTGGATACAGCAAACATTTATCTGTGCTTGTAATAATTTATCTGTGCTTGTAATCATGTTTCCCCATTTTGGAGGACTCGCCCAAGGGCTGTATACCAGGTTCACTTCTACCAGTAAAGCGAAAAATTGTCTATCATGGTAAACAGGTGTACATATATGCCAGAATCATCAGTAAATACCGAAATCGCCCAAAGATTCCGAAATCGCCCAAAGATTCCGAAATCGCCCTAAAAGGTATTATTGTATTATTGCATTAACCCTTTGAATCCGAGCGGGTGCTTTCCCGACAAGAAACATGGTCAGACATAACACCATAATAAAGGATGGCTGTTCAGTAAATGTATGGGGTAGACCAATCAGTATTTTCAACGTGCAACCCCGAGGCAGCCTCAGGGCTGCACGTTGAAAATATTCATTGGCCTACCCCGAAATAATTAATCCATTAAGTTTTATTTGATGACATTCTGGTCGTTATCTTATTCATATATCGCCCCATATTATTTATTTATTGGTGTTTAAGGTCACATTTCTGCACAATGGCAAATGACCATGACAGTTTTACGGGTGGAGGAAGCCGGAGTACCCGGAGAGAACCACCGAGCAACGGCGAGCAACTGTCAGCTCCCCAACATACTAACTCCACACAAGCAGGGTTAGCATCGGTTGAAGACAGGTGCACTATCGAGTGCAGTGCGCCTTAGTACAGAACGCCATCGTGCCCCCCACGTGGGCATTGGGGATTTTGTGTCTTGCCCAAGGACAACGCGGTTGCCGCAGGTGGCATTCGAACCGAGGACCTCTCGGCTTGCAGCCTGCACCTCTACCAACTGAGCCACCGCGCCCCCATATCGTCCCATGAGTGCAACAAGTCGCCATTTGCAATGCTTTCGCATTGCATATGGAGACTTGTTGCACTCAAGGGGTGATATATAGTACTAGTCAAGATGACTTGTAGACGATGGTCATGATGTACAGATTTGCTTGCCGAGTCCTCAAACATCCAGCAATGTGGGTAGAAGTCCTCCTATTGAAGGTCCAAGTACCCTGTCGCTCAATACATAGTCAACTTGCTGTTTCAGTTTTACCGAAATTTGACTTGGAAAACAACAAATCTGACCCGAAGAACCCAACAAGACATTCACCGAACCGCTGTCAGAATATTGTGGACTCTTCACACCAAGTCGTGCAAGGGACAGACACCTTAAAGTATTGAAGCAAATGATCTTGAAGCAAAATTAGACACCATCAGCAATTAAATTTGCACCTCTTATGATTGGAAGCTGAAGCGGTTAGGTCATTGAACCAGGCTCTCTTGTTCCCATCTGCACGGTTTCTTGGGTGGCACAATGTCAGCAGAGTTTACCAGAATATCAAATATGAACTGGAAGAAAAAGAAAGAAAAAACAATAATTAGTATTTTCTCTGTCAAATTAATTTTAAAAAGGCGAAATTGTCTCCAATTTTTGTTCATTTGCATGATGTTGTAGATCATGTGGGGAAAATAACATTCAGGAGATTTTTTTTTTATTATTTCGGTTTAACGACACATTAACAGCCAGGGTCATCATGTCGGTGACAGTTTTACGGGTGGAGGAAGCCGTAGTACCCGGAGAGAACCACCGAGCAATTCTCTATTAAAGGTTGGGTGCAAACCACTGGAGGCGCTGTTTGCACGAAAATACTGTATTGTAACCCTAAGCCAGATTCTGTTATGTTTTAGGCCTTTCTCCCAAAGAAATCCTTTATTATAGAATGCAAAACCTCATTTCATTACAAATTTGTGAGTTTCTGTAAAAAAGGAAAGACTGCCACATGGCAATTTCCAACTGTCCAAACTGCCACTTATTCGCTATGCCCTCACATGGAAGTAACATTTATGTAATAGGGCGACCACAGTTTTAATTCTACAGATTCAGAAAATATAATAGAACAACCCGACTCCCAAATATCAGAACCCAATATTAACCAGAATACATTAACCCTTTACCCAACGTAACGGCCAAAACCGGCCAGCGCTATTCTCAAAAACCGCCAATTAATTTTCACTATTTTTTTCATTTTTTGTCTCAAAAACATAGGTTATGACCCCTCGTTGGAACGAGCTCGTTCCAACGAGGGGTCATAACCTATGTCTTTGAGACAAAAAATGAAAAAAATTAGTTATTCAAGAATTATTTTTGCAAGTGTCGTCTGCTTTTCAGGTTAGGTAAAAGGTTAAATATATTGAAAATACGGTACTTTTTGCAGAAACTATTGACTATGCCAAACAAGAGCTATTGCTGAAGGCAATCTTACCGCCACAGGAATGCTGGGCCGATGAAGCATGAATTAAAACCAAAGAGCCAAAAAATCATGAAAAATTGAAAATGCCGTAACTCTAGTGAAAAATGCGCGAGCAACTTTTTTATAACATGTGCAGGGACGGACGCCGTCCGTCTGCACGCACGAAGTCCAGTATACACCTTTCTCTTCGAGAGTGGGGTATAAATAGTGCTCCTCGATCAAAAATAGTCCATACTCCGGAGGTGAGTGAACTTTGCTTCATCGAAGACCACTATTTTGACTTTGTCAACACGCCGTGCAATAATTATATATTGAATAAGGCGTGGAAGAATCTTAAAACACAAGGTTTCCAATCTTAAGTCCTCTGCCTTTTGCCAAGGACCTTATACATGACAAGCAATTTCATTCTTAATCTTAAAAATAAAACGTAATTTCGAAAAGAACCTTAAATTAACGTGGTGTTCCGTCAGTTGACCTCAAAATATTCAACAGCTATTTTCAGAGACCGTGTAGAGCGGACGAGAATGCTGAACAAGTTTTAGACCCTCGAAATCTAAAACTATCTGAAATAGTTTAGTACCTCTCGGCCAACAAAAAGTCGCAAGACTGACACATTGGTTAAAAGTTGTAGAAGTTATTTTCTCAGGTACAGAAACTAGGACATATTTGGAGCGCATTAATTTGATATTTAACCTGACATTTCCGTAGAATGGATAATCGTGATCGCAACATGGAGATACAGTTTGTTAAATCGTTTATAGCCATATTTGCCCATTTTAGAGGACATCCGTCTGAAGCATTGGTGAATGGGTTCTATTTTACACGCGAAACAGCTTCTTCACTGCAATAAAGAAGCACTGCTACACTATCCCACATATGTATCCCAAGATTCACAACATTCACGACGAAGTTACCAGCAGCAGTTTTGATTTGGATGCCACAGCCGTAGCTATTTTTAATCCGACAAGTCCCAAAATTCGATCAACTTCACACCGTGTCACGATCACGATTTTAAATTGGCGTCTCAACTAAAGTGGAAAACGAAAGTACTGTTTGAATTAGAGTTACGTCTCTTGAAAAGTTGAACTCGGAAATGATGTAATCTTAAATAGTAAGATGACTTTACAAAATATATTGCTTTGATAAAACAGTCACTAAACTACAAGAGAATATTGGTGAATTTTTCAAAGAATTCTAAAAATATGTGACAAAGGCCGGTCCTTTCCATCCTGTAAATTTTTCTCTTGGTGAATAATCACAGTATAAAATATGATCATTTTCTTTGTACGAATGTTATAACAGACGCCAATGAAGATGGTGTGGACCGTATTGAGCTGCAGTCAAAACGAAGAGACCTGCAGGAGATTTCTGCGTTGGTTGCCGACGCCATTTTGAATCAATCAAGTCCCATAATTCGATCCACTTCCTACCATCAGAACCGAGTGACAATTACATTTTCAAAATGGCGTCCGAAATTGAAAACGACGTCAATTTTGAAAATGCGGAGCAGCCATTTTGAATGCACGAAAGGGAATAATTCGATTACCAATGTCCCATAACTCGATCCACTTCCTACCATCAGACCCATGCGACAATTACGTTTCAAAATGGCGTCCGAAATTGAAAAGGACGTCAGTTTTGAAAATGCGAAGCAGCCATTTTGAATGCACCAAGGGGAATAACTATTACCAATGTCCCATAACTCGATCCACTTCCTACCATCAGACCCGTGTGACAATTATGTTTTCAAAATGGCGTCCGAAATTGAAAACTACGTCAATTTTGAAAATGCGAAGCAGCCAATTTGAATGCACGAAAGGGAATAATTCGATTACCAACGTCCCATAACTCGATCCACTTCCTACCATCAGACCCGTGTGACATTTACATTTTCAAAATGGCGTCCGTAATTCAAAAGGACGTCAGTTTTGAAAATGCGAAGCAGCCATTTTGAATGCACCAAGGTGAATAACCATTACCAATGTCCCATAACTCGATCCACTTCCTACCATCAGACCCGTGTGACAATTATATGTTCAAAATGGCGTCGAAATTGAAGTGGACGTCAATTTTGAAAATGCGAAGCAGCCATTTTGAATGCACCAAGGGGAATAACTCGATTACTATTACCAATGTCCCATAACTCGATCCACTTCCTACCATCAGACCTGTGTGACAATTACATTTTCAAAATGGCGTCCGAAATTGAAGAGGACGTCAGTTTTGAAAATGCGAAGCAGCCATTTTGAATGCACCGAGGGGAATAACTCGATTACTATTACCAATGTCCCATAACTCGATCCACTTCCTACCATCAGACCCGTGTGACAATTATATGTTCAAAATGACGTCCAAATTGAAGTGGACGGAAATTTTGAAAATGCGAAGCAGCCATTTTGAATGCACCAAGGGGAAAAACACGATTACCAATGTCCCATAACTCGATAGACTTCCTACCATCAGACCCGGGTGACCATTACATTTTCAAAATGGCGTACGAAATTGAAGAGGACGTCAATTTTGAAAATGCAAAGCAGCCATTTTGAATGCACCAAGGGGAATAACTCGATTTCCAATGTCCCATAACTCGATCCACTTCCTACCATCAGACCGTTGTGACAATTAGATTTTGAAAATGGCGTCAGAAATCGAAGTGGACGTCAGTTTTGAAAACGCTTAGCAGCCATTTTGAATGCATCAAGGGGAATAACTCGATTACCAATGTCCCATAACTCTATCCACTTCCGACCAGCAGACCCGTGTGACAATTACATTTTCAAAATGGCGTCCGAAATTCAAAAGGACGTCAGTTTTGAAAATGCGAAGCAGCCATTTTGAATGCACCAAGGGGAATAACTCGATTACCAATGTCCCATAACACGATCCACTTTCTGCCATCGGACCCGTGTGACAATTACATTTTCAAAATGGCGTCCGAAATTGAAGAGGATGTCTTTTGAAAATGCGAAGCAGCCATTTTGAATGCACAAAGGGGAATAACTCGATTACCAATGTCCCATACCTCGATTCATTTCCTACCATCAGACCCGTGTGACAATTACATGTTCAAAATGGCGTCCAAATTGAAGTGGACGTCAATTTTGAAAATGCGAGCAGCTATTTTGAATGCACCAAGGGGAATAAGTCGATTACCAATGTCCCATAACTAGATCCACTTCCTACCATGAGACCCGTGTGATAATTACATTTTCAAAATGGCGTCCGAAATTGAAGTGGACGTCAGTTTTGAAAATGCGAAGCAGCCATTTTGAATGCACCAAGGAGGAATAACTCGATTACGAATGTCCCATAACTCGATCCACTTCCTGCCATCAGACCCGTGTAACATTTACATGTTCAAAATGGCGTCCGAAATTGAAGAGGACGACTGTTTTGAAAATGCGAAGCAGCCATTTTGAATGCACCAAAGGGAATAACTCGATTACCAATGTCCCATAGCTCCATCCACTTCCGACCATCAGACCCGTGTGACAATTACATGTTCAAAATGGCGTCCAAATTGAAGTGGACGTCAAGTTTGAAAATGCGAAGCAGCCATTTTGAATGCACCAAGGGGAATAACTCGATTACCAATGTCCCATAACTCGATCCACTTCCGACCAGCAGGCCCGTGTGACAATTACATTTTCAAAATGGCGTCCGAAATTGAAAACGTCAGTTTTGAAAATGCGAAGCAGCCATTTTGAATGCACCAAGGGGAATAACTCGATTACAAATGTACAATAACTCGATCCACTTCCGACCATCAGACACGTGTGACAATTACATGTTCAAAATGGCGTCCGAAATTCAAAAGGATGTCAGTTTTGAAAATGCGAGCAGCCATATTGAATGCACCAAGAGCAATAACTCGATTACCAATGTCCCATAAATGATCCACTTCCGACCATCAGACCCGTGTGACAATTACATTTTCAAAATGGCGTCCGAAATTGAAAAGGGCGTCAGTTTTGAAAATGCAAAGCAGGCATTTTGAATGCACCAAGGGGAATAACTCGATTACCAATGTCCCATAACTCGATCCACTTCCTACCATCAGACCCGTGTGACAATTACATTTTCAAAATAGCGTCCGCAATTTAAAAGGACGACAGTTTTGAAAATGCGAAGCAGCCACTTTGAATGCACCAACGGGAATACCTATTACCAATGTCCCATAACTCGATCCACTTCCTCCCATCAGACCCGTGAGACAATTACATTTTCAAAATGGCGCCCGAAATTGAAAACGACGGCAGTTCTGAAAATGCAAAGCAGGCATTTTGAATGCACCAAGGGGAATAACTCGATTACCAATGTCCCATAACTCGATCCACTTCCTACCATCAGACCCGTGTGACAATTACATTTTCAAAATGGCGTCCGAAATTGAAGAGGACGTCAGTTTTGAAAATGAGAGCAGCCATTTTGAATGCACCAAGGGCAATAACTCGATTACCAATGACCCATAATTCGATCCACTTCCTACCATCAGACCCGTGTGACAATTACATGTTCAAAATGGCGTCCAAATTGAAAAGTACGTCAATTTTGAAATTCCGCATGAGCCATTTTGAATGCACAAAGGGGAAAACCTCGATTACCGATGTCCCATAATTCGATCCACTTCCTACAATCAGACCCGTGTGACAATTACATGTTCAAAATGGCGTACCCTTGTGACAATTACATTTTCAAAATGGCGTCCGAAATTGAAGAGGACCCAAGTTTTGAAAATGCGAAGCAGCCATTTTGAATACACCAAGGGTAATAACTCGATTACCAATGTCCCATAACTCGATCCACTTCCTTCGATCAGACCAGTGTGACAATTACATGTTGAAAATGGCGTCCGAATTGAAGTGGACGTCAATTTTGAAAATGCGAATGAGCCATTTTGAATCCACCAAGGGGAATAACTATTACGAATGTCCCATAACTCGATAGACTTCCTACCATCAGACCCGTGTGACCATTACATTTTCAAAATGGCGTACGAAATTCAAAAGGACGTCAGTTTTGAAAATGCGAGGAGCCATTTTGAATGCACCAAGGGGAATAACTCGATTACCAATGTCCCATAACCAGATCCACTTCCTACCATCGGACCCGTGGGACAATTACATTTTCAAAGTGGCGTCCGAAATTGAAGAGGATGTCTTGAAAATGCGAAGCGGCCATTTTGAATGCACAAAGGGCAATAACTCGATTACCAATGCCCCATAACTATCCATTTCCTACTAGCAGACCCGTGTGACATTTTCATTTTCAAAATGGCGTCTAAATTGAAGGGGACGTCAATTTTGAAAATGCGAGCAGTCATTTTGAATGCACCATGGGGAATAACTCCTACGAATGTCCCATAACTCGATCCACTTCCTACCATGAGACCCGTGTGATAATTACATTTTCAAAATGGCGTCCGAAATTGAAGAGGACGTCTGTTTTGAAAATGCGAAGTGGCCATTTTGAATGCACCAAGGGCAATAGCTCGATTACCAATGTCCCATAACTCAATCCACTTCCTACCATCAGACCCGTGTGAGAATTACATTTTCAAAATGGCGTCCAAATAGAAGTGGACGTCAATTTTGAAAATACGAAGCAGCCATTTTGAACGCACCAAGGGGAATAACTCGATTACCAATGTCCCATAGCTCCATCCACTTCCGACCATCAGACCCGTGTGACAATTACATGTTCAAAATGGCGTCCAAACTGAAAATTACGTCAATTTTGAAATTCCGCATTAGCCATTTTGAATGCACAAAAGGGAAAAACTCGATTACCGATGTCCCATAACTCGATCCACTTCCTACAATCAGACCCGTGTGACAATTACATTTTCGAAATGGCGTCCGAAATTGAAAACGACATCAGTTTTGAAAATGCGAAGCAGCCATTTTGAATGCACCAAGGAGGAATAACTCGATTACAAATGTCCCATAACTCGATCCACTTCCTACCATCAGACCCGTGTGACATTTACATTTTCAAAATGGCGTCCGAAATTGAAGAGGACTACTGTTTTGAAAATGCGAAGCAGCCATTTTGAATGCACCAAGGAGGAATAACTCGATTACAAATGTCCCATAACTCGATCCACTTCCTACCATCAGACCCGTGTGACAATTACATTTTCAAAATGGCGTCCGAAATTGAAAAGGACGTCAGTTTTGAAAATGCGAAGCAGCCATTTTGAATCCACCAAGGGGAATAACTCGATTACCAATGTCCCATAACTCGATCCACTTCCTACGATCAGACCAGTGTGACAATTACATGTTCAAAATGGCGGCCAAATGGAAGTGGACGTCAATTTTGAAAATGCGAAGGAGCCATTTTGAATCCACCAAGGGGAATAATTACTAGCAATGTCCCATAACTCGATCCACTTCTTACCATCAGACCCGTGTGACAATTACATTTTCAAAATGGCATCCGAAATTGAAAAGGACGTCAGTTTTGAAAATGCGAAGCAGCCATCTTAAAATCACCAAGGGGAATAACTCGATTATCAATGTCCCATAACTCGATCCACTTTCGACCAGCAGGCCCTTGTGACAATTACATTTTCAAAATGGCGTCCAAATTGAAGTGGACGTCAATTTTGAAAATGCGAAGCAGCCATTTTGAATGCACCAAGGGGAATAACTCGATTACCAATGTCCCATAACTCGATCCACTTCCTACCATCAGACCCGTGTGACAATTACATTTTCATAATGGCTTTCAAATTGAAGTGGACGTCAGTTTTGAAAATGCTTAGCAGCCATTTTGAATGCACCAAGGGGAGTAACTCAATTACGAATGTAGCATAACTCGATCCACTTCCTACCATGAGACCCGTGTGAGAATTACTTTTTCAAAATGGCGTCCGAAATTCACAAAGACGTCAGTTTCGAAAAGGCGATCAGCCATTTTTAAGGCAGCAAGGGGAATAACTCGATTACCGGTGTTCCATAACTCGATCCACTTCCTACCATCAGACCCTTGTGACAATTACATTTTGAAAATGGCGTCGGAAATTGAAGAGGACGTCAGTTTTGAAAATGCGAAGCAACCATTTTGAATGTTCCAAGGGGAATAACTCGATTACCATTGTCCAATAACTCGATCCACTTCCTACCATCAGACCCGTGTGACAATTACATGTTCAAAATGGCGTTCAAATATTAGTGGACGTCAATTTTGAAAATGCGAAGCAGCCATTTTGAATTCACCAAGGGGATTAACTCGATTACCAATGTCCCGTAACTCGATCCACTTCCTACGATCAGACCAGTGTGACAATTGTATGTTCAAAATGGCGCAGATTGAAGTGGACGTCAATTTTGGAAAATGCGAATGAGACATTTTGAATCCACCAAGGGGAATAACTCGATTACCAATATCCAATAACTCGATCCACTTCCGACCATCAGACCAGTGTGCCAATTACATTTTCAAAATGGCGTCCAAATTGAAGTGTTCGTCAATTTTGTAAATGCGAAGCAGCCATTTTGAATGCACCAAGGGGAATAACTCGATTACCAATGTCCAATAACTCGATCCACTTCCTACCATGAGACCCGTGTGACATTTACATTTTCAAAATGGCGACCGAAATAGAAGTGGACGTCAGTTTTGAAAATGCTTAGCAGCCATTTTGAATGCACAAAGGGGAATAACTCGATTACAAATCTCCCATAACTCGATCCACTTCCGACCAGCAGACCCGTGTGACAATTGCATTTTCAAAAGGGCGACAAATAGAAGTGGACGTCAGTTTCGAAAATGCAAAGCAGGCATTTTGAATGCACCAAGAAGAATAACTCGATTACCAATGTCCCATAACTCGATCCTCTTCCTGCCATCAATCCCGTGTGACAATAACATGTTCAATATGGCGTCCAAATTGAAGTGGACGTCAATTTTGAAAATGCGAGGCAGCCATTTTGAATGCAGCAAGGGGAATAACTCGAATTTATTTATTTATTTATTTATTGATGTTTAAGGTCACATATTTATGCACAATGGCTAATCATGACCGTGACAGTTTTACGGGTGGAGGAAGCCGGAGTACCCGGAGAGAACCACCGAGCAACGACGAGCAGCTGCCAGCTCCCCAACATCGTAACTCCGCACTGCAGCACAGGCAGGGTTAGATTGGTTGAAGACATGCGTACCATCGACGTGCAGTACGCCTTAGTACACGGCGTCATCGTGCCCCCACATGGGCAATGGGGGTGAAGTGTCTTGCCCAAGGACACAACGCGGTTGCCGCAGGTGGGATTCGAACCGAGGACCTCTCGGTTTGCAGCCTGCACCTCTACCTACTGAGCCACCGCGCCCCCGAATAACTCGAATACCAATGTCCCATAACTCGATCCTCTTCCTACCATCAATCCAGTGTGACAATTACATTTTCAAAATGGCGTCCAAAATTTAAAAGGACGTCAGTTTTGAAAATGAGAGCAGCCATTTTAAATGCACCAAGGGCAATAACTCGAATACCAATGTCCCATAACTCGATCCACTTCCAACAATCAGACCCTTGTGACAATTACATGTTCAAAATGGCGTACCCGTGTGACAATTACATTTTCAAAATGGCGTCCGAAATTGAAGAGGACCTAAGTTTTGAAAATGCGAAGCAGCCATTTTGAATGCACCAAGGGGAATAACTCGATTACCAATGTCCCATAACTCGATAGACTTACTACCATCAGACTCGGGTGACCATTACATTTTCAAAATGGCGTCCAAAATTGAAGAGGACGTTTGTTTTGAAAATGCGAAGCAGCCATTTTGAATGCACCAAGGGGAATAACTCGATTACCAATGTCCCATAACTCGATCCACTTCCTACGATCAGGCCAGTTTGACAATTACATGTTCAAAATGGCGTCCAAATTGAAGTGGACGTCAGTTTTGAAAATGCGAATGAGCCATTTTGAATCCACCAAGGGGAATAACTATTACCAATGTCCCATAACTCGATAGACTTACTACCATCAGACTCGGGTGACCATTACATTTTCAAAATGGCGTCCAAAATTGAAGAGGACGTTTGTTTTGAAAATGCGAAGCAGCCATTTTGAATGCACCAAGGGGAATAACTCGATTACCAATGTCCCATAACTCGATCCACTTCCTACGATCAGGCCAGTTTGACAATTACATGTTCAAAATGGCGTCCAAATTGAAGTGGACGTCAGTTTTGAAAATGCGAATGAGCCATTTTGAATCCACCAAAGGGAATAACTATTACCAATGTCCCATAACTCGATAGACTTCCTACCATCAGACCCGGGTGACCATTACATTTTCAAAATGGCGTCCGAAATTGAAATTGAAGAGGACGTCTGTTTTGAAAATGCGAAGCAGCCATTTTGAATGCACCAAGGGGAATAACTCGATTTCTAATGTCCCATAACTCGATACACTTCCTACCATCAGACCGGTGTGACAATTACATTTTGAAAATGGCGTCAGAAATTGAAGTGGACGTCAGTTTTGAAAACGCTTAGCCATTTTGAATGCACCAAGGGGAATAACTCGATTACCAATGTCCCATAACTCGATCCTCTTCCTACTATCCGACCAGTGTGACAATTACATTTTGAAAATGGCGTCCGAAATTTAAGAGGACGTCAGTTTTGAAAATGCGAAACACCATTTTGAATGCACCAGGGGGAATAACTGGATCACCAATATCCCATAACTCGATCCACTTCCTACTATCAGACCCGTGTGACAAGTACATTTTCAAAATGGCGTCCGAAATTTATAAGGACGTCAGTTTTGAAAATGCGATCAGCCATTTTGAATGCACCAAGGGGAATAACTCGATTACCAACGTCCCATAACTCGATCCACTTCCTACCATCAGACCCGTGTGACAATTACATGTTCAAAATAGCGTCCAAATTGAAGTGGACGTCAATTTTTAAAATGCGAAGCAGTCATTTTGAATGCACCAAGGGGAATAATTCGATTACCAACGTCCCATAACTCGATCCACTTCCTACCATCAGATCTGTGTGCCAATTTCGTTTTCAAAATGGCGTCCAAATTGAAGTGGTCGTGAATTTTGAAAATGCGAAGCAGCCATTTTGAATGCACCAAGGGGAATAACTCGATTACCAATGTTCCATAACTTGATCCACTTCCGACCTTCAGACTCGTGTGACAATTACATTTTCAAAATGGCGGCCGAAATTGAAAACGACGACAATTTTGAAAATGCGAAGAGGCCATATTGAATGCACCAAGGGGAATAACTGGATTACCAATGTCCCATAACTCGATCCACTTCCTACCATGAGACCCGTTTCACAATTACATGTTCAAAATGGCGTCCGAAATTGAAGAGGACGTCAATTTTGAAAATGCGAAGCAGGCATTTTGAATGCACCAAGGGGAATAACTCGATTACCAATGTCCCATAACTCGATCCTCTTCCTACTATCCGACCAGTGTGACAATTACATTTTGAAAATGGCGTCCGAAATTTAAGAGGACGTCAGTTTTGAAAATGCGAAACACCATTTTGAATGCACCAGGGGGAATAACTGGATGACCAATATCCCATAACTCGATCCACTTCCTACTATCAGACCCGTGTGACAAGTACATTTTCAAAATGGCGTCCGAAATTGAAGAGGACCTCAGTTTTGAAAATGCGAATCAGCCATTTTGAATCCACCTCGAGGAATAACGCAATTACCAATATCCCATAACTCTATCCACTTCCTACCATCAGAACCGTGTGACAATTACATTTTCAAAATGGCGTCCGAAATTGATGAGGACGTCAGTTTTCAAAATGCTAAGCAGCCATTTTGAATCCACCTAGAGGAATAACTCGATTACCAATGTCCCATAACTCGATCCACTTCCTACCGTGAGACCCGTGTGACAATTACATCTTCAAAATGGCGTCCGAAATTGATAAGGACATCCGTTTTGAAAATGCGGAGCAGCCATTTTGAATCCACCTAGAGGAATAACTCGATTACTAATGTCCCATAACTCGATCCACTTCCTACCATCAGACCCGTGTGACAATTACAATTTCAAAATGGCGTCTAAATTGAAGTGGACGTCAATTTTGAAAATGCGAAGCAGCCATTTTGAATGCACCAAGGGGAATAACTCGATTTCTAATGTCCCATAACTCGATACACTTCCTACCATCAGACCAGTGTGACAATTACATTTTGAAAATGGCGTCAGAAATTGAAGTGGACGTCAGTTTTGAAAACGCTTAGCCATTTTGAATGCACCAAGGGGAATAACTCGATTACCAATGTCTCATAACTCGATCCACTTCCGACCAGCAGACCCGTGTGACCATTACATTTTCAAAATGGCGTCCGAAATTCAAAAGGACGTCAGTTTTGAAAATGTAGGAGCCATTTTGAATGCACCAAGGGAAATAACAGGATTACCAATGTCCCATAACTCGATCCACTTCCGACCATCAGACCTGTATGACAATTACATTTTCAAAATGGCGTCCGAAATCGAAAACGACGTCAATTTTGAAAATGCGAAGCAGCCATTTTGAATGCACCAAGGAGGAATAACTCGATCACCAATGTCCCATAACTTTATCCACTTCCGACCAGCAGACCCGTGTGACAATTACATCTTCAAAATGGCGTCCGAAATTGATAAGGACATCCGTTTTGAAAATGCGGAGCAGCCATTTTGAATCCACCTAGAGGAATAACTCTATTACTAATGTCCCATAACTCGATCCACTTCCTACCATCAGACCCGTGTGACAATTACAATTTCAAAATGGCGTCTAAATTGAAGTGGACGTCAATTTTGAAAATACGAAGCAGCCATTTTGAATGCACCAAGGAGAATAACTCGATTACCAATGTCCCATAACTCGATCAACTTCCTACCATCAGACCCGTGTGAGAATTACATTTTAACAAGAGGGATGTTACATCCCAACGCACACCTGCATTCGCGCTTGATAATGTCGTTCCAATGTAACATGCCTAATATTTAGTTAATATAAATCATTAACTAGGCATCAAATGATTAATGTGGTTTATGTGATGGCTTTGGAAAGTCTATATTTCTGCATTTATTATATATCAATTCAACAGAATCATTGGATACATCTTTTAGAAATGTTTATGATTAAGAATATGAATCGTGAGGCCAGATATTAAATCATAAATAAGAATTAGTTAAGGCTTTCATAAATCACTGAAATTTTAATTGAAGTACATTCATTGGTTAAAGAGGAGTTGCGGAAAAACATTCGTTCAAGAAAGTGACTATAAGTCCCAACAAAAATACATCACATCAACAACTAAAATAAGCCTTAATGTTACTAGTAACAAGTATGAAAAAGTATTAAATAATAAAAAAAAAAAAGTTAAAAAATTTTTTTTAATGAAAGTGAACATAAGTCCCAAAAATCCCCGTCAAATTCCTCAAATATGCATGTAATAAGGGCGCAACGTTACCGCAATGTAGTTCAGTAACCCATGCATACAATATCAATTGCCTGGAAAGAGACATAGAAACAGAACTCACATTAATACCTCACCTTAACACAAACTTTTAGAACTTAAAATTGAGTAAGTCAGACAAAAACGTGAACATTGTGACAAAAAAAAAGAAATCAGTTAAATTTCTGCATACAGTAGGGTCAATACCTACAGTTATTATTGAAATATGAAAATCAACAGTAATGAGAAGTTAAAGCAGCACAATCTGCACAAAAGCTGACTTTAACGCAAATTCTTAAAACACCTAAAGGCAAATTCTTACAACTTTTGGCAGAAAATCAGCATCAAATTCCTCAAATATGGATGTAATGAGGGTTAAATATTACTGCAATGGAGTTCAGTATACCAAATGTAGAATATTAATCGCTTGGAAAGACACATCGAAACAACTCACCTGAACACAAAGTTTACAAAGTTTTACAACTTAAAATTTACTAAGTCCGAGAAAAACATGAAAATTTTGAGTGAAAAAAAAAAGAATTTTCGTTAAATTTCTGTATACAGTAGGGTTAATACCTACAGTTGTTATTGAAATATGAAAATCAACAGTAATGAGACGTTAAACCAGCACAATCTGCACAAAAGCTGACTTTAACACAAATTCTTACAACACCTAAACGCAAATTCTTACAACTTTTGGCAGAAAATTTTAGCTGAAATTTGGAAAAAAAGTCGTAGTTTCAGAGTTAAATACTGTTCTAATAGTCCCCTACAACCTACATATGCAATATCAAAGGCCTGAGCCCACTGATGCTTGAGAAATTCACCTTAACATTAAATCTTACAATATTGGACACGCCGGACGCCGACGCCCGAGGTTATCACAACAGCTCACCACATCTTACAGATGTAGGTGAGCTAAAAATGGCGTCCGAAATGGAAGAGGACGTCAGTTTTGAAAATGCGAAGCAGCCATTTTGAATCCACCAAGGGGAATAACTCGATTACCAATGTCCCATAACTCGATCCACTTCCTACGATCAGACCAGTGTGACAATTACATGTTCAAAATGGCGTCCAAATGGAAGTGGACGTCAATTTTGAAAATGCGAAGGAGACATTTTGAATCCACCAAGGGGAGTACCTCGACCACCAATGTCCAATAACTCGATCCACTTCCGACCATCAGACGCGTGTGACAATTACATTTTCAAAATGGCATCCGAAATTGAAAAGGACGTTCAGTTTTGAAAATGCGAAGCAGCCATTCTGAATGCACCAAGGGGAATAACTGGATTACCAATGTCCCTTAACTCGATCCACTTCCTACCATCAGACCCGTGTGACAATTACATTTTCAAAATGGCGTCCAAATTGAAGTGGACGTCAATTTTCAAAATGCGAAGCAGCCATTTTGAATGCACCAAGGGGAATAACTCGATTACCAATGTCCCATAACTCGATCCACTTCCTACAATCAGACCCGTGTGACAATTACATTTTCAAAATGGCGTCCGAAATTGAAAAGGACGTCAGTTTTGAAAATGCGAAGCAGCCATTTTGAATGCACCAAGTGGAATAACTTGATTACCAATGTCCTGTAACTCGATCCACTTCCTACCATCAGACCCGTGTGACCGTGTGACAATTACATTTTCAAAATGGCGTCCGAAATTGAAGAGGACGCCAGTTTTGAAAAAGCTAAGCAGCCATTTTGAATACACCAAGGGGAATAACTCGATTACCGATGTCCCATAACTCGATCCACTTCCTCCATCAGATCCGGGTGAGAATTACATTTTCAAAATGACGTCCGAAATTGGAAAGGACGTCAGTTTTGAAAATGCAAAGCAGCCATTCTGAATGCACCAAGGGGAATAACTCGATTACCAATGTCCCATAACTCGATGCATCTCCCACCATCAGACCCGTGTGACAATTACATTTTCAAAATGGCGTCCGAAATTGAAGAGGACCTCCGTTTTGAAAATGCAAGCAGCCATTTTGAATGCACCAAGGGGAATAACTCGATTACTAATGTCCCATAACTCGATCCATTTCCTACCATCAGGCCCGTGACAATTACATGTTCAAAATGGCGTCCAGATTGAAATGGACGTCAGTTTTGAAAATGTGAAGCAGCCATTTTTAATGCACCAAGGGGAATAACTGGATTACCAATGTCCCATAACTCGATCCACTTCTTTCGTTCAGACCAGTGTGACAATTACATTTTCAAAATGGCGACCGAAATTGAAAAGGACGTCAGTTTTGAAAATGCGAAGCAGCCATCTAGAATTCACCAAAGGGAATAACTCGATTACCAATGTCCCATAACTCGATCCACTTCCGACCAGCGGACCTGTGTGACAATTACATTTTCAAAATGGCGTCCGAAATTGAAAAGGACGTCAATTTTGAAACTGCGAAGCAGCCATTTTGAATGCATCAAGGGGAATAACTGGATTGAGAATGTCCCATAACTCGATCCACTTCCTACCATGAGACCCGTGTGACAATTACATGTTCAAAATGGCGTCCGAAATTGAAGAGAATGTCAGTTTTCAAGATGCTAAGCAGCCATTTTGAATGCACCAAGGGGAATAACTCGATTACTAATGTCCCATAAATCGATCCACTTCCTTCAATCAGACCCATTTGACAATTACATTTTCAAAATGGCGTCCAAAATGGAAGAGGACGTCAGTTTTGAAAATACGAAGCAGACATTTTGAATGCACCAAAGGGAATAACTCGATTCTCAATGTTCCATATCTCTATCCACTTCCTACCATCAGACCCGTGTGACAATTACATGTTCAAAATGGCGTACCCGTGTGACAATTACATTTTCAAAATGACGTCCGAAATTGAAAAGGACGTCAGTTTTGAAAATGCGAAGCAGCCATTTTGAATGCACCAAGTGGAAAAACTCGATTACCAATGTCCCATAACTCGATCCACTTCCGACCATCAGACCCGTGTGACAATTATATTTTCAAAGTGGCGTCCGAAATTGAAAAGGACGTCAATGTAGATTTTGCGAAGCATCCATTTTTAATGCACCAAGGGGAATAACTCGATTACCAATGTCCCATAACTCGATCAACTTCCTACCATCAGACCCGTGTGATAATTAGATGTTCAAAATGGCGTCAAAATTAAAGTCCACGTCAATTTTGAAAATGCGAAGGAGCCATTTTGAATCCACCAAGGGGAGTAACTCGACCACCAATTCCCATAACTTGATCCACTTCCGACCATCAGACCCGTGTGACAATTACATTTTCAAAAGGGCATCCGATATTGAAAAGGACGTCAATTTTAAAAATGCGAAGCAGCCATCTTGTATTCACCAAGTGCAATAACTCGATTACCAATGTCCCATAACTCGATCCACTGCCTACCATCAGACCCGTGTGACAATTACATTTTCAAAAGGGCATCCGAAATTGAAAAGGACGTCAGTTTTGAAAATGCGAAGCAGCAAAATTGAATGCACCAAGGGGAATAACTCGATTACCAATGTCCCATACCTCGATCCACTTCCTACCATCAGACCCGTGTGACATTTACATTTTCAAAACGGCGTCCAAATTGAAGTGGACGTCAATTTTGAAAATGCGAAGCAGCCATTTTGAATGAACCAAGGGGAATAACTCGATTACCAATGTCCCATAACTCGATCCACTTCCTGCCATCAGACCCGTGTAACAATTACATGTTCAAAATGTTCAAAATGGCGTCCAAATTGAAGTGGACGTCAATTTTGAAAATGCGAAGCAGCCATTTTGAATGAACCAAGGGGAATAACTCGATTACCAATGTCCCATAACTCGGTCCACTTCCTGCCATCAGACCCGTGTAACAATTACATGTTCAAAATGTTCAAAATGGCGTCCAAATTGAAGTGGACGTCAATTTTGAAAATGCGAAGCAGCAAAAATGAATGCACCAAGGGGAATAACTCGATTACCAATGTCCCATAACTCGATCCACTTCCTACCTTGAGGCCCGTGTGACAATTACATTTTCAAAATGGCGTCCGAAATTGAAAGGGACGTCAGTTTTGATAATGGGAAGCATCCACTTTGAATGCACCAAAAGCAATAACTCGATTACCAATGTCCCATAACACGATCCACTTCCTACCACCAGACCCGTGTGACAATTACATTTTCAAAATGGCGTCCGAAATTGAAGAGGACGTCTGTTTTGAAAATGCGAAGCAGCCATTTTGAATGCACCAAGGGGAAAAACTCGATTACCAATGTCCCATAAATCGATCCACTTCCGACCATCAGACCCGTGTGACAATTACTTTTTCAAAATGGCGTCCGAAATTTAAAAGGACGTCAGTTTTAAAAATGAGGGCAGCCATTCTGAATGCACCAAGGGCAATAACTCGATTACCAGTGTCCCATAACTCGATCCACTTCCGACCATCAGACCCGTGTGACAATTACTTTTTCAAAATGGCGTCCGAAATTGAAAGGGACCTCAGTTTTGAAAATGCAAGCAGCCATTTTGAATGCACCAAGGGGAATAACTCGATTACTAATGTCCCATAACTCTATCCATTTCCTACCATCAGGCCCGTGACAATTACATGTTCAAAATGGCGTCCAGATTGAAATGGACGTCAGTTTTGAAAATGTGAAGCAGCCATTTTGAATGCACCAAGGGGAATAACTCGATTACCAATGTCCCATAACCCGATCCACTTCCGACCATCAGGCCCGTGTGACAATTACATTTTCAAAATGGCGTCCGAAATTGAAAGGGACGTCAGTTTTGATAATGGGAAGCATCCATTTTGAATGCACCAAAGGCAATAGATTTCCAATGTCCCATAACTCGATGCATCTCCCACCATCAGACCCGTGTGATAATTACATTTTCAAATTGGCGTCCGAAATTGAAGAGGACCTCAGTTTTGAAAATGCAAGCAGCCATTTTGAATGCACCAAGGGGAATAACTGGATTACCAATGTCCCATAACTCGATCCACTTCCTTCGTTCAGACCAGTGTGACAATTACATTTTCAAAATGGCGTCCGAAATTGAAAAGGACGTCAGTTTTGAAAATGCGAAGCAGCCATCTAGAATTCACCAAAGGGAATAACTCGATTACCAATGTCCCATAACTCGATCCACTTCCGACCAGCAGACCTGTGTGACAATTACATTTTCAAAATGGCGTCCGAAATTGAAAAGGACGTCAATTTTGAAACTGCAAAGCAGCCATTTTGAATGCATCAAGGGGAATAACTGGATTGAGAATGTCCCATAACTCGATCCACTTCCTACCATGAGGCCCGTGTGACAATTACATGTTCAAAATGGCGTCCGAAATTGAAGAGGACCTCAGTTTTGAAAACGCTTAGCAGCCATTTTCAATGCACCAAGAAGAATAACTGGATTATCGATGTCCCGTAACTCGATCCATTCCCTACCATCAGACCAGTGTGACAATTACATTTTCAAAATGGCGTCAGAAATTGAAGTGGTCGTCAAATTTGAAAATGCGAAGCAGCCATTTTGATTGCACGAAGGGGAATAATTCGAAAACCAATGTCCCATAACTCGAACCACTTCCTGCCATAAGACCCGTGTGACAATTACATTTTCAAAATGGCGTCCGAAATTGAAAAGGACGTCATTTTTGAAAATGCGAATCAGCCATTTTGAATCCACCAAGGGGAATAACTATTACCAATGTCCCATAACTCGATCCACTTCCGACCAGCAGACCCGTGTGACAATTATATTTTCAAAATGGCGTACGAAATTCAAAAGGACGTCAGTTTTGTAAATGCGAGGAGCCATTTTGAATGCACCAAGGGAAATAACTCGATTACCAATGTCCCATAACTCGATCCACTTCCGACAAACAGACCCGTGTGATAATTACATTTTCAAAATAGCGTCCGAAATTTAAAAGGACGCCAGTTTTGAAAATACGAGCAGCCATTTTGAATGCACCAAGGGGAATAACTATTACCAATGTCCCATAACCAGATCCACTTCCTACCATCGGACCCGTGGGACAATTACATTTTCAAAATGGCGCCCGAAATTGAAGAGGATGTCTTGAAAATGCGAAGCATCCATTTTGAATGCACCAAGGGGAATAACTCGATTAACAATGTCCCATAACTCGATCCACTTCCGACCATCAGACCAGAATGACAATTACATTTTCAAAATGGCGTCCAAATTGAAGTGGACGTCAATTTTGAAAATGCGAATGAGCCATTTTGAATCCACCAAGGGGAATAACTATTACCAATGTCCCATAACTCGATAGACTTCGTACCGTCAGACCCGGGTGACCATTACGTTTTGAAAATGGCGTCAGAAATTGAAGTGGACGTCAGTTTTGAAAACGCTTAGCCATTTTGAATGCACCAAGGGGAATAACTCGATTACCAATGTCCCATAACTCGATCCACTTCCAACCAGCAGACCCGTGTGACAATTACATTTTCAAAATGGCGTCCGAAATTGAAGAGGACGTCTGTTTTGAAAATGCGAAGCAGCCATTTTGAATGCACCAAGGGGAATAACTCGATTACCAATGTCCCATAACTCGATCCACTTCCTACCATCAGACCAGAATGACAATTACATTTTCAAAATGGCGTCCAAATTGAAGTGGACGTCAATTTTGAAAATGCGAATGAGCCATTTTGAATCCACCAAGGGGAATAACTATTACCAATGTCCCATAACTCGATGAACTTCCTACCGTCAGACCCGGGTGACCATTACATTTTCAAAATGGAGTCCGAAATTGAAGAGGACGTCTGTTTTGAAAATGCGATGCAGCCATTTTGAATGCACCAAGGGGAATAACTCGATTTCAAATGTCCCATAACTCGATCCACTTCCTACCATCAGACCAGTGTGACAATTACATTTTGAAAATGGCGTCAGAAATTGAAGTGGACGTCAGTTTTGAAAACGCTTAGCCATTTTGAATGCACCAAGGGGAATAACTCGATTACCAATGTCCCATAACTCGATCCACTTCCAACCAGCAGACCCGTGTGACAATTACTTTTTCAAAATGGCGTCCGATATTCAAAAGGACGTCAGTTTTGAAAATGCGTGGAGCCATTTTGAATGCACCAAGGAAAATAACTGGATTACCAATGTCCCATAAGTCGATCCACTTCCGACCATCAGACCAGAATGACAATTACATTTTCAAAATGGCGTCCGAAATTGAAAACGACGTCAGTTTTGAAAATGCGAAGCAGCCATTTTGAATGCACCAAGGAGGAATAACTCGATTACAAATGTCCCATAACTCGATCCCCTTCCTACCATCAGACCCGTGTGACAATTACATGTTCAAAATGGCGTCCGAAATTGAAGAGGACGTCTGTTTTTAAAATGCGAAGCAGCCATTTTGAATGAACCAAGGGGATTAACTCGATTACCAATGTCCCATAACTCGATCCACTTCCGACCAGCAGACCCGTGTGACAATTATATTTTCAAAGTGGCGTACGAAATTCAAAAGGACGTCAGTTTTGAAAATGCGAGCAGCCATTTTGAATGCACCAAGGGAAATAACTCGATTACCAATGTCCCATAACTCGATCCACTTCCGACAAACAGACCCGTGTGACAATTACTTTTTCAAAATGGCGTCCGAAATTTATAAGGACGTCAGTTTTGAAAATACGAGCAGCCATTTTGAATGCACCAAGGGGAATAACTCGATTACCAATGTCCCATAACCAGATCCACTTCCTACCATCGGACCCCTGGGACAATTACATGTTCAAAATGGCGTCCAAATTGAAGGGGACGTCAATTTTGAAAATGCGAGCAGCCATTTTGAATGCACCAAGGGGAATAACTCGATTACCAATGTCCCATAACTCGATCCACTTCCGACAAACAGACCCGTGTGATAATTACATTTTCAAAATAGCGTCCGAAATTTAAAAGGACGCCAGTTTTGAAAATACGAGCAGCCATTTTGAATGCACCAAGGGGAATAACTCGATTAAAAATGTCCCATAACCAGATCCACTTCCTACCATCGGACCCGTGGGACAATTACATTTTCAAAATGGCGCCCGAAATTGAAGAGGATGTCTTGAAAATGCGAAGCATCCATTTTGAATGCACCAAGGGGAATAACTCGATTACCAATGTCCCATAACTCGATCCACTTCCGACCATCAGACCAGAATGACAATTACATTTTCAAAATGGCGTCCAAATTGAAGTGGACGTCAATTTTGAAAATGCGAATAAGCCATTTTGAATCCACCAAGGGGAATAACTATTACCAATGTCCCATAACTCGATAGACTTCCTACCGTCAGACCCGGGTGACCATTACATTTTCAAAATGGAGTCCGAAATTGAAGAGGACGTCTGTTTTGAAAATGCGATGCAGCCATTTTGAATGCACCAAGGGGAATAACTCGATTTCTAATGTCCCATAACTCGATCCACTTCCTACCATCAGACCAGTGTGACAATTACATTTTGAAAATGGCGTCAGAAATTGAAGTGGACGTCAGTTTTGAAAACGCTTAGCCATTTTGAATGCACCAAGGGGAATAACTCGATTACCAATGTCCCATAACTCGATCCACTTCCAACCAGCAGACCCGTGTGACAATTACTTTTTCAAAATGGCGTCCGATATTCAAAAGGACGTCAGTTTTGAAAATGCGAGGAGCCATTTTGAATGCACCAAGGAAAATAACTGGATTACCAATGTCCCATAAGTCGATCCACTTCCGACCATCAGACCAGAATGACAATTACATTTTCAAAATGGCGTCCGAAATTGAAAACGACGTCAGTTTTGAAAATGCGAAGCAGCCATTTTGAATGCACCAAGGAGGAATAACTCGATTACAAATGTCCCATAACTCGATCCCCTTCCTACCATCAGACCCGTGTGACATTTACATTTTCAAAATGGCGTCCAAATTGAAGTGGACGTCAATTTTGAAAATGCGAAGCAGCCATTTTGAATGCACCAACGGGAATAACTCGATTACCAATGTCCCATTGCTCCATCCACTTCCGACCATCAAACCCGTGTGACAATTACATGTTCAAAATGGCGTCCAAATTGAAGTGGACGTCAATTTTGAAAATGCGAAGCAGCCATTTTGAATGGACCAAGGGGAATAACTCGATTACCAATGTCCCATAACTCGATCCACTTCCGACTAGCAGTCCAGGGTGACAATTACATTTTCAAAATGGCGTCCGAAATTGAAAAGGACGTCAGTTTTGAAAATGCGAAGAAGCCATTTTGAATTCACCAAGGGGAATAACTCGATTACCAGTGTCCCATAACTCGATGCACTTCATACCATCAGACCCGTGTGACAATTACATGTTCAAAATGGCGTCCAAATTTAAGTGGACGTTAATTTTGAAAATGCGATCAGCCATTTTGAATGCACCAAGGGGTATAACTATTACCAATGTCCCATAACTCGATCCACTTCAGACCATCAGACGCGTGTGACAATTACTTTCTCAAAATGGCGTCCGAAATTTATAAGGACGTCAGTTTTGAAAATGCGAGCAGCCATTTTTAATGCAACAAGGGGAATAACTCGATTACCAATGTCCCATAACTCGATCCACTTCCTACCATCAGTCCAGTGTGTCAATTACATTTTCAAAATGGCGTCCGATATTGAAGAGGACGTCAGTTTTGAAAATGCGAAGCAACCATTTTGAATGCATCAAGTGGAATAACTCGATTACCAATGCCCCATAACTCGATCCATTTCCTACCATCAGACCCGTGTGACAATTACATTTTCAAAATGGCGTCCGAAATTTAAAAGGACGTCAGTTTTGAAAATGAGAGCAGCCATTTTGAATGCACCAAGGGAAATAACTCGATTACCAATGTCCCATAACTCGATCCACTTCCTACCATCAAACCCGTGTGACAATTACATGTTCAAAATGGCGTCCAATTTGAAAAGTACGTCAATTTTGAAATTCCGCATTAGCCATTTTGAATGCACAAAGGGGAATAACTCGATTACCAATGTCCCATAACTCGATCCACTTCCTACAATCAGACCCGTGTGACAATTACATGTTCAAAATGGCGTCCGAAATTGAAGAGGACATAAGTTTTGAAAATGCGAAGCAACCATTTTGAATGAACCAAGGGGATTAACTCGATTACCAATGTCCCATAACTCGATCCACTTCCGACCAGCAGACCCGTGTGACAATTATATTTTCAAAGTGGCGTACGAAATTCAAAAGGACGTCAGTTTTGAAAATGCGAGCAGCCATTTTGAATGCACCAAGGGAAATAACTCGATTACCAATGTCCCATAACTCGATCCACTTCCGACAAACAGACCCGTGTGACAATTACTTTTTCAAAATGGCGTCCGAAATTTATAAGGACGTCAGTTTTGAAAATACGAGCAGCCATTTTGAATGCACCAAGGGGAATAACTCGATTACCAATGTCCCCTAACCAGATCCACTTCCTACCATCGGACCCCTGGGACAATTACATGTTCAAAATGGCGTCCAAATTGAAGGGGACGTCAATTTTGAAAATGCGAGCAGCCATTTTGAATGCACCAAGGGGAATAACTCGATTACCAATGTCCCATAACTCGATCCACTTCCGACCATCAGACCCGTGTGACAATTACATTTTCAAAATGGCGTCCGAAATTGAAAAGTACGTCAGTTTTTAAAATGCGTGCAGCCATTTTGAATGCACAAAGGGCAATAACTCGATTAACAATGTCCCATAACTCGATCCACTTGCTACCATCAGACCCGTTTGACAATTACATTTTCAAAATGGCGTCCGAAATTGAAGAGGACGTCAGTTTTGAAAATGCGAAGCAGCCATTTTGAATGCACCAAGGGGAATTACTGGATTACCAACGTCCCATAACTCGATCCACTTCCTACCATGAAACCCGTGTGACAATTACATGTTCAAAACGGCGTCCAAATTGAAGTGGACGTCAATTTTGAAAATGCGAAACACCATTTTGAATGCACCAGGGGGAATAACTCGATTACCAATGTCCCATAACTCGATCCACTTCCTACCATGAAACCCGTGTGACAATTACATGTTCAAAACGGCGTCCAAATGGAAGAGGACGTCAATTTTGAAAATGCGAAGGAGACATTTTGAATCCACCAAGGGGAGTACCTCGACCACCAATGTCCAATAACTCGATGCACTTCCGACCATCAGACGCGTGTGACAATTACATTTTCAAAATGGCGTCCGAAATTTAAAAGGACGTCAGTTTTGAAAATGAGAGCTTCCATTTTGAATGCACCAAGGGGAATAACTCGATTACTAATGTCCCATAACTCGATCCACTTCCTACCATCAGACCCATGTGACAATTACATTTTGAAAATGGCGTCCGAAATTGAAGAGGACGTCTATTTTGAAAATGCGAAACACCATTTTGAATGCACCAAGGGGAATAACTCGATTACCAATGCCACATAACTCGATCCACTTCCTACCATCAGACCCGTGTGACAATTACATGTTCAAAATGGCGTCCAATTTGAAAAGTACGTCAATTTTGAAATTCCGCATTAGCCATTTTGAATGCACAAAGGGGAAAAACTCGATTACCGATGTCCCATAACTCGATCCACTTCCTAAAATCAGACCCGTGTGACAATTACATGTTCAAAATGGCGTCCGAAATTGAAGAGGACATAAGTTTTGAAAATGCGAAGCAGCCATTTTGAATACACCAAGGGGAATAACTCGATTACCAATGTCCCATAACTCGATCCACTTCCTACGATCAGACCAGTGTGACAATTTCTTGTTCAAAATGGCGTCCAAATTGAAGAGGACGTCTGTTTTTAAAATGCGAAGCAGCCATTTTGAATGAACCAAGGGGATTAACTCGATTACCAATGTCCCATAACTCGATCCACTTCCGACCAGCAGACCCGTGTGACAATTATATTTTCAAAGTGGCGTACGAAATTCAAAACGACGTCAGTTTTGAAAATGCGAGCAGCCATTTTGAATGCACCAAGGGAAATAACTCGATTACCAATGTCCCATAACTCGATCCACTTCCGACAAACAGACCCGTGTGACAATTACTTTTTCAAAATGGCGTCCGAAATTTATAAGGACGTCAGTTTTGAAAATACGAGCAGCCATTTTGAATGCACCAAGGGGAATAACTCGATTACCAATGTCCCATAACCAGATCCACTTCCTACCATCGGACCCCTGGGACAATTACATGTTCAAAATGGCGTCCAAATTGAAGGGGACGTCAATTTTGAAAATGCGAGCAGCCATTTTGAATGCACCAAGGGGAATAACTGGATTACCAATGTCCCATAACTCGATCCACTTCCGACCATCAGACCCGTGTGACAATTACATTTTGAAAATGGCGTCCGAAATTGAAAAGTACGTCAGTTTTTAAAATGCGAAGCAGTCATTTTGAATGCACCAAGGGGAATAACTCTTACCAATGTCCCATAACTCGATCCACTTCCTACCATCAGACCCGTGTGACAATTACATTTTCAAAATGGCGTCCTAATTGAAGTGGACGTCAATTTTGAAAATACGAAGCAGCCATTTTGAATGCACCAAGGGGAATAACTCGATTACCAATGTCCCATAGCTCCATCCACTTCCGACCATCAGACCCGTGTGACCATTACATGTTCAAAATGGCGTCCAAATTGAAAAGTACGTCAATTTTGAAATTCCGCATTAGCCATTTTGAATGCACGAAAGGGAATAATTCGATTACCAATGTCGCATTACTCGATCCACTTCCTACCATCAGACCCGTGTGACAATTACATTTTCAAAATGGCGTCCAAATTGAAGAGGACGTCCGTTTTGAAATGCGAAGCAGCCATTTTGAATGCACCAACGGGAATACCTATTACCAATGTCCCATAACTCGATCCACTTCCTATCATCAGACCCGTGAGACAATTACATTTTCAAAATGGCGCCCGAAATTGAAAACGACGGCAGTTTTGAAAATGCAAAGCAGGCATTTTGAATGCACCAAGGGGAATAACTCGATTACCAATGTCCCATAACTCGATCCTCTTCCTACCATCAATCCCGTGTGACAATTACCTGTTCAAAATGGCGTCCAAATTGAAGTGCACGTCAATTTTGAAAATGCGAAGTAGCCATTTTGAATGCACCAAGGGGAATAACTCGATTACCAATGTCCCATATCTCGATCCACTCCCTTCGATCAGACCAGTGTGACAATTACATGGTCAAAATGGCGTCCAAATTGAAGTGGACGTCAATTTTGAAAATGCGAATGAGCCATTTTGAATCCACCAAGGGGAATAACTATTACCAATGTCCCATAACTCGAAAGACTTCCTACAATCAGACCCGGGTGACCATTACATTTTCAAAATGGCGTCCGAAATTGAAGAGGACGTCTGTTTTGAAAATGCGAAGCAGCCATTTTGAATGCACCAAGGGGAATAACTCGATTACCAATGTCCCATAACTCGATCCACTTCCGACCAGCAGACCCGTGTGACAATTACATTTTCGAAATGGCGTCCGAAATTTAAGAGGACGTCAGTTTTGAAAATGCGAAGCAACCATTTTGAATGCACCAAGGGGAATAACTCGATTACCAATGTCCCATAACTCGATCCACTTCCTATCATGAGACCAGTGTCAATTACATTTTCAAAATGGCATCCGAAATTGAAGTGGACGTCAGATTTGAAAATGCGAAGCAGCAATTTTGAATGCACCAAGGGGAATAACTCGATTACCAATGTCCCATAACTCGATCCACTTCCGACCATCAGACCCGTGTGACAATTACAGTTTCAAAATGGCGACCGAAATTGAAGAGGACATCTGTCTTGAAAATGCGAAGCAGCCATTTTGAATGCACCATGAAGAATAACTCGATTACCGATGTCCCATAACTCGATCCCCTTCCTACGATCAGGCCAGTTTGACAATTACATGTTCAAAATGGCGTCCAAATTGAAGTGGACGTCAGTTTTGAAAATGCGAATGAGCCATTTTGAATCCACCAAAGGGAATAACTATTACCAATGTCCCATAACTCGATAGACTTCCTACCATCAGACCCGGGTGACCATTACATTTTCAAAATGGCGTCCGAAATTGAAATTGAAGAGGACGTCTGTTTTGAAAATGCGAAGCAGCCATTTTGAATGCACCAAGGGGAATAACTCGATTTCTAATGTCCCATAACTCGATACACTTCCTACCATCAGACCGGTGTGACAATTACATTTTGAAAATGGCGTCAGAAATTGAAGTGGACGTCAGTTTTGAAAATGCGAAACACCATTTTGAATGCACCAGGGGGAATAACTGGATCACCTATATCCCATAACTCGATCCACTTCCTACTATCAGACCCGTGTGACAAGTACATTTTCAAAATGGCGTCCGAAATTGAAGAGGACCTCAGTTTTGAAAATGCGAATCAGCCATTTTGAATCCACCTCGAGGAATAACGCAATTACCAATATCCCATAACTCTATCCACTTCCTACCATCAGAACCGTGTGACAATTACATTTTCAAAATGGCGTCCGAAATTGATGAGGACGTCAGTTTTCAAAATGCTAAGCAGCCATTTTGAATCCACCTAGAGGAATAACTCGGTTACCAATGTCCCATAACTCGATCCACTTCCTACCGTGAGACCCGTGTGACAATTACATCTTCAAAATGGCGTCCGAAATTGATAAGGACATCCGTTTTGAAAATGCGGAGCAGCCATTTTGAATCCACCTAGTGGAATAACTCGATTACTAATGTCCCATAACTCGATCCACTTCCTACCATCAGACCCGTGTGACAATTACAATTTCAAAATGGCGTCTAAATTGAAGTGGACGTCAATTTTGAAAATGCGAAGCAGCCATTTTGAATGCACCAAGGGGAATAACTCGATTTCTAATGTCCCATAACTCGATACACTTCCTACCATCAGACCGGTGTGACAATTACATTTTGAAAATGGCGTCAGAAATTGAAGTGGATGTCAGTTTTGAAAACGCTTAGCCATTTTGAATGCACCAAGGGGAATAACTCTATTACCAATGTCCCATAACTCGATCCACTTCCGACCAGCAGACCCGTGTGACCATTACATTTTCAAAATGGCGTCCAAATTGAAAAGTACGTCAATTTTGAAATTCCGCATTAGCCATTTTGAATGCACGAAAGGGAATAATTCGATTACCAATGTCGCATTACTCGATCCACTTCCTACCATCAGACCCGTGTGACAATTACATTTTCAAAATGGCGTCCAAATTGAAGAGGACGTCCGTTTTGAAATTCGAAGCAGCCATTTTGAATGCACCAACGGGAATACCTATTACCAATGTCCCATAACTCGATCCACTTCCTATCATCAGACCCGTGAGACAATTACATTTTCAAAATGGCGCCCGAAATTGAAAACGACGGCAGTTTTGAAACTGCGAAGCAGCCATTTTGAATGCACCAAGAAGAATAACTCGATTACCGATGTCCCATAACTCGATCCACTTCCTACCATCGGACCCGTGTGACAATTACATGTTCAAAATGGCGTCCAAATTGAAGTGGACGTCAATTTCGAAAATGCGAGCAGCCATTTTGAATGCGCAAAGGGCAATAACTCGATTAACAATGTCCCATAACTCGATCCACTTGCTACCATCAGACCCGTTTGACAATTACATGTTCAAAATGGCGTCCAAATTGAAGTGGACGTCAATTTTGAAAATGCGAAGCAGCCATTTTGAATGAACCAAGGGGAATAACTCGATTACCAATGTCCCATAACTCGATCCACTTCCTACCGTGAAACCCGTGTGACAATTACATGTTCAAAACGGCGTCCAAATTGAAGTGGACGTCAATTTTGAAAATGCGAAACACCATTTTGAATGCACCAGGGGGAATAACTCGATTACCAATGTCACATAACTCGATCCACTTCCCACCATCAGACCCGTGTGACAATTACATTTTCAAAATGGCGTCCGAAATTGAAGAGGACTTCAATTTTGAAAATGCGAAGCAGCCATTTTGAATTCACCAAGGTCGAATAAGTCGTTTACCAATGTACCTTGACTCGATCCACTTCCGACCAGCAGACCTGTGTGACAATTACATTTTCAAAATGGCGTCCGAAATTGAAAAGGACGTCAGTTTTGAAACTGCGAAGCAGCCATTTTCAATGCACCAAGGGGAATAACTATTACCAATGTCCCATAACTCGATCCACTTCCTACCATCAGACCCATGTGACAATTACATTTTCAAAATGGCGTCCAAATTTGAAAACGACGACAATTTAGATTATGCGAAGCAGTCATTTTGAATGCACCAAGGGAAATAACTCGATTACCAATGTCCCATAACTCGATCCACTTCCTACTATCAGACCAGTGTGACAAATACATTTTCGAGATGGCGTCCAAATTTAAGTGGATGTCAATTTTGAAAATGCAAGCAGCCATTTTGAATTCACCAAGGGGAATAACTCGATTACCAATGTCCCATAGCTCGATCCACTTGCTACCATCAGACCCGTGTGACAATTACCGTGTTCAAAATGGCGTCCAAATTCAAGTGGACGGCCATTTTGAGAATGCGAAGCAGCCATTTTGAATGCACCAAGGGAATTAACTCGATTACCAATGTCCCATAACTCGATCCTCTTCCGACGATGAGACCAGTGTGACAATTACATTTTGAAAATGGCGTCCGAAATTTAAGAGGACGTCTGTTTTGAAAATGCGAAACACCATTTTGAATGCACCAGGGGGAATAACTGGATCACCAATATCCCATAACTCGATCCACTACCTACCATCAGACCCGTGTGACAATTACATTTTCAAAATGGCGTCCGAAATTGAAAAGGACGTCAGTTTTGAAAATGCGAAGCGGCCATTTTGAATGCACCAAAGGGAATAAGTCGACTACCAATGTCCCATAACTCGATGCATTTCCCACCATCAGACCCGTGTGACAATTACATTCTCAAAATGGCGTCCGAAATTGAAGAGGACGTCAGTTTTGAAAATGCGAATCAGCCATTTTGAATCCACCTCGAGGAATAACGCAATTACCAATATCCCATAACTCTATCCACTTCCTACCATCAGAACCGTGTGACAATTACATTTTCAAAATGCCGTCCGAAATTGATGAGGACGTCAGTTTTCAAAATGCTAAGCAGCCATTTTGAATCCACCTAGAGGAATAACGCAATTACCAATGTCCCATAACTCGATCCACTTCCTACCGTCAGACCCGTGTGACAATTACATCTTCAAAATGGCGTCCGAAATTGATAAGGACATCCGTTTTGAAAATGCGGAGCAGCCATTTTGAATCCACCTAGAGGAATAACTCGATTACCAATGTCCCATAACTCGATCAACTTCATACCATCAGACCCGTGTGACAATTACATTTTAACAAGAGGGATGTTACATCCCAACGCACACCTGCATTCGCGCTTGATAATGTCGTTCCAATGTAACATGCCTAATATTTAGTTAATATAAATCATGAACTAGGCATCAAATGATTAATGTGGTTTATGTGATGGCTTTGGAAAGTCTATATTTCTGCATTTATTATATATCAATTCAACATAGAATCATTGGATACATCTTTTAGAAATGTTTATGATTAAGAATATGAATCGTGAGGCCAGATATTAAATCATAAATAAGAATTAGGAAAGGCTTTCATAAATCACTGAAATTTTAATTGAAGTACATTCATTGGTTAAAGAGGAGTTGCGGAAAAACATTCGTTCAAGAAAGTGACTAAGTTCCAACAAAAATACATCACATCAACAACTAAAATAAGCCTTAATGTTACTAGTAACAAGTATGAAAAAGTATTAATAAAAAAAAAAAGTTAAAATTTTTTTTTTAACGAAAGTGCACACAAGTCCCAAAAATTCCCGTCAAATTCCTCAAATATGCATGTAGTAAGGGCGCAACGTTACCGCAATGTAGTTCAGTAACCCATGCATACAATATCAATTGCCTGGAAAGAGACATAGAAACAGAACTCACATTAATACCTCACCTGAACACAAACTTTTAGAACTTAAAATTGAGTAAGTCAGACAAAAACGTGAACATTGTGACTGAAAAAAAGAAAAGAAATCAGTTAAATTTCTGCATACAGTCGAGTTAATACCTACAGTTGTTATTGAAATATGAAAATCAACAGTAATGAGAAGTTAAAGAAGCACAATCTGCACAAAAGGTGACTTTAACGCAAATTCTTACAACACCTAAACGCTAATTCTTACAAGTTTTGGCAGAAAATCAGCCTCAAATTCCTCAAATATGCATGTAATGAGGGTTAAATATTACTGCAATGGTGTTCAGTAACCCAAGTGTAGAATATTAATCGCTTGGAAAGACACATAGAAACAATTCACCTGAACACAAAGTTTTACAACTTAAAATTTACTAAGTCCGAGAAAAACATGAAAATTTTGAGTGAAAAAAAAAAAGAATTTTCGTTAAATTTCTGCAAACAGCAGGGTTAATCCCTACAGTTGTTATTGAAATATGAAAATCAACAGTAATGAGACGTTAAACCAGCACAATCTGCACAAAAGCTGACTTTAACACAAATTCTTACAACACCTAAACGCAAATTCTTACAACTTTTGGCAGAAGATTTTAGCTGAAATTTGGAAAAAAGTCGTAGTTTCAGGGTTAAATACTGTTCTAATAGTCCCCTTCAACCTACAAATGCAATATCAAAGGCCTGAGCCCACTGATGCTTGAGAAATTCACCTTAACATTAAATCTTACAATATTGGACACGCCGGACGCCGACGCCCGAGGTTATCACAATAGCTCACCACAGCTTACAGATGTAGGCGAGCTAAAAATGGCGTCCGAAATGGAAGAGGACGTCAGTTTTGAAAATGTATAGCAGCCATTTTGAATCCACCAAGGGGAATAACTCGATTACCAATGTCCCATAATTCGATCCACTTCCTACGATCAGACCAGTGTGACAACTACATGTTCAAAAGGGCGTCCAAATGGAAGTGGACGTCAATTTTGAAAATGCGAAGGAGCCATTTTGAATCCACCAAGGGGAGTAACTCGACCACCAATGCCCAATAACTCGATCCACTTCCGACCATCAGGCGCGTGTGACAATTACATTTTCAAAATGGCGTCCGAAATTGAAAAGGACGTCAGTTTTGAAAATGCGAAGCAGCCATTTTGAATGCACAAAGGGGAATAATTATTAGCAATGTCCCATAACTCGATCCACTTCTTACCATCAGACCCGTGTGACAATTACATTTTCAAAATGGCATCCGAAATTGAAAAGGACGTCAATTTTGAAAATGCGGAGCAGCCATCTTAAAATCACCAAGGGGAGTAACTCGATTACCAATGTCCCATAACTCGATCCACTTCCGACCAGCAGACCCGTGTGACAATTACATTTTCAAAATGGCATCCGAAATTGAAAAGGACGTTCAGTTTTGAAAATGCGAAGCAGCCATTTTGAATGCACCAAGGGGAATAACTGGATTACCAATGTCCCTTAACTCGATCCACTTCCTACCATCAGACCCGTGTGACAATTACATTTTCAAAATGGCGTCCAAATTGAAGTGGACGTCAATTTTGAAAAAGCGAAGCAGCCATTTTGAATGCACCAAGGGGAATAACTCGATTACCAATGTCCCTTAACTCGATCCACTTCCTACAATCAGACCCGTCTGACAATCACATTTTCAAAATGGCGTCAGAAATTGAAAAGGACATCTGTTTTGAAAATGAGAAGCAGCCATTTTAAATGCACCAGGGGGAATAACAAGATTACCAATGTCCCATAACTCGATCCACTTCCGACCAGCAAACCCGTGTGACAATTACATGTTCAAAATGGCGTCCAAATTGAAGTGGACGTCAATTTTGAAAATGCGAAGCAGCAATTTGAATGAACCAAGGGGAATAACACGATTACCAATGTCCCATCAATCGATCCACTTCCGACCATCAGACCCTTGTGACAATTACATTTTCAAAATGGCGTCCGAAATTGAAAAGGACGTCAGTTTTGAAAATGCGAAGCAGCCATTTTGAATGCACCAAGTCGAATAACTTAATTACCAATGTCCCATAACTCGATCCACTTCCTACCATCAGACCCGTGTGACAATTACATGTTGAAAATGGCGTCCAAATTGAAGTGGACGTCTATTTTGAAAATGCGAAGCAGCCATTTTGAATGAACCAAGGGGAATAACACGATTACTAATGTCGCATAACTCGATCCACGTCCGACCATCAGACCCGTGTGACAATTACATGTTCAAAATGGCGTCCTTAATTTAAAAGGACGCCAGTTTTGAAAATGCGAGCTGTCATTTTGAATGAACCAAGGGGAATAACTCGATTACCAATGTCCCATAACTCGGTCCACTACCTACCATCAGACCAGTGACAATCACATGTTCAAAATAGTGTCCAAATTTAAGTGGACGTCAATTTTGAAAGTCCGAAGCAGTTATTTCGAAAGCACCAAGGGGAATAACTCGATTATCAATGTCCAATAACTCGATCCACTCCCGACTATCAGACCAGTGTGACAATCACATGTTCAAAATGGCATCCGAAATTGAAAAGGACGTCAGTTTTGAAAATGCAAAGCAGCCATTTTGAATGCACCAAATGGAATAACTCGATTACCAATGTACCATAACTCGATCCACTTCCTACCATCAGACCCGTGACAACTACATTTTCAAAATGGTGTCAAATTGAAAACGTCTGTTTTGAAAATGTAAAGCAGCCATTTTGAATGCACCAAGGTGAATAACTGGATTACCAATGTCCCATAACTCGATCCACTTCCTACCATCAGACCCGTGTGACAATTACATTTTCAAAATGGCGTCCGAAATTTTAGAGGACATCTGTTTTGAAAATGCGGAGCAACCATTTTGAATGCACCAACTGGAATAATTCGATTACCAGTGTCCCATAACTCGATCCACTTCCTACCATCAGACCCGTGTGACAATTACATTTTCAAAATGGCGTCCGAAATTGTAGAGGATGTCAATTTTGAAAATGCTAAGCAGCCATTTTGAATGCACCAAGGGAAATAACTGGATTACCAATGTCCCATAACTCGATCCACTTCCTACGATCAGACCGGTGTGACAATTACATGTTCAAAATGGCGTCCAAATTGAAGTGGAAGTCAGTTTTGAAAATGCTAAGCAGCCATTTTGAATGCACCAAGGGAAATAACTGGATTTCCAATGTCACATAACTCGATCCACTTCCTACGATCAGACCCGTGTGACAATTACATTTTCAAAATGGCGTCCGAAATTGTAGAGGACGTCTGGTTTGAAAAAGCGAAGCAGCCATTTTGAATGCACCAACTGGAATAACTCGATTACCAGTGTCCCATAACTCGATCCACTTCCTACCATCAGACCCGTGTGACAATTACACTTTTAAAATGGCGTCCAAAATTTTAGAGGACGTCTGTTTTGAAAATGCGAAGCAGCCATTTTGAATGCACCAACTGGAATAACTCGATTACCAGTGTCCCATAACTCAATCCACTTCCTACCATCAGACCCGTGCGACAATTACACTTTCAAAATGGCGTCCGAAATTGTAGAGGATGTCAGTTTTGATAATGCGAAGCAGCCATTTTGAATGCACCAATGGGAATAACTCGATTACCAATGTCCCATAACTCGATGCATCTCCCACCATGAGACCCGCGTGACAATAACATTTTCAAAATGGCGTCCAAAATTGAAGAGGACCTCAGTTTTGAAAATGTGAAGCAGCCATTTGAAATGCACGAAGGGGAATAACTCGATTACCAATGTCCCATAACATGAAACTCTTCCTACCATCAGACTCGTGTGACGATTACATTTTCAAAATGGCGTCCAGAATTGAAAAGGACGTCAGTTTTGAAAATGCTAAGCAGCCATTTTGAATGCACCAAGGGGAATAACTAGATTGCCGATGTCCCATAACCCGATCCACTTCCTGCCATGAGACCCGTGTGAGAATTACATTTTCAAAATGGCGTCCGAAATTGAAGAGGACGTCAGTTTTGAAAATGCTCAGCCATTTTGCATGCACCAAGGGGAATAACTCGATTACTGATGTCCCATAACTCTATCCACTTCCTACCATCAGACCCGTGTGACAATTACATTTTCAAAATAGAGTCAGAAATTGAAGAGTACGTCTGTTTTGAGAATGCGAAGCCGCCATTTTGCATGCACCAAGGGGAATAACTCGATTACTGATGTCCCATAACTCTATCCACTTCCTACCATCAGACCCGTGTGACAATTACATTTTCAAAATGGCGTCTAAATTGAAGGGGACGTCAATTTTGAAAATACGAAGCAGCCATTTTGAATGCACCAAAGGGAATAACTCGATTTCCAATGTCCCATCACTCGATCAATTTCCTACTATCAGACCCGGGTGACAATTATATTTTCAAAATGGCGTCCGAAATTGAAGAGGACCTCAGTTTTGAAATGCGAAGTAGCCATTTTGAATGCACCAAGGGGAATAACTCGATTACCAGTGTCCCATAACTCGATCCACTTCCTACCATCAGACCCGGGTGATAATTAGATGTTCAAAATGGCGTCAAAATTAAAGTAGACGTCAATTTTGAAATGCGAAGGAGCCATTTTGAATCCACCAAGGGGAGTAACTCGACCACCAATGCCCAATAACTCGATCCACTACCGACCATCAGACGTGTGACAATTACATTTTCAAAATGACGTCCGAAATTGAAAAGGACGTCAGTTTTGAAAATCCGAAGCTGCCATTTTGAATGCACCAAGGGGAATAATTATTAGCAATGTTCCATAACTCGATCCACTTCCTACCATCAGACCCGTGGGACAATTACATTTTCAAAAGGGCATCCGAAATTGAAAAGGACGTCAATTTTAAAAATGCGAAGCAGCCATCTTGAATTCACCAAGGGTAATAACTCGATTACCAATGCACCATAACTCGATCCACTGCCTTCCATCAGACCCGTGTGACAATTATATGTTCAAAATGGCGTCCAAATTGAAGTGGACGTCAATTTTGAAAATGTGAAGCAGCCATTTTGAATGCACCAAGGGGAAAAACTCGATTACTGGTGTCCCATAACTCGATCCACTTCCTACCGTAAGACCCGAGTGACAATTACATTTTCAAAATGGCGTCCGAAATTAAAGAGGACGTCAGTTTTGAAAATGCGAAGCAGCCATTTTTAATGTACCAAGGGGAATAACTGGATTACCAATGTCCCATAATTCGATCCACTTCCTACCATGAAACCCGTGTGACAATTACATTTTCAAAATGGCGTGCGAAATTTAAAAGGACGTCACTTTTGAAAATGCGAGCTGCCATTTTGAACGCAGCAAGGGGAATATCTCGATTACCAATGCACCATAACTCGATCCACTTCCTACCATCAGACCAGTATGACAATTACATTTTCGAGATGGCGTCCAAATTCCAGTGGATGTCAATTTTGAAAATGCGAAACAGCCATTTTGAATTCACCAAGGGTTATAACTCGATTACCAATGTCCCATAGCTCGATCCACTTCCTACCATCAGACCCCTGTGACAATTACATTTTCAAAATGGCGTCCGAAATTGAAAAGGACGTCAGTTTTGAAAATGCGAGGAAGCCATCTTGAATTCACTAAGGGGAATAACTCGATTACCAATGTCCCATAACTCGATCCACTTCCGACCAGCAGGCCCCTGAGACAATTATATTTTCAAAATGGCGTCCGAAATTGAAAAGGACGTCAGTTTTGAAAATGCAAGCAGCCATTTTCAATACACCAAGGGGAATAACTATTACCAATGTCCCATAACTAGATCCACTTCCTACCATCAGACCCATGTGACAATTACATTTTCAAAATGGCGTCCGAAATTTTAGAGGACGTCTCTTGAAAATGCATAGCAGCCATTTTAAATGGACGAAGGGGAATAACTCGATTACCAATGGCCCATAACTCGAACCACTTCCTACCATCAGACCCGTGTGACAATTACATTTTCAAAATGGCATCCGAAATTGAAAAGGACGTCAGTTTTGAAAATGCAAGCAGCCATTTTGAATGCACCAAGGGAAATAACTCGATTACCAATGTCCCTTATCTCGATCCACTTCCTACCCTGAGAATCGTGTGACCATTACATGTTCAAAATGGAGTCCGAAATTGAAGAGGACCTCAGTTTTGAAAACGCGAAGCAGCCATTTTGAATGCACCAAGGAGAATAACTAGATTACCAATGTCCCATAACTCGATCCACTTCCTACCATCAGACCCGTGTGACAATTACATTTTCAAAATGGCGTCAGAAATTGAAAAGGACCTCAGTTTTGAAAACGCGAAGCAGCCATTTTGAATGCACCAAGGAGAATAACTAGATTACCAATGTCCCATAACTCGATCCACTTCCTACCATCAGACCCGTGTGACAATTACATTTTCAAAATGGCGTACGAAATTGAAGAGGTCGTCAGTTTTGAAAATGCTCAGGAACCATTTAGAATGCACCAAGGGGTTATAACTCGATTACCAATGTCCAATACTTCGATCCACTTCCTACCATCAGACCCGTGTGACAATTACATGTTCAAAATGGCGTTTAAATTGAAGAGGACCTCAGTTTTCAAAAAGCGAGCTGCCATTCTGAATGCACCAAGGGGTATAACTCGATTACTAATGTCCCATAACTCCATCCACTTCCGACCATCAGACCCGTGCGACAATTACATTTTCAAAATGGCGTTCTAAATTGAAAAGGACGTCAGTTTTGAAAATGCAAGCAGCCATTTTCAATACACCAAGGGGAATAACTATTACCAATGTCCCATAACTCGATCCACTTCCTACCATCAGACACATGTGACAATTACATTTTCAAAATGCCGTCCAAAATTGAAAATGACGTCAATGTAGATTTTGCGAAGCAGCCAATTTGAATGCACGAAAGGGAGTAACTCGATTAACAATGTCCCATAACTCGATCCACTTCCTACCATCAGACCCGTGTGACAATTACATTTTCAAAATGGCGTCGGAAATTCGAGAGGACGTCAGTTCCGAAATGCGATGCAGCCATTTTGAATGCACCAAGTGTCCCAAAACTCGGTCCACTTCCTACCATCAGACCCGTGTGATAATTACATTTTCAAAATAGCGTCCGAAATTTAAAAGGACGTCAGTTTTGAAAATGCGAGCAGCCATTTTGAATGCACCAAGGGGAATAACTCGATTACCAATGTCCCACAACTCGATCCACTTCCAACTATCAGACCCGTGTGACAATTACATTTTCAAAATGGCGTCCGAAATTGAGGAGGACGTCAGTTTTGAAAATGCGAAGCAGCCATTTTGAATGCATGAAGGGGAATAACTAGATTACCAATGTCCCATAACTCGATCCACTTCCTACCATGAGGCCCGTGTGACAATTACATTTTCAAAATGGCGTCCGAAATTGAAGAGGACGTCAGTTTTGAAAATGCGAAGCAGCCATTTTGAATGCATCAAGGGGAATAACTTGATTACCAATGTCCCATAACTCGATCCACTTCCTACCATGAGGCCCGTGTGACAATTACATTTTCAAAATGGCGTCCGAAATTGAAGAGGACGTCAGTTTTGAAAATGCGAAGCAGCCATTTTGAATGCACCAAGGGAATAACTATTAGCAATGTCCCATAACTCGATCCACTTCCTACCATCAGACCCGTGTAACAACTACTTTTTCAAAATGGCATCCGAAATTGAAAAGGACGTCAGTTTTGAAAATGCGAAGCAGCCATTTTGAATGCACCAAGGGGAATAACTCGATTGCCAATGTCCCATAACTCGATCCACTTCCTCCCATCAGACCCCTGTGACAACTACATGTTCAAAATAGCCTCCAAATTGAAGTGGACTTCAATTTTGAAAATCCGAAGCAGTCATCTCGAATGCACCAAGGGGTATAACTCGATTACCAATGTCCAATAACTCGATCCACTTCAGACCATCAGACCCGGGTGACAATTACATTTTCAAAATGGCGTCCGAACTTGAAAAGGACCTCAGTTTTGAAAATGCTAAGCTGCCATTTTGAATGCACCAAGGGGAATAACTCGATTACTAATATCCCATAACTCGATCCACTTCCGACCAGCAGACCCGTGTGACAATTACATTTTCAAAATGGCGACCAAATTGAAAGGGACGTCAATTTTGAAATTCCGCAGCAGTCATTGTGAATGTACAAAGGGGAATAACTGGATTACCGATGTCCCACAACTCGATCCACTTCCTTCATCAGATCCGGGTGAGAATTACATTTTCAAAATGGCGATCGAAATTGAAATGGACGTTAGTTTTGAAAATGCGAAGCAGCCATTTTGAATGCACCATGGGGAATAACTCGATTGCCAATGTCCCATAACTCGATCCACTTCCTACCATCAGACCCGTGTGATAACTACATGTTCAAAATAGCGTCCTAATTGAAGTGGACGTCAATTTTGAAAATGCGAAGCAGTCATTTCGAATGCCACAAGGGGAATAACTGGATTACCGATGTCCCATAACTCGATCCAATTCCGACCATCAGACCCGTGTGACAATTACATTTTCAAAATGGCGTCCGAAATTGAAAAGGACGTCAGTGTTGGGAATGCAAAGCATCCATTTTGAATGCACCAAGGGGAATAACTCGATTACCAATGTCCCATAACTCGATCCACTTCCTACCTTCGAACCTGTGTGACAATTATATTTTCAAAATGGATCCAAATTGAAGTGGACGTCAATTTTCAAAATGCTTAGCAGCCATTCTGAATGCACCAACTGGAATAACTCGATTACTAGTGCCCCATAACTCGATCCACTTCCTACCATCAGACCCGTGTGACAATTACATTTTCAAAATGGCGTCCGAAATTGAAAAGGACGTCAGTTTTGAAAATGCTAGGCAGCCATTTTGAATGCACCAATGGCAATAACTCGATTACCAATGTCCCATAACTCGATCCACTTCCTTCCATCAGACCCATGTGCCAATTACATTTTCAAAATGGCCTGCAAATTGAAGTGGTCGTCAATTTTGAAAATGCGAAGCAGCCATTTTGAATGCACCAAGGGGAATAACTCGATTACCAATGTCCCATAACTCGATCCACTTCCTACCATCAGACCCGTGTGACAATTACATGTTCAAAATGGCGTCAAATTGAAGTGGACGTCAATTTTGAAAATGCGAAGCAGCCATTTTGAAGCACCAAAGGGAATAACTGTTACCAATGTCCCAAAACTCGATCCACTTCCTACCATCAGACCCGTGTGTCAATTACATTTCAAAATGGCGTCCGAAATTGAAAAGGACGTCAGTTTTGAAAATGCTTAGCAGCCATTTTGAATGCACCAAGGGGAATAACTCGATTACTAATGTCCCATAACTTGACCCACTTCCTACCATCAGACCCGTGTGACAATTACATGTTCAAAATGGCGTCAAATTGAAGTGGACGTCAATTTGGAAAATGCGAAGCAGCCATTTTGAATTCACCAAGGGGAATAACTCTTACTAATGCCACATACCTCGATCCACTTCCGACTAGCAGACCCGTGTGACAATTACATTTTCAAAATGGCGTCCAAATTGAAGTGGTCGTCAATTTTGAAAATGCGAAGCAGCCATTTTGAATGCACCAACTGGAATAACTCGATTACTAGTGTCCCATAACTCGATCCACTTCCTACAATCAGACCCGTGTGACAATTACATTTTCAAAATGGCGTCAGAAATTTAAGAGGACGTCTTTTGTGAAAATTCAAAGCAGCCATTTTGAATGCACGAGGGGGAATAACAAGATTACCAATGTCCCATAACTCGATCCACTTCCTTCCATCAGACCCATGTGCCAATTACATTTTCAAAATGGCCTGCAAATTGAAGTGGTCGTCAATTTTGAAAATGCGAAGCAGTCATTTTGAATGCACCAAGGGGAATAACTCGATTACCAATGTCCCATAACTCGATCCACTTCCTACCATCCGACCCGTGTGAGAATTACGTGTTCAAAATGGCGTCAAATTGAAGTGGACGTCAATTTTGAAAATGCGAAGCATCCATTTTGAATGCACCAAGGGGAATAACTCGTTTACCGATGCCCCATATCTCGATCCACTTCCATCTGGCAAACCCGTGTGACAATTACATTTTCAAAATGGCGTCCGAAATTGAAAAGGACGTCAATTTTGAAAATGCGAAGCAGTCATTTTGAATGCACCAAGGGGAATAACTCGATTACCAATGTTCCAAAACTCGATCCACTTCCTACCATCAGACCCGTGTGACAATTGCATGTGCAAAATGGCGTCCAAATTGAAGTGGTCGTCAATTTTGAAAATGCTTAGCACCCATTTTGTGTGCACCAAGGGGAATAACTACTATCAATATCCCATAACTCGATCCACTTCCCACCATCAGACCCATGTGACAATTACATTTTTAAAATGGCGTCCGAAATTGAAAATGACGTCAATTTTGAAAATGCGAAGCAGCCATTTTGAATGCACCAAGGGTTAGTACTATTATCAATGTCCCATAACTCGATCCACTTCCGACCAGCAGACCCATATGACAGTTATATTTTCAGAATGGTTCTGAAATTGAAAACGTCAATTTTAAAAATGCTTAACAGCCATTTTGAATAGACGAAGGGGAATAACTCGATTACCAATGCCCCATAACTCGATCCACTTCCTATCATCAGACCCGTGTGACAATTACATTTTCAAAATGGCGTACAAAATTGAAAAGGTCGTCAGTTTTGAAAATGCGAAGCAGCCATTTTCAATGCACCAAGGGGGATAACTCGATTACCAATGTCCCGTAACTCGATCCACTTCCTACCATCAGACCCGTGTGACAATTATATCTTCAAAATGGCGTCCGAAATTGAAAAGGACGTCAGTTTTGAAAATGTGAAGCAGCCATTTTCAATGCACCAAGGGGGATAACTCGATTACGAATGTTCCAAAACTCGATCCACTTCCTACCATCAGACCCGTGTGACAATTGCATGTGCAAAATGGCATCCAAATTGAAGTGGTCTTCAATTTTGAAAATGCTTAGCACCCATTTTGTGTGCACCAAGGGGAATAACTACTATCAATATCCCATAACTCGATCCACTTCCCACCATCAGACCCATGTGACAATTACATTTTCAAAATGGCGTCCGAAATTGAAAATGACGTCAATTTTGAAAATGCGAAGCAGCCATTTTGAATGCACGAAGGACAATAACTCGATTACCAATGTCCCATAACTCGATCCACTTCCTACCATCAGACCCGTGTGACAATTACATTCTCAAAATGGCGTCCGAAATTTTAGAGGACGTCAGTTCTTTAAATGCCAATCAGCCATTTTGAAAGCACCAAAGGGAATAACTCGATTACCAATGTCCCATAACTCTATCCACTTCCGTCAGACCCGTGTAACAATTACATTTTCAAAATGGCGTCCGTAGTAGAAGAGAACGTCAGTTTTGAAAATGCGAAGCAGCCTTTTTGAATGCACCAAGGGGAATAACTCGATAACCAATGTCCCATAACTCGATCCACTTCCTATCAAACCCGTATGACAATTACATTTTCAAAATGGCGTTCGAAATTGAGGAGGCCGTCAGTTTTGAAAATGCTTAGCAGCCATTTTGAATGCACCAAGGGGAATAACTCGATTACGAATGTTCCATAACTCGATCCACATCCTACCATCAGACCCATGTGGCAATTACATTTTCAAAATGGCGTCCGAAATTTAAGAGCACGTCAATTTTGAAAATACGAAGCAGCCATTTTGAATGCACCAAGGGGAATATCTCGATTACAAATGTCCGATAACACGATCCACTTCCTACCATCCTACCCGTGTGACAATTACTTGTTCAAAATGGCGTCCAAATTGAAGTGGACGTTAATTTTGAAAATTCTTAGCCATTTTGAATGCACCACGGGGAATAACCAATTAGCAATGCCCCATCACTCAATCCACCTCGTACCATCAGACCCGTGTGACAATTACATTTTCAAAATGGCGTCCGAAATTTAAGAGGACGTCAGTTTTGAAAATGCAAAGCAGTCATTTTGAATGCACCAAGGGGAATAACTCGATTAAAAAATGTACCATAACTCGATCCACTTCCGACCTTCAGATCCGTGTGACAATTACATTTTCAAAATGGCGTCCGAAATTGAAAAGGACGTCAGTTTTGAAAATGCGAAGCTGCCATTTTGAATGCACCAAGGGGAATAACTATTTCCAATGTCCCATAACTCGATCCACTTCCTACCATCGCACCCGTGTGACAATTATAGTTTGAAAATGGCGTCCGAAATTGAAAAGGACGTCAGTTTTGGAAATGCGAAGCAGCCATTTGCAATGCACCAAGGGGAATAACTCGATTACCAATGCTATGCTAGACAACCTATGCAAAAGGGCGTCGCAAATTAACTTGGCTCCAGTTTCAATGGAGACGTCATTTTGACTGGACCAAGTTGGATAACTCTGCTTTACGTATTTTTTTGCCCAAGCTATTTTTGAAGACGATATTTACAAAATGGCTCCCCATTTTTTCTGGACTCTCGGTGTCGTTACTTGCCTTTTTTATATATGAAATGGCGCCATTTTATTGGATGAAGAGGAGTAAATCTGAAAATAATTAAAGTTGCCTGCGATGGGGGCAATATCAAGATGGCGTCGTCCGAATTCACCTGCACTCAAAACGAAGTGACCTGCTGCAGTTTTGTGTTGGTTGCCGCCGCCATTTGAATCGATCAAGTCCCATAACTCGATCCACTTCCTACCATCAGAACCGTGTGACAATTACATTTTCAAAATGGCGTCCAAATGGAAGTGGACGTCAATTTTGAAAAAGCGAAGCAGCCATTTTGAATGCACCAAGGGAAATAACTCGATTACGAATGTCCCATAACTCGATCCACTTCCTACCATCAGACCCGTGTGATAATTACATTTTCCAAATGGTGACCAAACTGAAGTGGACGTAAATTTTGAAAATTCGAAGCAGCCATTTTGAATACACCAAGGGGAATAACTCGATTACGAATGTCCCATAACTCGATCCACTTCCTACCATCAGACCCGTGTGACTATTACATTTTCAAAATGGCGTCGAAATTGAAGTGGACGTCAATTTTAAAAATGCGAAGCAGCCATTTTGAATGCACCAAGGGGAATAACTATTACTAATGTCCCATAACTCATTCAACTTCCTACCCTCAGACTCGTGTGACCATTACATTTTCAAACTGAAGTGGACGTCAATTTTTGAAATGCGAAGCAGGCATTTTGAATGCACCATGGGGAATAACTCGATTGCCAATGTCCCATAACTGGATCCATTCCCTACCATCAGACCCGTGTGATCATTACATTTTCAAAATGGCGTCCAAATTGAAGTGGACGTCAGTTTTGAAAATACGAAGCAACCATTTTGAATGCACCAAGGGGAATAACTCGATTACCAATGCTATGCCAAGACAACCTATGCAAAACGACGTCGCAAATAAACTTGGCTCCAGTTTCAATGCAGCCGTCATTTTGACTGGACCAAGTTGGATAACTGCTTTACGCATTTTTTTTTTTGCCCTAGCTATTTTGGAAGACGATATTTACAAAATGGCGCCCGATTTGTTCTGGGCTCTACGTCTCGTTACTTGCCTTTTTGTGTGTGGAATGGCGCTATTTTATTGGATGATGAGGAGTAACTCGTCATACTATTAAACATGCCTGCGATGGGGGCAATATCAAAATGGCGTCGTCCGAATTCAGCTGCACTCAAAACGAAGTGACCTGCTGCAGTTTTGTGATGGTTGCCGCCGCCATTTGTTTCAATCAAGTCCCATAACTCGATCCACTTCCTACCATCAGACCCGTTGGCAATAACATTTTCAAAATGGCGTCCGAAATTGATGTGGACGTCAATTTTGAAAATGCGCAGCAGCCATTTTGAATGGACCAGGGGGAATAACTGTTTTGAATGCTAAGCTAAGACAAACTTTAAAAAATGGCGTCGGACCCGTGTGACAATTAGATTTTCAAAATGGCTCTCGAATTGAATTGGATGTCAGTTTTGAATATACTTAGCTATTTTGAACGCACCAATGGGAATACCTCGATTTTTCTACGCTAAGACAACGTCTGAGACCTTTACAAAATGGTTTCGGACCCGTGTGACAATAACCTTTACAAAATGGCGTCCGAATTGATGTGAACGTCTGTTTTGAAGATGTGAAGCAGCCATTTTGAATGCACCAAGGGAGTAACTGATTTTCAATGCTATGCTAAGACAAACTTTACAAAATGGCGTCGGACTCGTGTGACAATAACATTTTCAAAATGGCGCCCAAATTGAATTGGATGTCAATTTTGAATATACTTAGCCATTCTGAACTCCCCAATGGCAATACCTCGATTTTTCTACGCTAAGACAACGTTTGCGAAATTGCGTCGCAAATAAACTTGAAAAAAATGAAAATTAACAATATTACTATGTAAAGTTATATTTCCCGATTTGTTCCAGTTTTTAGCTTTGTGGGGGGATTTCACAAAACCATCTAGAGATAATCACATAGAGAACATAGTTATTTGCCCATCATAACGGAATGTCGGCCTTATTCACAAAATAATTTAAATTTAATTTTAAATTAAAACTCTTATGAATCCCTTAATTGGAAGAAACTCGTCGTGCCGTTGGCAAAAAATAATCAAAAAAGGTTAAAGAAAAATGTTTTTCAAGTGCCGTAAACAGGACGTGAAACGCACGGGGTTGACAGTATCTCTTTAAAAAATAAAGGCTGGTGAAATTTAAAAGTGCCTTCTGAATTGGGCAAAATGTCAAACATTCTCAATTTACCTTCATTTAGCGACCTCTAGCAATTTATTACTTTCTACCTCCGCGTCGGCAATGTTACTGATGTCTCGGCACCTCTTGACGTTTGGAAGTCAGACAAAGAAATGATTCAGTGTCACTGCGCACTACGTCACGGATAGGAATCCCAAGATTCACCAAGAAAAGCGTGGAGAATGTCCCACGCTTTCAAACAAACAATTCATTAATTTCGTGATTTCTTTTTAGTTCGTTCATTGAGGTTATTATAATCAGTTCATTCTACTTTCCTTTTCGAAAAGGAATTAATAAAAAAATGGAAAGTAAGGCCAAATAAAAAATACATTTGGTTTCGGGCAATTAATTTTTCAAAGCAATGAGGAAGAGAGGCTTTTATTTTTATTTTATTTTTTTTTGTTTGATAAATGGTAGATTGGTAAATTATTTTTGATCACATTTTCGATTTTCTTGCTTTGTTCTAATTTATGGGGGAGTGCCTTTAGGCACTCTCCCATAAATTGTAACAATGCAAATGCATGCAGACTAAATCATTTAATTTCACAAATAATATGAATCACACCCACAGAGTTATTTTTTTTATATTTAATCTTATTTCTTTTACAAGGATTGGCGAACAAGTTATGCAACTTATATTAACGCCTCTCCTTAGCCCAATGGCGTAGGTGTGTGGGATGACTTCGAAGCGGCAACTTCTATTCTTGAATGCTACCAGGGGATCTTTAGTCTGCACAGAGTGTGTCTCTCTCCACACATTGGACAGCCATTTTACGTCCCCATCCGATGTGTCAGTACGCTGTGGGAGCACCATCCCCTCAACTGATGCTGACAGAGAGTGCTCGGACACCTCGAGAACTTTCCCCGACCGTGGATCGATCCCGAGACCTCTGGCATGAGAAGCCAGCGCACTTGTCCACTCGACAATCACTCTCCAACTCCAAGAATTGTTTTCAATAATATGTACGCCCCCTTTTCGAACAATAAATCCCGTCCCCATAATATTTGAGTTGTTTTCAACAGAACAGAGCAGGCTGGATATTTCAAACTGTATTTTAATTTTGCTTTGTAGAAAACATGCGAAAATAAATACCCTCTGGTCACAAAAGGAAAAATTCATGATTTCAAATTTTGGATGACACTACAAGCCCTTAAAATGTTCGATGAGAGGTGTTCAATTTCAATGAGGGGTTCACTGAGAACCCAAACCTTTTTGGGCCCAATAGAAATTAATAAAAATAAGAAATTCGCAAGAAGTTAATAGAAATTCATAAAAAATAAAAACAGACAATTTGCAAGATTTTCTATTTTCTTAGCAGAAATAATAATAATAATAACACTTATTTGTCGTGGTTCTCAGGAAGGCTTTAATTAACCCTCTGAAACCAAGTGACCCCTATGCTCACATCTTGTCTCTCCTCCCAACGCCCGGACGAACTGTTTGATGACATCCCGAATGCTCATTTCTTTCCAATCTATTCGATTAGCATACTAATCCTTTCCTTTGTGTCACCCAATACCCACATATCCTTCATTCTCTCACATCCCCATTATACTCCCAGTGAATTTTATTAGGCCTTTCCCTCTGGAAAAGACTATTGTTTGTCTACGGATTATTATTATTATTTTTTTTTTAGGCTTTTCCCTCTGGAAAAGACTATTGTTTTTCTACGGATTATTATTATTATTATTATTTTTTTTTTTTGGGGGGGGGGGGGGGGTCCACACATTCCACACATTCCGCACGATTCAGAAGCCATTTTCGAACCGATTTTCACACAATTTGGCACACGCATAGAGTGGCAAAAAAATCTAAAAATGTACCGAAGCGGAATTTTCGATTTAACCCTTATTTCGCCAGAATTGGCAAAAAACTTCCAAAATTGGGGTTTATCGGCACTTTCTCGAAACAAGTCTTTATGATTTTTTTAAATATTCATAATTACTAGACCTCCCTATGACACAACCTTTGATACACACGACATATTAGGCGATGCATATGGTAACCCTCCACAGGCTTCCAAACATCGACATTTTGATAAAATGAGCCGGTTTCAGACCCCCACAGCACCCAAACGATACCCGTGAGGTAAACATAACTTCCTTTATTGGAAGTGGAATTCACCGAGGATCATTTTTGTAAGTAATAAGGGTGTTCAGAAAACCAAGTGTTAACCCGTTTTGGGCTGGTTAAACAGCAATACCCCAAAAGTAGTAAGGGTATTCAAAAGTCGACGGCTTAACCCATTTTGGGCAGGCTAAAGAGAGATATCCCTTGAAAGCTTTAAATTTCCATTTTCTGTGAATTTCCCTAATGGTAACTTGTAGGGTTTCAAGACAAATTGACTATTCATAGGTCTTTATGTGGCATTACAAGTTGCATAGACAAAATACTCCGGTGAGCGTTTTTTAACCATCTACAAGCTACCAAGCATCGTAATGTTGTTAACATGGGACTGTTTTCAGACACGCACAGCACCTAATGTATACATGAGAGATAAACATAATCTCCTTTGTTTGAAGTGGAATTCACAGAGGACCATTTTTGTAAGTAATAAAGGTATTCAAAAAGCCAAGCGTTAACCCCTGTTGGGGAGGTTAACAGGGATATCCATCAAAAGCTTAAAAAATCGTTTTCTCTGGATTTCTACAAACATTTTGTGGGGTTTTCAAGAGAAAATGGCCGTTGATAGGTCTTGGTGTCATATGACCAGTTGCATGGATCAATTATTCTGGTAGGCATTTGTTAACCCTTCAGGGGCTGCTAAATGTAAAAAAAAAATTGAGGAAATAGTCAGTTTTTGGACACCAACAACATCAAATGGAAATGCCACAGAGAAACGTAACTTCTTTTACCGGACACAAAACTGATAGGGAAACATTGATATTGATATTAACCCATTCTACCATTAATGATGGGTTTTACCTAAACAATTTTTTATCAAACCCAAACCGAGTCATTTGAGACTACTATACTCACCTTTCTCATAACATCAGTGAAGGAACTTTAGTGAGACAGTTAAAAACAATTCATCAGACACTGTGGGGGTCAAGAAAAATCATGGAATCTAATCGGGAAAAGCCATGATTCTCCAGAATCATAAAGTCTAGTTTTTTGGGTTTTTTTTTTTTTTTTTTTTTTTTTTATTTTTTTTTATTTTTTTTCCACACATTTTGTCCGTACGATTCAGAAGCCATTTTCGAACCGATTTTCACGAAATTTAATTTTGCACACGCATAGAAGGAACTTTAGTGAGACAGTTAAAAACAATTCATCAGACACTGTGGGGGTCAAGAAAAATCATGGAATCTAATCGGGAAAAGCCATGATTCTCCAGAATCATAAAGTCTAGTTTTTTGTGTTTTTTTTTTTTTTTTTTTTTTTTTTTTTCTTTTTTTTTTTTTTTTTTCCACACATTTTGTCCGTACGATTCAGAAGCCATTTTCGAACCGATTTTCACGAAATTTAATTTTGCACACGCATAGAGGGGCACAAAATCTAAAAATGTACCGAAGCGGAATTTTCGATTTAACCCTTATTTCGTCAGAATTGGCAAAAAACTGCCAAAATTGGGGTTTATCGGCACTTTCTCGAAACACGTCTTGTAGATTTTTTTATACATTCGTCATTGCTAGACCTGTCTATGACACGCCCTTTGATATACACGACATATCAGGCGATGCATCTGGTAACCCTCCACAGGCTGCCAAACATCGAAATTTTGATGAAATAGGCCGGTTTCAGACCCCCACCGCACCCAAACAATACATGAGAGATAAACATAACTTCCTTTATTGGGAGTGGAATTCACCGAGGATCATTTTTGTAAGTAATAAGGGTGTTCAGAAAACCAAGTGTTAACCCGTTTTGGGCTGGTTAAACAGCAATACCCCAAAAGTAGTAAGGGTATTCAAAAGTCGACGGCTTAACCCATTTTGGGCAGGCTAAAGAGAGATATCCCTTGAAAGCTTTAAATTTCCATTTTCTGTGAATTTCCCTAATGGTAACTTGTAGGGTTTCAAGACAAATTGACTATTCATAGGTCTTTATGTGGCATTACAAGTTGCATAGACAAAATACTCCGGTGAGCGTTTTTTAACCATCTACAAGCTACCAAGCATCGTAATGTTGTTAACATGGGACTGTTTTCAGACACGCACAGCACCTAATGTATACATGAGAGATAAACATAATCTCCTTTGTTTGAAGTGGAATTCACAGAGGACCATTTTTGTAAGTAATAAAGGTATTCAAAAAGCCAAGCGTTAACCCCTGTTGGGGAGGTTAACAGGAATATCCATCAAAAGCTTAAAAAATCGTTTTCTCTGGATTTCTACAAACATTTTGTGGGGTTTTCAAGAGAAAATGGCCGTTGATAGGTCTTGGTGTCATATGACCAGTAGCATGGATCAATTATTCTGGTAGGCATTTGTTAACCCTTCAGGGGCTGCTAAATGTAAAAAAAAATTGAGGAAATAGTCAGTTTTTGGACACCAACAACATCAAATGGAAATGCCACAGAGAAACGTAACTTCTTTTACCGGACACAAAACTGATAGGGAAACATTGATATTGATATTAACCCATTCTACCATTAATGATGGGTTTTACCTAAACATTTTTTTATCAAACCCAAACCGAGTCATTTGAGACTACTATACTCACCTTTCTCATAACATCAATGAAGGAACTTTAGTGAGACAGTTAAAAACAATTCATCAGACACTGTGGGGGTCAAGAAAAATCATGGAATCTAATCGGGAAAAGCCATGATTCTCCAGAATCATAAAGTCTAGTTTTTTGGGGTTTTTTTTTTTTTTTTTTTTTTTTTTCTTTTTTTTTTTTTTTTTTTCCACACATTTTGTCCGTACGATTCAGAAGCCATTTTCGAACCGATTTTCACGAAATTTTGCACACGCATAGAGGGGCACAAAATCTAAAAATGTACCGAAGCGGAATTTTCGATTTACCCCTTATTTCGTCAGAATTGGCAAAAAACTGCCAAAATTGGGGTTTATCGGCACTTTCTCGAAACACGTCTTGTAGATTTTTTTATACATTCGTCATTGCTAGACCTGTCTATGACACGCCCTTTGATATACACGACATATCAGGCGATGCATCTGGTAACCCTCCACAGGCTGCCAAACATCGAAATTTTGATGAAATAGGCTTTTTCAGGCCCCCACCGCACCCAAACAATACATGAGAGATAAACATAACTTCCTTTATTGGGAGTGGAATTCACCGAGGATCATTTTTGTCAATAATAAGGGTGTTCAAAAAACCAAGCATTAACCCGCTTTGGGCTGGTTAAACAGAAATACCCCCATAAAGCTAAAAAAATTGTGTTTTCCGTGGATTTCTCTAAACAAGTCTTGTAGATTTTCAAGAAAAATTTGTCACTCCCAGGCCTTGGTGTGACAATAGAAAATGCATTGACAAAATACTGCGGTGAGCATTTGTTAACCCTCCACGGGCTGCTAAAAGTCAAAATTGTAATAAAATGGGCTGTTTTTGGACGCCAACAGCACCCAATGGATACGCCACAAAGAACCGTGCCTTTTTTTATCGAGCGCACAATCTATACGCAAACATTTTTGTAAGTAGTAAGGGTATTCAAAAGTCGAAGTCTTAACCCATTTTGGCCAGGCTAAAGAGAGAGACCCCTTAAAATCCTAAAATTCCCATTTTCTGTGGATTTCTCTAAAAACATCCTGTAGGTTTTCAAGAAAAATTTACTACTCGCAGGTCTTTGTGTGATATTACAAGTTGCATGGACAAAATATTCCGGTGATCGTTTATTAACCCTCTAGATGCTGCCAAGCATCGTAATTTTGTTGAAATGGGCTGTTTTCAGGCACGCACATCACCCAACGTGTACCTGAGAAATAAACATAATCTCCTTTGTTGGAAGTGGAATTCACCGAAGACCATTTTTGTTAGTAATAAGGGTATTCAAAAAACCAAGCGTTAACCCATTTTGTGGTTGTTAATAGTGATACCCATCAAAGGCTTAAAAATTTATGTTTTCACTGGATTTCTTTACAAACATCTGGTAGGGTTTTCAAGAGAAAATGGCCATTGATAGGTCATGGTGTCACATTACCAGTTGATTGGATAAAGTATTCCTCTAAGCATTTGTTAACCCTCCATGGGCTGCTAAATGTCAAAATTTTGAAAAAATAGTCTGGTTTTGAACAACAACAACATCAAATGGGAATACAACAGAGGAACGTAACTTCTTTTACCGGACGCAAAACTGACAGGGAAACATTTTTGTAAGTAGTAAATGTATTCAAAGATCGAGGTCTTAACCCATTTTTGACTGGTTAAGGAGATATACCCCTTAAAGCTTAAAATTCCAGTTTTATGTGGATTTCTCGATTTCTCAAAAAAAAAAAATTTCAAGAGCAATTGACCATTCGCAGGTCTTCGAGTGACATTACAAGTTGCATGAACAAAATGTTTCGGTAATCATTTGTTAACATCCCAGAGGCTGCCAAGCATTGACATTTGGAGAAAATGGGCTGTTCTTGGGCAACCATAACACCAAATGTGTACCTACGAGATAAACATAACCTCCTTCATTGGAAGTGGAATTCACCGTCGATCATTTTTGTAAGTAATGAAGATATTCACAAAACCAAGCATTAACCCTTTAGAGCTGGTTAAAGAGAGATACCCCTCAAAAGGTTAAAAATTCATGTTATCGAGGATTTCTTTAAAAACATCCCGAGGATTTTCAGGGAAAAATGGCCATTCTCATATCTTAGTGTGACATTACAAGGTGCATGTACAAAATATTCCTGTAAGCATTTGTTAACCTATGCAGGTTCTCAAACATCAAAATGTTGATAAAATAGGTTGTGTTTGCGTACCCACAGCACCCGAAGTTGGGAGGAGAGATCAAAATGAGTGGAAGTAGAATTCACTGAGAATTATTTTTGGAAGTTAATAAGAGTACTCCAAAAACAACACTTAACCCGTTTTGGGATGGAAAACAATGATACCCATCAAAAGCTTAAAATTCCTGTTCTCCCTGGATTTCTCTGAAAACATCTTGTCGATTTTAAAGAAAAAATGGCCATTCACAGTTCTTGGTGTGACATTACAAGTTGCATGAATAAATATTCCTGTTGGGCACTTGTTAACCCTCTGCAAGCTGCCAGACATCAATATTTTGGATACATTTGAGATAAAATGGACCATTTTTAAATTGACACAGCACTCAGTGAGAATGTGTCAAACAAACAAATTGACACAGCACTCAGTGAGAATGTGTCAAACAAACATAACTCCTTTTGTCGGTCATTGACTTGTTGGACGACGATATTGACATTAACCCACTCCACCGTTAATGATGGTTTTTACCTAAACAATTTTTTATCAAACTGTGTCATTTGAGACTACTATCTTCACCTTTCTCATAACATCAATGAAGGAACTTCTGTGAGACAGTTAAAAACAATTCATCAGACACTGTGGGGTCATGAAAAATCATGGAATCTCATCGGGAAAAGCCATGATTCTCCAGAATCACAAAGTCTAGTTCTGTTAAAATGAAAGTTTGTACATTCTAATGAAAAGTGTGTCAGGGGTCTGCATTACTCCTAAATTACACATTTGGCACTCCTGTTCACTATCATACACAATTTTGACGCTTAGCTTCAGACCGTCAAATAATAAATGGATTCCCACTAATCGCTATAGCCCGTATTCAAAATGTTCGTTGGTTTGTTTATTTGGGGTTTAATGACACTTTCAACAGCCAGGGTCATATCATGTCAGACAGTTTTAGGAGTGGAGTAAGCTTGAGTGTCCGAAACGAACGACCGGGCAACGGCGAGCAACTGTCAGACGCTTCAACTTACTAACTCTGCGCAAGCAGGCAAGAGCAAAATCGACGTACAGTAGGCCTTAGTAGACTGCACCACCGTGTCCACAGATGGTGAATCGGGATTAAATGTCTTACACAAGGACACAACGCATTTACTGCTAGTCATAATCGAACTGTCGACCTTTCAGTTTAAAGTCCAATGCTCTAATCACTGAGCCATCTGGTTTTCAGCAGAAATGTAAGTTAAGGGGTCGGTACTAGTTTGTTCCAACAGCCCCACATGGCTATTGGGTAAAATTAATACTGAGCCACCCTACAAATAATGAAAGAGTCAACAACACTGTAGCTCAGCTTGTGTATGTGACACAGCAATGAGCTGATGACAAAGGTACATATAAAGTATTGTAATGGTCTGTACATAAATGCTGACCATAGCCTGTAACAAATGTATAGGTAAAATATTGTAAAAGTGGGCGACAGTTAAATGCTAAACTAGAAAAGAAATCTTTGAGTCCCAGAGTGGGTCTGACTGAACCCAAAAATATTTGTTCTCATAGCACAGTGATAACAAAGGCACCCCAAAACACTTGTTACTGTCCCAAGGAGATAACATAGGTACCCAAGAAGATTCGTGAAGATCGGTTCATAAATTCAGCCTCAAACCAGAGCCGTATTGACATGTGCACTTACAGTGTATAAGTAGCACCAAATAAATCAAAGTTAATCTAATTTGCATAATTTCTGCACGAGAAAAAAACCCGTATTATATGTGATGTATTCCATGTTACTAAACATTCATACAAAAATTTATTCAAATCAGAACCTTCATATAGAAGTTCTGTTCCAAAAACTGATTGTACCTAATTTGGGTACAAAATGGCCGCCGGCGGCCATCTTGAATTTCGGACCGCACCCCAAAACACTCGTTCTCGTCCCATGGTGATAACAAAGGTACCCAAGAAGTTTCGTAAAGATCGGTTCATAAATACGGCCTCTAGCCTGAGCCGTATGAAAGTTGTGTACAGAAAAAACTGATTGGGCCTAATTTCGGTACAAAACGACTGATGACTGCCATCTTGAATTTTAGACCGCACCCCAAAACACTCGTTCTCGTCCCAAAGTGATAACAAAGGTACCCAAGATGTTTCATAAAGATCGGTTCATAAATACAGCCCCTAGCCCGAGCCGTTTTGACATGTGTATTTACTGTGTATAAGTAGCACTGAATAAATCAAAGTCCATCGAATTTGCATAATGTCTGCACGAGAAAAAAAACATATTATATGTGATGTATTCGATGTTACCAAACATTCATACAAAAAATTATTCAAATCAAGAACTTTCATTCAGAAGTTCTGTACAAAAACTGATTGCACTAATTTTGGTACAAAATGGCGGCCGGTGGCCATCTTGAATTTCGGACCGCACCCAAAAACACTCGTACTCGTCCCAAGGTGATAACAAAGGTACCCAAGAAATTTAGTAAAGATCGGTTCATAAATACAGCCTCTAGCCTGAGCCGTATAGAAGTTGTGTACAAAAAACTGATTGGACCTAATTTCGGTACAAAATGGCCACTGGCATCCATCTTGAATTTTGGACAGCACTTAGAAACACTCATTCTCGTCCCAAGGTGATAACAAAGGCACCCAACAAGTTTCGTGAAGATCGGTTCATAAATACAACCCCCAGCCCAAGCCGTATTGACATGTGTACTTACTGTGTGTAAGTAGCACTGAAAAAATCGAAGTTCATCTAATTTGCAGAATTTCTGCACGAGAAAAAAAACCCGTATTATATGTGATGTATTCCATGTTACTAAGCATTCAGACAAAAATTTATTCGAATCAGAACTTTCATACAGAAGTTCTGTACAAAAAACTGATTCACTAACTAAGGTACAAACTGGCTGCTGGTGGCCATCTTGAATTTCGGACCGCATCCAAAAACACTCGTTCTCGTTCCACGGTGATAACAAAGGTACTCAAGAAGTTTCGTAAAGATCGGTTCATAAATACGGCCTCTAGCCCGAGCCTATTGAATTGTTGACGGACGGACGGACGGACTGACGGACGGACGGACGGACGACGGGCCATGGCATAACCTCAAATTTGACTACGTCAAAGTTGAGCTAAGAAATGGACCACCAATCGCTATTTATTTATTTTATTTATTGGGGTGTAACGATACTTTCGACAGCCATGGCCACCTCGTGTCGAACAGCTTTACTGGTGGAGGAAGTCGGAGTACGCAGAGGGATCCAACGAGCAACTGTCAAGCTCCCCAGTGTACGAGCTCCACACAAGTATAGGGTTAGCACTGCTTGAGGACAGGTGAACCATCGAGGTGCAATACGCCTTAGTACACAGCGTCACCGTACTCCACCCCACCCCCCACCCCCCCCCCCCACCCACCAATCGTTATTAGCTAGTATATTGTTTATTGTATATGGTATTGAAAAGGGTTAATTTGTGCCCGAAAGTTTACACAACATTTTTAAAATTTAATACCCCAGGACTATGGCCGACAATAGCTAGGCGCCCCTTTCGAATCCGTATCACAGCACCATTACCGTTCAACGAGAAGAATGTCAGGACAGAGGTATGCATTCTATTCTGAATCCATGATGCGAAGCGTAAAAGGGTATCACCATCATTTCTGCCCACCAGAGGTGTAAATTATGGATGCGCGATGCTGGGATGCCACTCCCCGACTCTACGAATTACTGGCCTCGTTTGGATGTATTCGTACAATTGCCTGATAGCACTATGTCTATGCAGCAATCTTATTTAACCCTTTGAACAATGGGGTATCTTCCATAATGTCAGTTCAATGGCAGCAATTGGAAGAGTTCATATTCATTATTTGAGGGTAGACCAATTGGAAGAGTCCATATTCATCATTTGAGGGTAGACCAGGGTAGAGCAATTAATATTTTCAATGTGCAGCCTTAGGACTGCACACTGAAAATATTGATTGGCCTACCAGACATATTCATTTAGCAGCCATCCTACTAAATGAAATTATGATGTATCATGCTCGTGGCCATGAAAAGCAATCTACGCATTCAAACGGTTAACCGGAACAGCTGTATACAAAGGTTCACCTTTTTACAGTGTGTCTGACGAAATAAAAAATTTGTCTGATTATTCCATGGAATTCCAGTTTGCCGAATAATTCCCAATATGGGGTGTTGTGCAGTCATAATCACGACTCCGCATCAAAAGATTCGAAGTTAGAACATATGGTACTAGACTGCTACATGGAGAACTGCCCGTAGTGGAGCACGGTGTCTCAGTGGTAGACTGTTGGACTTCTATGTTAAAGGTCCGAGTTCGACCCCCGCCCGGAACGACCCGCGTTATGTCCATGGGCAAGGCACTTTATTCCGGTTGCCTACACGGGGGGGGGGGGGGGGGGGGGGGGGCACTATGACGCCGTGTACTAAGGCGTACGGCACGTCGATGATGCACATGTCTTCAACCGCTGTAACTCTGCTTGAGCGAAGCTTGAACAGAGTTAGAATGTTGAGGAGCTGACAGTTTCTCGTCGATGCTCGGTGGTTCTCTCCGGGTACTCATGCTTCCTCCACCCGTAAAACTGTCATGGTCAATTAGCCATTATGCATAAGTATGTGACCTTAAACACCAATAAATAATAATAACAAGAGCTCACATATCGCTGAAGCAATACAATGTCCCCTACCGGACTAATGAGCATTAATAATCATACAAATGTTATAACCTAGATGTGATCAGCATGAAGTCCGTTGAAGCATTTCCAAAAAAAAGTCCAGAAAAACTGATATTTTGGCGCTTTTCCATATATCCAAGGGCCATAACTCACAGAAGAATAATGCAATCGGCATGAAACTAAAACTTGATCTGTAAGTCATCGTTCTATAGTAGGTTACCAATAATGAAATCATTCGGTTGAAGCATTTCCAAAAAAAGTCTGGAAAACTAAAGTATGACTGATAGACTGACTGACAGACTGACGGATGGACAGAGTATAAATGAAACTTGATTTGTAAGTCATCGTTCTATAGTAGGTTACCAAAAGTGAAATCATTCCGTTGAAGCGTTTCCAAAAAAAGTCCGGAAAACTAAAGTATGACCGACAGACTGACTGACAGACTGACGGATGGCTGGACAGATTGTAAATGGAACTTGATCTGTAAGTCATCGTTCTATAGTAGGTTACCAAAAATGAAATCATTCCGTTGAAGCGTTTCCAAAAAAAGTCCGGAAAACTAAAGTACGACTGACAGACCGACTGACAGACTGACGGATGGATGGACAGAGTGTAAATGAAACGTGATCTGTAAGTCATCGTTCTAAAGTAGGTTACCAACAATGAAATCATTCCGTTGAAGCGTTTCCATAAAAAGTCCGGAAAAACTGATATTTTGGCGCTTTTCCATATTTCCAAGGGCCATAACTCACACAAGAATAAAGGAATCAGCATGAAACTCAAACTTGATCTGTAAGTCGTCGTTCTATAGTAGTTTACCAAAAATGAAATCATTCCGTTGAAGCGTTTCCAAAAAAAACTCCGGAAAATTGATATCTTGGCGCTTTTCCATATTTCCAAGGGCCGTAACTCCCACAAGAATAATGCAATCAGCATGAAACTCAAACTTGATCTGTAAGTCATCGTTCTATAGAAGTTTACCAAAAATGAAATCATTCCGTTGAAGCGTTTCCAAAAAAAAAATCCGGAAAACTGATATTTTGGTGCTTTTCCATATTTCCAAGGGCCGTAACTCACACAAGAATAATGCAATCAGCATGAAACTCAAACTTGATCTGTAAGTCATCGTTCTATAGTAGATTACCAAAAATAAAATCATTCCGTTGAAGCGTTTCCAAAAAAACTCCGGAAAACTAAAGTGTGATTGACAGACTGACAGACTGACGGATGGACAGAGTGCAAACCTATAGTCCCCTCCGGCGATGCCGGTAGGGGACTAATAAACTGCCCGTAGTATCCATCGTTATCAAAAACAGTGTGGAGCTTGGCTGAAAGACGTTCCCATATTGGCATGGAACTGTTAAGGGTGGTTTGCAAACTTGGTGATATGAGTCACACCCCCCGAATTGTCCACATAAATCGGCTATGCCATGACAGTTTAATACGCCTTTTCAAAGCTATTCTTTGATCTCGCTCGCCCCTCACTCCCCCCCCCCCCCCCCCCCCCCACACATACATACTTTCCATCACCCCAGAAAATGTATGGACCTTTATATATCTATTATCATTATCATTGTCCACATTTCAGCCTTTGAGCGTCAAGTACATATGATATTGCCCCTTCTGAAAATTTGATCACGCTACGGCTCTGACTGCCATGAAACAGTATAAGTGAAGTGGAGTCTTTCCCTCTGACTGAAAAATAGTAAATGTTCTCTTTTCGCATTATGATATTAAAACCCTTTACCCAACGCAGACGATATCAAAATTTATTATTTTAAATATCATTTTTTTCAATTTTTTCTAAAAATTTCAACAAAACCATGTCATGTGACCCCTCGTTGAAACGAGCTCGACGAGCTCGTTCCAACGAGGGGTCACATGATATGGTTTTGTTGAAATGTTTTGAAAAATAATATTTTTTCAACTGCTGAATTTGCATATTACGCGGGCGGATGCGGGCGATTCGTTGGGTAAAGGGTTAACTGTCCAATTTGTTAAGCCAAGGCAAATGTGAATTATCAATTTTTCAAGTCTTTTACTGTCTCAACATATCTATTTTCAATGTATTTACTTATTATTGGTGTTTAAGGTCACATATATCTGCACAATGGCTAATCATGACCACGACAGTTTTACAGGTGGAAGAAGCCGGAGTTCCCGGAGAGAACCACCGAACAACATACTAACGCAACACAAGCGGGGAAAGCACTGGTTGAAGACGTGCACCATCGACGTGTAGTACGCTTTAGTACACGGCGCCACCGTGTCCCCACGTGGGCAATGGGGTGGTGAAGTGACTTGCTCAAGGACACAACGCAGTTACCGCAGGTGGGATTCGAACCGATGACCTCTCAATTTGCAGCCTGCACCTCTACCTACGGAGCCACCGCGTCTCCTATTTTCAAAGTATCCAAAGTATCAAATGCCTCTGTGAAATTGCAGGTGGTACGAAGCGACAGAATTACTACTAAAATCGGATGAATTTTTACCAGAATGTTTTTTCATACCTTGTAATAAAGGAATAATAATAAAGGAAATAATTGCTAGCTTTAACCATTTTGTCCTCAGGGTAATTTTACGATAATAAATACAGTATATACCTGTACACAGCAGCCGATTCATTAAAAGCGTTTCTACATTATTCTTGGCTGCATGTAAAAATATTGTTAAGATAAATGGAAACTACCCGTAGAGTTCGTGGGAGCACCGTGACTCAGTGGTTAGAGCAATTGGCTTTAAACCGAAAGGTCGAAGATTCGATCCTGACCATCGATAACTGTTGTCAGTGACCATTGGGTGAGACACTTAATCCCCATTACTCACGTGGGAGCATGATGACACGTCTATGGTCCACTTGCCTTCAGTTGCAGCTAACCCTGCTTGTGCAGAGTAAGTTGGAGAGTCTGGCAGTTGCTCGCCGCTAGTCGGTGCTTCTGTCCGGTTATTCCGACTTCCTCCAAACTGTCCCTGGCTGTTGAAAGTGTTAACTCTTTACCCAACGCAACGGCCAAAACCGGCCAGCACTATTCAAAAAAATCGCCAATTAATTTTCATTATTTTTTCATTTCTTGTCTCAAAAACATAGGTTATGACACCTCGTTGGAACGAGCTCGACGAGCTCGTTCCAACGAGGGGTCATAACCTATGTTTTTGAGACAAAAAATAAAAAAAAATTAGTTTAAGAATTTTGTTTGCAAGTGTCGCCTGCTTTCCATGTTAGGTAAAGGATGAAAGCCCAATATTATTATTTATTGGTGTTTAAGGTCACATATTTCTGCACAATGGCTAATCATGACCGTGGCAGTTTTACGGGTGGAGAAAGCCGGAGTACCCGAAGAGAACCACCGAGCAACGGCGAGCAACTGTCAGCTCCCCAACATACGAACTCCACACAAGCAGGGTTAGCATTGGTTGAAGACAAGTGCACCATCGACGCGCAGTACGCCTTAGTACACAACGTCACCGTGCCCCCACGTAGACATTGGGGGTGAAGTGTCTTGCCCAAGGACACAACGCGGTTGCCGCAGGTGGGATTCGAACCGAGGACCTCTCGGCTTGCAGCCTGCACCTCTACCTTCTGAGCCACCGCGCTCCCGAAGTTAAAGTTAAAGCCCAATAAATAAGCAGACACAAACAGAAGAGTTCTCAAGGAAGAATACACGCATGACAACTCATTTAAAGCAATATAAAAGTGGAAGTTCGTGACCATGGCGGACAATTTACGTCATTGCAAAAGATTTACATGAAAGTTAGCTCCCCTTAATTTCTCAAAGCTGTCAGTAAATTCAACACTAAGGGTATGGGAATTTAAAACATTGAAATTTAGAAATGTTAGCTACTTTGTATAATCTATGTGCCCACAATTTCACAAACTTCAGGCATTTTATTGTGGAGCAGAATAGAAAGAGAAACTGGTATTTTACAATGTTTTCCCCGATTAATTTGAATGTTTCACTATGACACTCAGTTGAAACCCATTTAAAAATAAGAAAATTGTGTTTTCACCATCATTTGAAATTCTGTAATTTTTTTTTTCTGCTCATTACATCAAGAGTGTGTGCATAATGACATATAATACAATGCCCTTTCCATTTTTATTGGGGTTTAACGATACTTTCGACAGCCATGGTCACCTCGTGTCGGACAGTTTTATGGGTGTGGGAAGTCGGAGTACCCAGAGAGAACCAGTGAGCAGCGGCGAGTAACTGTCAGACTCCACAGAGTTCTAACTCCACACTGGCAGTGTTAGCATTGGTTGAAGACAAGTGAATCAATGACGCGATGTACTCCTTAATACACATTGTGACCGTGCCCCAACGGGCAACCGGGATTAAATGCCTTGCACAAGGACACAGGCAGTTACCCCTGGCGGGGATCAAAGTGTCGACCTTTCAGTGTGAGTGCCGTAAACACTGAGCCACCGCAGTCCGTCTTTTCCATTAATATAAAAGTTTAGGTTAGATTTGCTAAACGTGGACGCTTACTTTGTGTGCTGGCTGGAGTGAGGTGCTGATAGATCGTCTTAATAACGGATTATCTACGAACCAGTTGCTTCCAATTGGCTTGAGACTTGAGTCATCACAGTCGGAACAGAACAGGTTACCCCCACCCCCCCCCCCCCCTCATCCCTCACACACACACACACACATCGATCATGCCACGTACGTCCCTGGTGTCAGTGCGGTTAATATTTGCCTTTGCGAAGCATCACACCGTGTAGAAGATGCAAACCGAGAAAAAAAGTTCATATCTGTTTATCGCATCACCCGAAATGCTCGCGTCGCTGAATGTATGCAACAACCTTTAATGTTTGACATACAACTCCTATGTACGTATAGGGCAAGTTCAAAAATGTTTGGGTCCATTCGACAAGCAGGGAGGTACCTTGACTGAGATTTATAGAAAAGGAGCACGAAGTCAACCCTGAGACCATTAACATGGAAGCCATAAAAGGTGGTGGCTGTCTGCACAAGTGATACTCAGATACCGAGACGAAGAATAGTCCGCGCAACTTGATGACTTGCCAATTTAGCTGAAGATTCGTCGGTGAAATTACACAAAGGAGAGTCCTCAAACACCCAGGTAGTAGATAAAGACATGGGAGATAATTCTACATATGCAGATGAGGCGAGAGTCGTAGCATCGAGATGCAATCAGATTGGTTGTGTCATCCCAATAAAGCCATTTGATTTGTTAATTATGTCAATGGGACAATTTCCCCAAAGAACATTTCCCCATGCTGTATTTTTTTTCTTTTGAAAAGTAGACATTTCTCCAGCAGTTTTTATTTGTTTTGGATTACATTTTTGTTTTGTTTTATTTTTATAATTCCAAATGTATAGCCCCAACGATAGGAGTTATCACCTTTGTTCTTGAGCCAACTTTTATGCAGTGATCAGAATTGCTTGCTTAGCTACATTGTTTTTTGGCTAAATAAGTTGAAAGATAAACTTCAAGAACCATTATATTTTTTCTGTGTTGGTAAAACCAGGTCCTGGTATCATTTCTCTTTGAGAACTCGTTCCAAGAAATAATACCAGGACCTGGTTTGGACACAGAAAAAATACAAGAGGCCCCCATGGGGCCTAAGACACTCACCGGAGAAAGTTGTTGAACCCTGGTGGTATCTTCCATGTCAGTTCCATGATAGAAAAAGGAAGAATCCATATTTATTATTTGGGGGCAGACCAATTAATATTTTTCAACGTGCAGCCTTAGAGCTGCACGTTGAAAATATTGATTGGTCTACACAATACATTTACCTTGCAGTCATCCCCCTTAATGCCATTATGACGTAGCTTGTGACCCAGTCTGAAAAACTGCCTCTGGAGTTCAAAGGGTTAAAGAAGGATTTGAGATACCATTGAGCATCTGTGACTAATTAATATTACAGAATAATGAAGTTGTGTAATTATTTGAAACTCTGTTGCCAATGTCAGAGGATTTATATGTCCTGAGTAGTATAGCACGTATGAATCGTCCCTCATTACCCGGAGCTTTGCCGGTGCAACTAGTGTTAAATTCCCATAGGAACAGGAGCCATTGCCGGTGCAACTTTTGCCCGTGCAAAATGGGCACCATACATCTATGGTATGTATAGTGATATATGTACGCATGGGGCTATATGTATATATTACGGGTAAGTGGTGGAAAGATGATGGGAAAATTGGGTTTTCTTGAAAGTTTTTCCCGCGAAACGGTTGACGTTGCTATTGACGTCGTGACGTCATGATGCACACGCGACGTCATAGAGATGCTGATCACTGTTATTGTCCAGTATACAATCTGACATAACGTAATTCGGGTCAGTGGATGTCGGGCTTCTAGTATGGGGTGGAGTGATATGGTAGTAGTGGTATATATCCATGTTGGTGTACTCTAGCCCTTGGGTCTTCATATTATGCTATGTCTGCTATAGCTAGGTCAAGCAGTATTGTGGGCATGGGGGTCATGTATGGTCGGCCAGTGCGGTATTGCAAGATAGTCCTTGGTGGTTTAAGTTGGACGGTATAGGATGAATGGTCTGTTGGCCTATTACCCCCCTTAGTACTATTAACCCAATGAATCCTTTGTATTATCGTATGGCTGGTATTGGTAGTTTAGTGTTAGGTCAGGCAGTATTATAATCGTGTGTTTAGAAGTGGAGTATAGGATGCATTGTGTATACCGCTGTAGGTCCCCTGTTAGTCATCGGTGTTATTAACCAACGGATTGCTTTGTATTATTCTATGATTGGTAGAGGTAGTACGTTATAGCAGGTCAAGTGGTATTGTGGGGTGGGGATAATGCCTGGCAGTATAGCATGGACGATATATACCTCTGTGGGCCCCTGCAGGTCCCATGTTAGCCCTTAGTACTATTAATCCACCTGATGCTTCATGTTATCCTATGACTGGTATAGGTAGTATGCAATGCTAGGCATAGGCGTATTGTGGGTAGGGGTACTGCCTGGTAGTTTAGAACGGTACTATAGTATGGCGGTATATACACCTATAGGCCCCCTGTTAATGCTTGGTACTATTAACCAACCGATTGTTTTGTTTTATCATATGACTGGTATAGGTAGTACGTCATGGTAGACCTAGTGATTTTGTGGAGGTGGGGGTAATGCTTGGTAGTTTAGAACGGTAGTATAGCATAGGCTGTTCATATCCCTGTAGGTCTCTTGCTGGCCCTTGGTACTAATGATCCACCAGGTGCTTCATATTATTGAGCGGTATTCTGGGGGAGGGGTCAATGCCTGGTAATACAGAACGGCAGCAGAGTATGGTTGGTATATTCCCCTATAGGTTCCATCCTAACCGTTGATAGTATTAACCTACCAAATGCTTTGTATCATCCTGTTACTGGTAAGGTGGTACGTAATACCAGTCGTTCCTACCCTATTCCGAGTACTCTTGTTGTTTCATTTATATAGATCATTTAAATAGATTATAACTAACCAATCAGATTGCTTGATTTCCCATAGCCTGTATTCGGCACCCCTTTTTTCTGAAATGAGGATAAGAGTCATAGTAAATTAGACCTAATTGGGGGATTTTTAATACGACTCTTATCCTCATTTGCCAAAAAAAGGGATTCTCCAGTAGGTATCCTCGAAGGTATCCTCAAATAATACAATACAGGGCCATAGGTATCCTCAAATACCCGTATGTGCCTATGTGCTAGGGCACAATGTGACACAATGCGCCCTAGCACATAGGCACATGCTTTATGTGCCGATATGTGCTTATGTGAGAATACACAGTGTGACACAATGTGCCCTAGCACATAGGCACATACGGGTATTTGAGGATACCTATGGCCCTGTATTGTATTATTTGAGGATACCCCACCCCATACTAGAAGCCCGACATCCACTGACCCGAATTACGTTGTGTCAGATTGTATACTGGACAAAAACAGTGGTCAGCATCTCTATGACGTCGTGTGCGAATCATGACGTCACGACGTCAATAGCAACGTCAATCGTTTTGCGGGAAAAACTTTCAAGAAAACCCCATTTTCCCATCATCTTTCCACCACTTACCCATAATATATACCTATAGCCCCATGCGTACATATATCACTATTCATACCATAGTATACTATATATACAGTACCTACACCACTTGTCGGATCCAGATGTATGGTGCCGACATTTTGCACCGGCAATGGCTCCGGTTCCTATGGGAATTTAACACTAGTTGCACCGGCAAAGCTCCGGGTAATAAGGGACGATTCATACGTGCTATACTACTGTCCTGAGATTTTCAGTAACACTGAAAAAGTAGATCAAGTCCACCGAGTGATTTTTTCTTTTGCTTTGAAATGCGTTTTCTATTGATTTTATGGAGACCCCCCCCCCCCCCCCCCCCCCCCAAACACACACACAAAATAATTTCATCCAACTGACCTGGGCGGGAGCTCGGTTAGGTGAACATTTCGTCCAATGGACTCCACCCATACTATGGAGGCAAATTGGGTGGAATTTTTTTTCTTTTTGTATAAAATCACTCAAAATCCTGCAAAATCCACTTTGAAGCATAAATGAAAGTGTCAATGACACTGTAGATTAACTTGTCTGTGTGTTGTGTTTGCTGAAAAGGATAATGTTCAATGTTTATGAAAGAATTATGAAATAAGACAAGAATTGTGAAAATTGGGAATATGTTAATTTCTGTTCCCTGTATGCTGTGTTTTCAATAAAAATAATATAAGGTGTAGACTGTACTGAAGAATTGAGGGGTGGTTAATGTGACCCTCACAGTTAATGTATTATGGCCCTTATAGTTAATGTCGGTCAACCAAAGTTACCACGTCACAGTGAAATTGTTCCAAAACGAGTCATCCTATCAAATTACAATGAAATCCCTTCATAAATACGGCCTGTAGACTGAGCTAAAGGTTTTCGGGCTTCGGGTGTGTAGCCATCACGGTTGATCGATCACAACCAAAAGGGGACGTCCTCATCTGGACATTACACGGAGTCATCCTACCAAGTTACAATGAAATCCTTCATTAATACAGTCTGTGCTAAATGTTTTCGGCTCGGGCAGCCGTTACAGCTGAATGAATGCGACCTAAAGGGAACGTTCTCACCAAGACATTATCTAAAGTCATCCTACCAAGTGACAACGAAATTCCTTCATAAATACGACCTGTATGTAGACTGTGCTCAAGGTTTTTGGGCTTCGGGCCCCTGTAGCCGGCAGAGTTGACCAATCACGACCAAAAGGGGGACGTTATCATCTAGACAGTATGCTACCATGGGGAGCTCAAATATGAACCAAGGGACTTGCTTGAACACACTTGAATCTGATCCCCCAAGAATGCTGAATACCAAATATCTAAAGATTCTGACGAGTGGATTCAAAGAAGATTTTAAAAGAATTTTCTCATACTGTACCAAGCTAAAATTCAGTATCCCACAGGGAGCCCAATTAATAACTATGGGACCCGATTTGAACAAACCTGAATCTGACCCCCCCCCCCCAAGACCTTATTTTGAATACCATATATCAAAAGATTGTGACAGGTGAATATAGAGGAAAGTTTTAAAGAATTGCCCTCATATTGTTAAAATTCTGGCTTCCATGGGGAGCTTAAATACAAACCTGAGGACTTGATTTAAATAAACCTGAACCTGACACACCTTAGGGTGGTGAATACCATATATCATAAGATTCTGGAGAATCTGAAGAAGATTTTGAAAGAATATTCTCCATATGGCACTAAGCTGAAATTCATGCTCCCACAAGGAGTCCAAATATGACGCAGGGAATTGCTTAGAACAAACTTGACACCGACCCCCTAAAAGGATGTAGTATACTAAATGTCAATGAGTGTGACTCGTGGATTTGAAGAAGATTTTTAAAGAATTGTGATATTGCATCACGTTGAAATGTGGGCTCCATGTATGAACCCGTGGACTTGATTTGAACAAATTAGAATTTAGAATCTGTCCCAACTGAGGATGGTGAATAACAAATATCATTAAGTTCCAAGTTGGGCTCCCACGAGGAGTCCAAGCATCGTTCCAGGGACTCAATTTGAACATATTATAATCTGACCCTGCTAAGGATGTTGTGTACCAAATATCAAAAGATTCTCGTTGATGAATTTTTTTTAATTTTAAAAACAATATGTGTAGGTTATACCTCTTGTGGACGTTGCATTCTCGTGTATATATTTATTGGGGTTTAATGACACTTTCAACAGTGCAGTTACCTCGTGTGAGACATTTTTACAGGTGGGGGAAGCTGGACTCCCTGGGGAGAACCACCGAGCCGTGGCAAGCAACTGCCAGACTCCCCAACGTACTAACTCCACAAAGCAGGGTTAGCATTGGTTGAAGTGTACCACCGACGTGCAGTATGCCTTACTACATAGCGCCACCGGCCCCCACATGGGCAATCAGGATTTAGTGTCTTGCTCAAGGACATAATGCAGTTACCCATGCGGGATCGAACCGTGAACCTTTCGGTTTGAAGTCAAATGTCATAACCTCCGAGTCGCCACGCTCCCGGCATTCTCATTCGAACAAACTTGAATTGAAAAATAAGGAACATGCATACCACATCCGATTCAATTCGGTTCAGTAATTTTGGAGAAGTCGATAATGTAAACGGCATGTTGGATGAGGACACCAGACAGCAAGTGATTAGTTAAACTCCCTCAGGTGAGGTATTAATGAAAATTGTTTCAAGTTCTTGAAATGATACCAGTCCTGGAAATGAGACGGGTGTGAGTGCAATTGCTTCCGTCAACACCAGTGTTTTCTGTTTTACGGGAGCTAAAAAATGCATTCGGTGAAAAATATTGTGGAGCACTAATATACTGTGAGGGCATAAAATGTGTGTTGTTTTGAGAAAACTGCACTCTGCAGCCAGTGACAAGTTACTGTCATAATTTAGCAATTCCTTATACATCCCCTTGAACCCGATCGGGCACTTTTCTGGCCAGGAACATGATATATCGTAATGCCATTAAATAGGATTGCTGTTCAGTAAATGTGTGAGGTAGAGCAATCAATATGTTCAACGTGCAGCCCCGAGCCTGCACATTGAAAATATTGACTGGTCTACCCCAAATAATGAATATGGACTCTTCTGCCATTGAAATGACATGGAAGATGATACCACTGGAGTTCAAACGGAAAAAGGTTTCAGGGGTGTGGTGACAGTATTCCCTCTCAAATTCATACACTAACATTTTACGGGTGCAATTTACTCCCGTCTCTGAATTTACGGGAGCTTAAAACTGCACCCATCAATTTTGTTCATTTCCAGCACTGAATAATACCAGACCCTTGTTTAATCAGCGTAGGAACTGTTCCTCTTCCCTGTCCCTCTAATTGTTTAGCTTTGAAAGTGTCGTTACTATCTCATGATAATGCCAGCCACACAGTGAGGAAATGTCTTGAGGTAATGTCCGGTCACACTAGGGAAATGTCCACCAGGGATAATTTTCACTGGGGAAAAGTCTGGTATTCATTTTTAAAGTCATAAGACTCAAACACCACATGGCTAAAGGACTTGTGGATTCCTAACTTTTATTGCAAAGTGCGACAGACAGAAACAGCTACAGTACGGCTACCGTGGACTGGTGAATTTTCATGGTGGGGACAGTATTTCCATGGACGCAATAATATTATATTGCAGACACTAATTATAGGAACAATCATCAAAAATTTCATTAATGAAGCACCGGGTACAACCTGGTGCTTCATTAATTAAAATTTGGCTGATGATTTTTTTATTACCTGATAAATGTATGCACTGACAATACTGCCCATGTACTGTACCAGTACTGTACTGTACCAGGATTGCAGATAATAAGGGGCTAAGAACCCTACAGCCAGGTCTTTAGATTGGTCTAATTTGGATGCACCTCACACCTAAGACACACAAAGTCAGTTATGGTTCAACCCCATTAAAGAATATTTTTATAATACTGACTTAAAAATCTTCTCTGGGCTTGTTTGGTGCCTCAGAAATCTGTTTAATCACGTATTTGCAAAACTGGACGAAAACGCATAAAAAAGCTAGCCAAACTGTTATCTAATTGAGGAACATTCATGTAATTTAGTGATCGTCATTACCACTTTAAATTTTTGGTGATTTAACCCTTAAAACCTTAAATATTATTATTATTTATTGGTGTTTAAGGTCACACATTTATTCACAGTGGCTAATCTTGACAGCAACACTGATATAACTTAATTGAAGTCCAGGTAATCCAGGGTTCATACAGAGATATGGTTTTTAAATTCAAGGCTTTTTTAGGACCAGATGTATAAAATTTAGGGCCATTCATTTACTATTTAAATCTATCTAATTTCCAAATTAATCTTCACAAAAACATTATTTGTGTAAAAATTACAATGTTTCTTGACTGTTGTATTTTATTTGTTTTAATCCAACCATCGAGTGGAACAAGGTGCCATCTGCTGTGCTTTAGTAGTGCAGATGACAACTTGTTGCACTCAAGGGATGAATAATTTAGGGAAACATAAAAACAATTAAAATATTTATATATAGTTTCATTAATTACAACTACAGGAGCAAAAACACTTTATTACTCCTAAAACAGTTGTTTTTGGCTGACTATATGGCAAGCCTTGAGTCTGTTAGTGATAGTGTATTGTTAGCAGGGGTAGATACATTTTGAGATCAGCAATGTATGTGTTGATTTGAACAAATTTAAGTGGCACAATCAGTGGAAAATTACTTCAAAACATACATAAACTGCTGCTTAATATTCACTTTATTGACACAGTTAAATAAGAGATGTGGTAGTCCATACCCTGCTATCCCCACTGTAATGATTATTCTAAGACAAAAAGGGGCACAAACTCTGATAAAAAAAAGTTTGATCAAAAATATAATTGCACAGGTTCCCATAGTAGTGAACATCCATACCAAGTTTCAAAGGAATCGACCCATAAACATCCAAGAAAATCTCCGGACAAACTTCTAGGCAATTAGGCATTCTAAGACAAAAAGGGGCACATGATCTCATAGTAGTGAACATCCATACCAAGTTTCAAAGAAATCGACCCATAAATTTCTGCAAAAATCTCCAGACAAAATTCAGACATTCTAAGACGAAAGGTGCACAACTCTCACAAAAAAAGTCTGATCGAAACTATAATCACAGGTTCCCATGGACATAAACATCCATACCAAGTTTCAAAGGAATCGACCAATAAACATCTGAGAAAATCTCAGAACAAAATTCTAGGCCTGCTTTTTCAAGTCGAAAAAGGGCACAATTCTGTCAAAAATAATCCGACCGAAACTATAATCGCAAGTGCACAGGTTCCTGTAGTGGTGAACATTCATACCAAGTTTTGAGCAGATTGGTTCTTAAACATCTGTGAAAATCTCCGGACAAAATTACGTCTATGGACAGATGGACAGACAAGGTGATTCCAGTATACCCCACCCCTCCTTTGTGGGGGGGGGGGGGGTGGTTAATGAACAAAACAGCTACACTGCCCACATAACAGGTGGCCCTATTGCAGATAGAATAAAATTTAAGGATTTTCAAGGTAGTTTGCCAATTTTCAAGGGCTTTCAAGACAGTTACTGGTATTACGGCGGTTTTAGGGCTTTTTTAGGGCCAGGGTTGACAATTCAAGGACTTTTCAAGCCTGTATGAACCCTGTAATCGTTTATACCCATTTGAGAGGCCTCCTACCCAAGCATTGGTGACTGGGTCCTATTTTACCAATAAAGCAGTGCTTGTTTACCACAGTAAACAAGCACTTCTTCACTTCCTGGGGTCCCTTAGGGGAGCCTCAGATTAATGAATATGAATATTACTACCTAAAATACATGAACACAGCTAAAGGTGACTTAACAGCAGGCATGTCAAAGTACCGTAGGAACCAGCATAACCGGAACCGGGACGGGACAGGATGGGACAGAGCCTGCCCCACCGAAACCGGTACCAGAACAAATCAACAATTGGATGACATATTGCAATCAGATGGGAGAAATTTGCATTCAAACCTCACCAGTCCCCAAGATTTCGAGACAAACATGGCATCGTACCAAGTATTCTGAGGCGACATCAAAGTAATCATAAAGCACGAAGATCATGCTTTATGATTACTTTGATGTCACCACAGAATAATTTCTTTGAATTAGTCGATGACGGCTCTTTCATTGTCTTTGATACAATGTTTGAAGAGTCAAAATGGTCAGTCTTATTGAGGCAGTAGTTCAGACAGAACACCTGTAGAGTGTTTTGATATGTTATTCACAAATAAGTCAAAAGTATGTTGTGTAAGTGTGCCATACAAGATTATCAGCCTGTTTACCCTCGTTCAACAAGGGGGGGGGGGGCACACCCTGGGGCATACCCCTACGGTGCATACCGCCAAACATTGACAAGAGAAGAAATGAACCATGATACCATGAAAGCTCTCCCCATAATCAATCTTCATTCCAAATTTCACCGACAGCCGCAAACCACAAAGCAGAGATATTAGGCAAATAGACAAAAAATTGGCTATTTTACAAGACAAACAGCAAAATTATTGTCTTTGTTTTACAGCAAGGTAATTGTGAAGGCCAGAAACACTTGTTACTGAAGTCTAGTGATGATCGGATCATCCACATGAGATTTAGAACAAAGACATAATGCTACATGTGGCGAGGTGATTTGCATGTATTTTTTTTGTTTTACTGCAGGGACATGACTCATTTGAAGGCCTTTCCAATAAACAATATTCATTCCAAATTTCGTTGAAATCTGATAACCCAAACCTGAAATATGTTGCGAACAGACCAAAAATTGGCTATTTTATGAGACAAACAGCAAATTTTCAAAGTTAAAAGGGGGTGGGGGTGGGAATAAGTCTAAACAGTGAAAAGTAAAAAATATTATTAGAGACACATTTGAGAGCCTTTCCCATAAACAATTTTCATTCCAGATTTCATTGCGATCCAATGACCCAAATTAGGAATTTCTCCATAAAATAATTTTGTCACGGTACCGGCGGGACAAAAGCTTTACTACCAGTACCTTTTGCAGCATGATGGAACCAACAGTACTAGTACTGGTACAGACACCAGTCGACATGCCTGCTTAACCCTTTACCTAACATAACAGCCAGCGCTATTCTCAAAACTCGCCAATTAATTTTAATTATTTTTTCATTTTTTGTCCTAAAACATAGGTTATGGCCCCTCATTGGAACGAGCTCATTGAGCTCGTTCCAATGAGGGGTCATAACCTATGTTTTTGAGACAAAAAATGAAAATAATAGTTTTTCAAAAATTATTTTTGCAAGTGTCGCCTACTTTTCATGTTAGGTAAAGGGTTAAGTGTTTCTTCATCACTGTTGCCTGCTTGTCCAGGCAGCCAGTGATGATATTGAAATACTGCCAAGATAAAATGCAGCCTAACTGTCATGTTCTAAAGTATGAATACACTTGAGAGAAAGTTTTCATATACAAATTGCAGTTTGTGACTGTATGAGGATCTGAGGGTTAGAAGCCTGCTATAACATAGACAAAACAGATACATATATCATTGCAATGGGGCTAAAGATCCTATAATATTCAATGTATAACTTTCAAATCCGAAAATCTTATATCATCATCAGGTCTGAACCCACGATAATGAATGACTTCAAACGACAAAAGTTCACATTTGAGAGACAAATTATTTCTGAATGACAAATTACTTGTGAACTTGCCTAGATGGGAAACTACTTAGAAAACAACACTTTTTGCTAACAGGAATTTATTCCATTTGTCTATACCTTCAGAATAACAACAATTTGAAAAAAATATATATTAAATAAATAAAAATGTGAATATAAATTATTTAAACCTTTCCCACAGTGATAACCAAAGTTAATAATTTATTTTTATTTTATTGGTATTTAAGATCACATATTTATGCACAATGGCTCATTGTGACCACAACATGGACATAAAGTCAAGTTTAGCCAATGTGTTTATACCCATGTTGCTCATTTTAGAGGACTTCCACGGGTTACCAGACCCTATTTTACCAGTAATACTGCTTCTTTTCTAAAGGTTCCCAAGAGGAGCTTCACACACCTAAAATAAGTTTAAACATGGTATAAATGAGAACACAAATCAGGTAGAGTGTGGAGTGGGGGTCAGGAATTAAGGACCCCTGTTGACAGTTTTTCCTGTATTTCTGTGAAAGAAAAACTTCCAACTCTGGTAGTTGATTCCCGTCCCCTGTACTCCATCCTCTTTGTGTTCTGTCTTAGAACTTCCCAGGATACTTCACAGAATATGAGATTTTGCCTGTATGGCATCTCAAATCCACCACATACATGTACTATAACTGTTATGGTGCATCAAACATGGAAATAAGGAGACTGTCATCTGCAGAATGAGGTCCCCACTGGGTGAATCTGGTGAAGCTATGCTGCACAGCAGGGTATAAATTTACCTTCTGTTAACCTGAGTCTGAATCAAAGTCTCAGGTCTAAACAGAAAGTGGAACCCAGAGGATATATTGGCAGATTCTAGCCCACTGCATGGGATAGCATCAGCGAATTCAACCTCCTAGGACCTCCATCTGTAAATGATAGGTTGCTTATTTTCAGGCCTGTTTTTCATCTATTTATTTATTTATTGATGTTTAAGGTCACATATTTATGCACAATGGCTAATCATGACCGCGACAGTTTTACGGGTGGAGGAAGCCGGAGTACCTGGAGAGAACCACCGAGCAACGTCGAGCAGCTGCCAGCTCCCCAACATCGTAACTCCGCACTGCAGGACAGGCAGGATTAGATTGGTTGAAGACATGCGTACCATCGACGTGCAGTACGCCTTAGTACTCGGCGTCATCATGCCCCCACGCGGCCACGCGGGCAATGGAGATGAAGTGTCCTGCCCAAGGACACAACGCGGTTGCCGCAGGTGGGATTCGAACCGAGGACCTCTCGGCTTGCAGCCTGCACCTCTACCTACTGAGCCACTGCACTCCCCGTTTCTCATCAACCGATTTTATAGATTAACTGGTTGAGTGCTAAATTATTGTTCAACAGTGATTTGAAACAAGGGTATTTTTTCAAAGATACCACGGTACCAGCAAAATTTGCCTTAGTTTAGCAAGATTTTGTTCATAAAAAATTGTTTGGTTACAATTTATTGGAGAGTGCCAATAGGCACTCTCCAATAAATTGCAACCAAACAATTTTATACAGAAATTTTTCTTCTACTACTGAACAAACATCAAGCTAATGCATACAGTATAAAGCCACTGAAGTGGCTTTCAGCACTTTTCAATAGAGCCATGATAGTGGCTTCTGGCACTCAACCAGTTAATGGTTGAAGATGAGCACACATTTCCAGGTCATGGGTGACTTCTCGTGTATTGGGGTGTGTTCTAGCGAAATGTTTGATTGTATGGGAGTGTATCTTATTACCGAAAAGTACCCCAACAATGACAATAATTGCCAAAAACAACACAACACCATCTAGAAATCCAACATTTTGGATGGTATTCAAATGGTATGTATATAGTGTTGTAAATGGAATATGCCCAAACATTTAAAACATTAAGTCTTGGTTGTCTAAATAGATGACCAAAACTTAGTTAATTGGTTGAGTGATAGAAGCCATTATCAAAGCTTTCAAAAAAATGAGGAAACCCGAGGAAAAGCCAACATTTTGCTTGCTAATTTTTCATATTCAGTCAAATGCAAATAACATTTTGTTTTATATAAATTTGTTTTATCACAAATTATTGAAGACTGCCAAATCTGGATGAACATATTCAGACCACCAAAACAATGTAGCCCTCAACCAGTTAAAAATCAATGCTAAGCTTCGAGATTTAGAGTTTGTTGTCTGGTGGAATGTCAACAAAACTGCCAAGCCCCACTCATGTAAATATCAAGCATGAGACTATAAATTCTCAGAAATTAAACTGAAAAAATGAAGTTATGTTTGTAAACAAGGAAATGCTACAAAATCATGCTTTTTGTCTCAAAACAGACAATATATGTTTAACCCTTTACCTGACATGAAAAGCAGACGACACTTGCAAACAAAATTCATGAATAACTAATTTTTTTCATTTTTTGTTGCAAAAACATAGGTCATGACCCCTCATTGGAACGAGCTCGATGAGCTCGTTCCAAAGAGGGGTCATAACCTATGTTTTTGAGACAAAAAATTAAAATATTATGAAAATTAATTGGCGATTTTTGAGAATAGCGCAGGCCGGTTTTGGCCATTATGTTGGATAAAGGGTTAATTAATGTTATTGTGGACATTTTATTTCTTTTGAATTTGCATGAAAATGATTTGAACGATCCTTTTCATGTAAATTTAATGAAAGAAACAAGAGGCCTGTCACGCCTAGAGAGCTCCGCTGAGGGCCACTGATCGCATGGGCATGTTTTCTAATACTAATATTGTTACAAACTTTAGCCAAAAAATTTTCAGTTGTCACGAAAATTATGGCTTGGATCGATTACACACCGCCTATTGACATTACATGACGTTATAAAGTTTGGTCCAAAAATATTCAGTAGTTTAGAAATTATGGCTCGGACAAACAAAATATTTTTTTCTTGCTCATGTGGCCTGTGACCTTGACCCTGTGGGGTTACAGACTTTATAATGGTTGATGACACACCATCCATTGATAATACATATTGTTATAAAGTTTAGTTGAAAAATATTCAGCTGTTCAGAAATTATGGCCCGGACAAGGAAAATGTTGACGACGGACGGATGGATGGACGGACAGACGGACGACGGACGAATCAGTATAAGAAAAGCTCTGCTGACTATGTCAGCGGAGCTAAAAAGACAAAGATGAAGTATGTCATAAACTGAAATCAATGAAAATCAGAGAATAAAAACTTTACATTCTCCTCCGTGAATTATACTAGCATCTATCTGTTTCATCAACTCAGAAAGTAAATAATAAGAGTCCTATGAAGCAAACTGGAATCACATCTCTTCCGGAAAATTTCAGGCGAGACATGACTATAAGAAGGTTTGATATAAATATTTCAACTCTATCAAAAAAGTAAAACAACAAGTTTAGAATATTCAAATAATTAATAAAAATATCCATACAACATTTAATTCGGCGTTATCTTCATGGAATGTCCTAAAAAAAAAATCAATAACACCATCACTCACAACGTGTACAAAAAACGTCTTCCACACACAAATTAACATAAAGAACAAAATTACAGAGAAGTTCATAACTGCCAGCTGAGTGAAAAAAAACAAAAAACGTACGCTCTAATTCCATTTCTGTATTTGAAGAAAAATGGCCTGATTGCAATCGGAGGCACGATGACGCCATGTACTAAGGCGTACTGCACGTCGATTGTGCACATGTCTTCAACCGCTGTAACCCTACTTGAGCGGAGCTTGAACAGAGTTAGAATGTTGAGGAGCTGACAGTTGCTCGCCGTTGCTGGTGGTTCTCTCCAGGTACTCCGGCTTCCTCCACCCGTAAAACTGTCACGGTCACGATTAGCCATTGTGCATAAATATATGTCCTTAAACCCCAATAAATAATAATACCTGAATGCAATTGGAAATGCCATGTTCGCTTAATGAATTTGAGATTCTCTAAATTGGGGCTGGGACTCAACTGAACTGTTTGCAAAATCATTTTCTGTTTCAAAGGAGGATATATTTATTAATTTATTGGTCTTTAACTCCTTACATGCTGCTGGCAGGTATTCCTGCCTAGGACACAAAATCTCATGTCACTGAAATAAATATAATTTTGGCACAGTTAACCAAATTTTCCTCTGTAAATTGACTGTACTTTTTAACCATTGATTTCTTGAGTTATTTATTTATTGGTGTTTAAGGTCACATACTTATGCACAATGGCTAATCATGACCATGATAGTTTTACGGGTGGAGGAAGCCGGAGTACCCGGAGAGAACCATTGTGCATCGAAGAGCAACTGTCAGTCCTCAACATTCTAACTCTGTTCAAGCTCCGCTCAAGCAAGGTTACAGTGGTTGAAGACAAGTGCACCATCGACATGCAGTATGCCTTAGTACACGGCGTCATCATGCCCCCATGTAGGCAACCAGGATAAAGTGCCTTGCCCAGGGACACAACACGGGTCGTCCCGGATGGGGATCGAACTCAGGACCTCTAGCACAGAAGTCCAACAGTCTACAACTGAGCAACCATGCTCTCATTTCTAGAGTTAAAATTGGATGAATTTTTCATCAAATCTAGTCATGGCTGCTTCACAGCAGCCATGACTAGATTTGATAAAAAATATTTTGAAAATACTAAGCGGGTTAAGAGTTAAGTTCACTTACAACATCTGTGACTCCACCACAAGTAGTATAAAGTCAAGTTTAGCCAATCATGTATACTTATGGTGCTTTACATAAGATGACCGCCACCTCAAATACTGGTTATTGGGTCCTACTTCACCAGTGAAACAGAACTTCTTTACTAAAGTAAACAAGAACTACTCAACTTTCCAGGTTCTCATATGGGAGAGGAGGATATATATCTTCCCCATATTACAAATGTAAATTAAACCTCTAACTCTTGTCAACCACTTCCTTCAGTTTCAGTGAAAATTATTTCTACAGTCCAAAAATGTGTTCAAATTCCCAGGCCTTCAATATTTTTGGGGGAAACCTTGGTTATTGACACACTTAGCTCTTAATTTAAATAGACAATGAACACGCTATATTAATTGAAATTACAATATGTTTTCACTTTTGAAATTCATTAAAAATTTTTTTTTACACAGTCCATTCCAATAGGGGGTCATAAGCTGAGTTTGAATTTATTTATTATTTATTGGTGTTTAAGGTCATATACTTATGCAGAGTGGCTAATCATGACCGTGACAGTTTTACAGGTGGGGGAAGCCGAAGTACCTGGAGAGAACCACCGAGCAGCTGCCAGCTCCCCAACATCGTAACTCCTCACTACAGCACAGGCAGGGTTAGATTGGTTGAAGACATGCGCACCACTGACGTGCAGTACGTCTTAGTACACAGCGTCATCATGCCCCCATGTGGACAATGGGGGTTTAGTGCCTTGCCCAAGGACACAACGTGGGAGTCCGAATCGATCGCTCAGAGAGTCACCCATCCGAGGACTAACCAGGCTCGACATTGCTTAACTTCGGTGATCTGACGAGAACCGGTTACAGCAATGCCACCGTACCCCACACTTTCTGGTTATAACCCCCCCCCCCCCCCCCCCCCCCCCCCCAAAACTGGTAACTGCCATATCACACACCACAGGAAAATGTATAATCACTAAGATTGTGCAATGTACAGGTTTGGTGACATAATAGAGATGATCTTGTTTATAACCAGAAAGAAAAGAGTGAATAGGCCACACAAAGTAGATCTTCTGTTTCTCGGGCCATTATTTGTGAAATTGCATGCAGGCGAGCGTTTTTTTATTTTATCTTTTATTTCAGTAATTACTTTTTGCCATCAAAAGTTCATGTTCTTGGTTCAAGTTTTAGGCCTCATAATCTACAGAATAGCATGGGTGGTGGTGTATTTCATCCCTTGAGTGCAAGAAGACTTTGCAATGCTAAAGCATTGCAAAGCCTTCTTGCACTCAATGGACAAATTCATCAATTGTTTTAACTTGGGTAAAATATCAGACATAAACTCTTTAATTTTTATTTTTTTTAAGTTTAAATTGGTTATAAAAAGAGAGCATGCGGCAGCCAAAACGACCATGCGGGAGGGCCTGAGAAACAGATTTTTAATTTTTTTAGGCCTTAACCCTGTACATTGCACACTGTTATTTGGTAAGCTAACATACACAAACAATAGACATTGCACAGGATTAGTTGATAGGCTGCCGTATCACACATTACATAAAAGTATACACTGACTAAGGCTGTAAAAATGTATAAGGTTAGTTGGTACATATTACAATATTGCACAGTGTGCAGGATTTGAGGAGCTAATGAAAATACACTCATACTGGACTGTGAACTTTTTTTAAGATGAATTCCAAAAATGAAAACATATTCTATTTTCAATTAAAAGTTTGCGCAAATACAAACGCTTGTCATGGCATCTATTTGTATACCCAATTTCAAACACGTGCCCTCTCCATCAGCCCCAATTTCCATTAACCCTCTGCAAACTGATGTCAGAATATCAAAATTTGATACTGTAAATTATTCCCATGATGCAGTGTTACACAACTACAAATTCAACCAATTTCTTCTTGTTTGACAGAGCTCATTGATCTCTGTCAAATTAGACTAAATTGGTTAACCCTTGAGGGCCTAATTCCGACTTTAATCACACTTTTCTACAACAAAGCAGGTACCCCAACATGTAGTCTTTGGGTGAACTTGCAAGTTACATTCAAAAGTGCCTCTGCAGTTGTTTCTAGGTTATTTATTTATTTATATTTAAGTTCTGTTTCTAGGTAAGTCTTGGCTGTCTATATAGGCAGCCAAGATGAGCCTAGAAACAACTGCAAAGTCAGAGGATATGAACTATCAAAGTATAAAAAAGGTACTGTGGAACTCTGTTAATTAAATAGTCACTTTGCCAATGAAAGTTAAAAAATTTATAGTAATTTATATATTTTTTATACTTACCAATGACCCAGACATAGCTGGTGCTAACTCTTAAAATATAGGGCCAAACACAAATTTTGCCCCCCAATCCCCAAAATTTGCATCTAAAACTAAAGAAAACATGTCCTGAAAGGCCCTCCACACTTCGCCCCTACTGCGCATGCGCAGTGTCAAGGACGTTCCGAAATTGGCGCCATTTATCATTCTAATAACCAGTGCCTGGTAAGCGCTATGCACTCAGCGGGGAGGCAAGAGTTCCCAACTCCTGGGAGGGCCATCCCCGTCTGGGTCATTGGTAAGTATAAAAAATATATAAATTACTATAAATTTTTTAACATTTTTATACTGTACCAATGACCCAGACATAGCTGAATAGTAAAAAGGCTGGAGGGCCAAGGACATAGAGCAAAATGGAATACGCTCAATAAAATAAAATAGAGTCATCCCCTGTAGGGAAAAGAAGTAATAGGCCTTACATGTATCTTTCTTATTTATGATAAATTAGAAAGATACAACACCTTCCAAAATTGAGCTTCATACATCCATGTACTCTATTAATATCCAATATAATCCTTATACTAATAATTTTTAAAGTAAGCCAATAATAAAGTAAGTCTAGAGAATAGAGACTCTTATACTCCTAAAAGTGTCTGAGAATTGCATAATCATGTCCGTTGACATATGCAATATTCAAAAGCTATACTTTAAAAACTAAGACTTGAATGACTTTTATAAACTTAAACTTCTCACTAAACAACCATCCCAATAACAGCTCAGAATTACTAACTCCGGAGGAGGTATCCCCTTGTTTTCATAGTAAAACAGGTGACCCAAGGGAACACCCTCCCCCCCCCCCTTTTTCTTGCCCTGGGTCAAATAGCCCAGAGCGAAGAGGGCAGCCGAACGGAGACACTGCCGAAACAGACAGCCTACCTAGCTATAGTAGCAACTGTTAAGTGAATGACATTCTGAGCAGTAGATAATAGACCTAACAAAAGAGGCCTCAAGAAATGGACTCGATATTTCTAAGATAAAATTCATGAATGTGGATGGCTGAGCGCAATGAGCGGCCTTCAAAAATCTATAATAGCGACACTATTAATGTAAGCCCAAGAAGTAGAAGAACTCTTACTTCATGAGCCGAAATCTTAAGCACAACTGCTAAGTCAATGATATACCATAAGCAGTACCGATAGTTAATAGAATCCATTAACAATAAAATGGAGCGTAACGTCCTTCTACTAGACATCAAAGACAGAAGAAGCTTATGCCCTTGTAATAAACAGATATCTGTTTATAAATACATAAACTGTACCCGGAAAGAGTAAAGGCCTATGCCCATACGAAGACGGAAGGACCTTAAAATAATAGGTTCCGGATAATAGGAGCCTAACTCTTATGCAACAATCCAACCTAAATAGTAACGGAAGTATTGATTCCGAAACTATGAAAGTGAAAATCATGCATCGATAGTGCATGAAACTCACTGACTCTACAGTAAAAGAGAAACCAACAGAATTACTGTCTAAAAGGTCAGAATTTGAAAACTACTGTTTCCAGAGGCTCAAATGATTACTTAGCTAAATAAGAACCGAAGTTAAAATCCGTATAGGAATTTAATCTAAAGATTCTAAGTCTATTTATCAAAAAGTTACTAACTGACTTAGATAAAGAGACAAAAGACTCAATTGTAAACTATCGTAGAGTGCATAGGTATGAGGTAACATAAACCTATAACCTAAATAATAACAGGCTGCAGTAGATCTTGTGAAACAAGTATACTAAAAAATAGCAATGAGTAGTATGGAGGGATCAACAATATGAACATAATGATCCCTACACCACGACGGAAGAGCCTCCACTTTAGTCGCATAGAATAGCGAAGAAGAGGATCTCCTATAGTAAGAAATCGCGTCCAAAGCTCGTCCAGTACAGTGCTTACAATGTAATACGGACCACACAACGGAATACATGAAGGTTGTGACCTTGCTGGTTGTGATAAAGATGACACGATTTACCCAGTGAAAAAAGATCCTCACATAGAGGAAGATTTCACGTTAAGACCCACAGTAGACAAGAGAGTAAATTACTCATGATCTCTGTGAAGATAGAGATGCTATCGACAGAAATGTATTGTGGTTGTTTATCTTAGCAATACCTGCTAAAACAACAGCGCCGGAGGATACGCGTATCCTATCATTCCGTCCTATAGATCAATAGAGCGTTAACACTATTAGCTCAGAGATCTGGACAAGCCAACACATACGTCTGCAATTGATTAGCAAGCTGTGTCATAAATAAATCATCATTGGGCGCTCCCATAGATAGCAAATCTGATTGAATACTTGTTTGTTGAGAGTCCATTCTGACAGCAACAAGCGACCCGTAAGAGAACGGGAGTCCGATAAAACAATCAGACGACCCGGAATATGACGGACCAAAACTGAACTTGGTGTACTATAACCAACAGACGGATTCTTTCCATTAAATTGAATAATGGAAACGAAAGAGTGCCTCCCTGGTTCCGGAGATACGCCACTACTGTCGAATTAAAGGACAGGAATTTGGGCATGCGTTTCTGAATAATGTTCATGCAATGACATAAAGCAAGCCTAAAAAACATTATTCCGCGGAAGTTAAACTGATAGCTAAAAGACTGCGGAACCCAAAGACCCTGGCACTTCGAATCCGTAGGGATCAGTATATATCCCAATCTGTTTGACTGGCAACCGTCATAACAGCCACACTCGGGTCCGGCAACTGCGGCGGCACTCTCTGAGTCAACCACCGAATGTTTGCCCCAGTCTGAATCTCTTGTAACACTAGATAGACAAGAGAACGTATAAATCGAGCAATTCATGGATTGCCGGAAAGTTGCCGTCGAAGAGAAGCTCCTCCGAGAACGAAGCGACTCTGAGAGAGTTCTTAACCTTACTATCCACGCGTGTGGATGTAGCTAGGGCTGCGTCACGTCTAACCAACTCCAATCAGCCACTGAAGGGCGGAGTCATACGTGAACGAACTACTGCCCTCAAAAGAAATTACATTGAGAATAATATCCCGTAAATCTTTTCTTGAAGACGTAATAATAACGCCTCAGTAAGGCGGATTACGTATAATAAAGCGTCTAAGTTAAGTCTACTATACATAATGTCGTTCCCAACATTGAAATTGGAAAAGACATAAACGGCGAAAAAGAATATATGCAGTCTTTAATCACACCGTCTAGACGCATATGAACTCTCGGTATGCCCTGCTCTGCCAAAATAAAGTATTTGTAAAAATGATAAAATGGCAGAAATGAGCAACGCGGACAAGAAACTAAACTATCATGCTTAGTAGCAGGCTTGTATATATATATATATATAGCGTCGAAAAATAAAACACATGTTGTAATGACAATATTGGACTGCATCGGTAAGTCAGGGACAATGTCCCTGTACCGATTGAAAAATCCGAGTCCAATGACGCTATAAGTCTCTTATCCAAGATCGCAGCAATGAAGTCCGAAATAATAATCACTGGAAGAAATGCCAGAAGATACGAAAGGCATCTTCCGATACTACTAAAGGGAAAACTCGAAATCTTTCGAATCCCTTTCGCCATCCTGTCGGACCCTATAAAGCGTTTGGTCGTCCGTAGCTGATGCAACCGCGGACCGCACCGACCCAGCGCCGTCGGATAATTCCTGATTCGACCGAGAAACTGTCAATTGCTGGGATGCTGCGAAACAACTGTGCTAACTCGGATAGCACGTCCGTCACTGAGGCCTGAGGAGAAGCGGTCTTACGATGCATTGCCGCTGGAAGCTCCGTGATCGTTACCCCGATCCAATATGCGAGCGAACGGAGTGTATAGGCCTCGTGTCCCTTGGCTACCGGATGGCGCGACCTATTCGCCGTGGAATCACTGAATGCCGAAACTGATCGGATACTCGAGGTCACGTAGCCAATGTGCGGTCGTGTGCCCTGCTGTGAGGATGAGGAAGCATTAAAGACAGTCTCTCGGACTGTCAATATAACGGAGCGTCCCGAGCAACGGACATATGCTCCGAATGTAAAATATCTGAACCACAACATGCGGTCCCCTATGTTGTTGGGCGAGAGAGGAACCTCTCTCGCTCACAGCCCAGACGGACCTGGACAAGCCAGGAACCGGACTAACAGGCTTCCTCCGATCTGTCCTCAATCTGCCGTCACTGGGTGAGTACTAAAGTAATTAAAGTGCTCGCATCACCCAAATCTCCTTCCTAGACCGCAACGGACGAACCCGGCAGCCGAACCATTCGATGAATGTACGCTACACCGGGTGAGCTAGCGAATGTCACTCCGTAAGTGATAGACATATTCCATGAGCACTTATTGCCGCTAACTCTTCATTAACTATGACGACAGAGGCACACTTTTGAAAGACATCTCCATAACTCTTCGAACAAGAAACCAGAAATGCTTGGATAGCAAGCATAAAATAATAATATATATAGCGTCGTTCAATAATTCGAAAGTTTGTGTGACATTATTGGACTATGTCGGAACTGAGGGACGATGTCCCTGAACCGAACCAAAAATTTCTAAGTCCACCGACGCTATCAGTTTCTTATCTGGCATCGCAGCATATGTTGTTCCGAAAGGGAAAGCTTGAAATCCTCCGAATCCCTTTCGGTATCCCGTCGGACCGGATGAAACTTTCGGACGTCCGTACCCGCTTCCGCGGAGCGTCCCGACCCAGCATCGTCGGATAAAATATATGCGACAGATTCAGTTGATGCTGGGATGCTGCGATAAACTGTGCTATTAAAGAAAGCATGTCCGTTCCCGAGGCCTGTGCAGTAGCGGACTTACGATGCATTGCCGCCGGAAGCTCCGTGTACGTTGACTCCCGCACACTTCCTATGCGAACGTCCGGAGTCTGCAGGCCTCGAGTCCCCGGCTACCGACCCAGCGCTGTCGGATAATTCTCGATCCGACACCGTTTCTGTCGGCTGCTGGGATGCTGCGATAAGCGGTGCTATGTGCACAAGAATGTCCGGCGTCGAGACCTGCGGAGGCGCAGTCTATCGCTGCTTCGCCGAGGGCAGCTCCGCATCAGATGGCTCCCGCATACTTTTCCTATGCGAACGTCCGGAGTCCATCGGTCTCGAATCCCTGGCTGCCGGATGGTGTGACCTGGTCGCCGAATAATCCTTGATCGGCGAAGCTGGTAATATATCGGCGGTCACGCAGCCAAGGTGCGGTCGTGTGCGCTGACGAGAAGAGGAAGCCTTAGCAGTCTCAGCGGACTGCCTATACAACGGAGCGTCCCGAGCGACGGACGTATGCTCCGCTAGCGACACATTTTGTACCACAACATCTGGGGCCAGATGTTGTTGAACGAGAGAGGGGCCTCTCTCGCTTGCCGTCCGGATGGACCGGAACGAGCTATGAACCGGACTAAAAGGCTTCCTCCGTTCTCCCTCCGATCCGCCGTCACTGGGTGTGCATTAAGTTAATTTTATAGTGCTCGCATCACCCCAAAATTCCTTCTAGACCGCAACGGACGAACCCGGCTGCCGAACCATTCGGTGAATGGACGCTACACCAGGCGAGCTAGCGGACGTCAAAGGCCGTCGAACCTACTAGGGTCCTCTTAGGCAATTGGCGTATTACATGAGCACTTTTCCGCTAGCCCTTCATTAATTGTGACGACGGAGGCACACTGTTGGAAGACATCACAGATACATCACCCTAATCTTGATCGTCTGAAATAGAAATTGATAAAGTAGAGTGACCCTGCGGGGAAAGGACCGGAGTGTCCAAATCCCCAACAACATACCGTGACATACGCTTCCCATATTGTCATCGAAATCATACGATACAGAACAGGAGTTAATGCGAGTACACTGACCACATATAGAATGATAATAAAGTCAGAGGAAGCTTCCTCTTAAAACAATTGATCAATATCCTTTCAATGTGAAAAGAAAACAAGTCCTGGTACTCGCACTAACCCCTGGCAATCAAAATACATAATATTAATATGATCCATTAATATAGAAAAAATAATTGAAATCAAAATATTTTGAAAAAATATTTTTTCAGAACAGCCCAAGTTTCTGAAAAGTAACGTTGAGCCCCAATGGATCCCAAGCCTAAGTGTGGACAAAAATTTTAAAAATATTTTAAACAATTTATTCAACACTTACGAACAATAATAATGTATCTAGTTATGATTAAAATAACATAAAGATATTATTTTTTAGAAATCCCCCCCTCACACAGAGGGCTGTTGTAAATGTAAACAATGAGTGTAAAAACACTAAAATAAGACTCCAGGCACCCAGGCCCGAAATCAGTTACCAAAAATACACTATCTGATGCAAAACAGAGACTTCCAGGGAAGAAACTGCAGAACATCAGATGGTAGATGCAGAACACAACGCCTAACCACCCGTAGGTGAAGACGTAAACATGGGGAAAGAACAGAATTCATTCTGTTATTCAGCTAAAACTCCCAAGAAATTTTAGTAATAATAATTACAGAAACTATGCCAAAAGCATGGGAGAATAGCAAGGGGGAATTTAAAGGACAGGGAGAGAGGAAAACACTTGAAAAAACAGTGTAACTAAATAATCAGAATGACAACAAAATGGCTGCTGCCTTGAAAATAGGTAACTTAACATAATTTCATTAAAAAAATTTAAGTTACAGCCCTGATAATATTCTGTCACACATTCTTTTCCTCTCCTCCTTCTCTATCCTCCTTAGAATCACCATTTCACTAATATTTATGTGTCTGGCATCATTTAAACTGAGATTTAAAAGCACAAAGATCAGTCAGATGTTAACTGATGAAGGGCCAAACTTAGAATGATAAATGGCGCCAATTTCGGAACGTCCTTGACACTGCGCATGCGCAGTAGGGGCGAAGTGTGGAGGGCCTTTCAGGACATGTTTTCTTTAGTTTTAGATGCAAATTTTGGGGATTGGGGGGCAAAATTTGTGTTTGGCCCTATATTTTAAGAGTTAGCACCAGCTATGTCTGGGTCATTGGTACAGTATAAAAATATTATTCAATTAACAGGAGTATTCACTTAACAGGGATTGCGTCACTTTCCTGCATTCTAGAGATAAACTTAGCATTTATTCTATTATATCTTGTTTGACAGAGCTCCATGAGCTCTGTCAAACAAGATATAATAGATTAAATGCCTGTATTGGATGTACTGAGGTCAATTAGGTCTATCAACAAAGGAAAACTGAGGAGAGTCAGGATAATTTCTCGGCAGGTTACAAGATTTTTTATTCAATTAATAGGAGTTTACTCTATAACCTATATTCAATTAACAGGTCAAATTTGTACTGGAGGTATGGTTAATGGTTTTGTGTTGGGAAATTATATTCAATTAACAGGGTTATTCAGTTAAGAAATATCCAGTTAAGTGGGCTCCTCTGTATAAAAAATCTCCTGGCCCTTCAGGGTAAGGGTTAAACTCATAGCTGCATTTTGGAAAACACTATTCGCTCTAAATTTTGGAATTTTGAAATCGGTGTTTACAGGGTTAAATCATCTTAATAGTAAATTGTACAATTATTAAAAACTGCACACAAAGTGTATACTCAAAAATTTCATAACGATGCCTGTCCAAAATTGTACAATTATTAAAAACTGCACACAAAGGATATAGAAAACTTTTTTATAACAATTTCTGCCCTAAAAACTAAACTAAAGCCCTGACAGTGGCTCCCAGCACTCAACCAGTTGAGGTAACATATTTCTGCACAATGGCTGATCGTGACCCCAACATGGATATAAAACCAAGTCCAACAAATAATCATTTATACCCATGTTGCCAATTTTAGAGGACTTCCACCCCAGGCATTGGTGACAGAGTCCTATGTACCAGCAAAACAGAGCTTGTATACCACAGTACACAAGCACCGTTTCACGTCCTAGGGTTATTTAAATTGGTGTTTAAGGCCACATACTTCTGTTCAATGGCTAATCGTGACCCCACCATGAATATAAAGTCAAGTCCAGCCAATCATTTATACCCATATTGCCATTTTAGAGGACTTCCACCCCAGGCGTTGGTGACCGGGTCCTATGTTACCAGTAAAGCACAGCTTGTTTACCACAGTAAACAAGCACTGCTTCACTTCCCTGGGTTATTTATTTACTTATTTATTTATTGGTGTTTAAGCTCACATATTTCACTACGATAGCTAATCATGACCACAACATGAAGATGAAGTCCAGTTTAGTCCATCGTTTATACCCGTGTTGACATTTAGAGGACTTCCATCCCAAGCGCTGGTGACTGGGTCCTACTTTAGAAGTAAAACAGTGCTTGTTTACCACAGTAAAAAAGAACTGCTTCACTTCCCAGGCTTTTTTTTCTGTAATGCAACTAGGAATTTAACCAATTCAATCCTGTTTGACAGAGCTCGGTGAGCTGTGTCAAACAAGACTGAATTGGTTGAATTCCTGATTACATAATGGGATAAACTTGCAGATTGAAATATAGTTATTTTGACCTCAGTGAACAGAGTAACTCCTCCACACATTGGAAGAATGCCAAAATAGAACAGATAAAACAAAATTAGTTGTGTCAATGAGGAATTACTTTCTAGAACTGACTATAAACAATTTAAAAAAAAACCAACCACTCACTTCTTTAAAGTGAAATGAAGAAATAATTAAGACAAGCAAATAAATTATTGATTACTGAACTGAATGTAATGTTGATCACAAACAAGTTTTCAACATAACAAATGATGACAAAAACCAATTATGACTGCAATAACATCTCCAAAGTCCATTATCTAGCTATTGGACTAGGAGAAACAGGAAAACACGAATATTTGTTTCACTAATAACTTGCCCAGTAAATTCTTTAACTCAAGATGTCTTGTTTGGTTTCACACCAGTTGTACTGAGAAGTTATCTGAAAAATATTTTATCACCAACTCAAAACACGATTACTTCCTATTAACCCATTGCCTAACTCGACAGTTAGATGATGCTTGCAAAATAATTTCTTGAATATCCAGGCAGAAATGCCTAAAAAAAAATTTAATACTCTGCTTAAAAACACAGCTATGACCCTCAAAGGAATGAGCTCAATACACTTGTTCCAACGAGGGGCCATAAGCTATGTTTTTTAGATGCAGAAATTAAAATAAAAATGCGAACAGCAATTGTTGTGAAAAGCACTGGCTGTATATTTCTATTTAATTATTTATTAGTGTTTCAAGGTAACTTTCAGCAACTGTGGCTATATCATGACTGCAACAGAAGCATAAATTATAGTTTCGCCAATCATTTATACCAATTCTGTCCACTTTACAGGACATTCACCACAGGTATCAGTAAACAGGTCTAATTTTACCAACAAAACAGACTTGATTTACCACATGAGACAAGCTCCACTTCTGAAGGAAAGCTGGCAATGTATAGCCAATATGCTGGGTAAAAGGTTTACAGTATTGGAGGCAATCAATCACATATTGTGAAACCATGTGAACCTTTTATCTAATTAATTTTCTGATTATCACTTCAGATAATTTTTGCTAAATTATTTTTCAAAGGCGATTTGAAACAAGGACAATTTTGTTTTCAAAGATACCATGCAACCAGCAAGATTAGCCTTGGTTTAGCAAAAGATTTTGTTCATAAATAATTGATTGATTACCAATAGCACTCTCCAATAAATTGTAACCAAACAATTTTATATATGAAATTTTTCTTCTATTGCTGAGCACACATCAAGCTAATGTATACAGCATTTTTCAAAACAGCCATGATAGTGACTTCTAGGATGCGTTAACCCTTTCCCTAACTCGACTAGAAGACACCACTTGACAAAAATTCATGAATAAAACATTGAGAATTTTTATTCCCCCCAAAAAAATTCGGGGGAATCTAGCCGTGACGTCATCTGTCTGTCTGTCCGTCTGTCTGTCTGTCCGTCCGTCCATCTGGGCGTAGACGGAATTCGTGTCCGCTCCATAACTTCTTACAGCCTTCAAGGATATTAATGAAACTTGGTATTATTATTGCCCACAACCAGAGGGTGTGTCGCGAATAAGGTTGGAATGGCTATCAAGGCTTTTTTCGGGGGAATCAGCCACCCTTTGGTGGCCATCCTCTAGTTTATTTATAGCCTCAAAAACATAGCTAATGACCTCTCATTTAAATGAGCTCAATGGTTATAAGCTATGTCTTTGAGGCAAAAACTGAAAGAACTAGATGTGCCAGTATGACACATATGCCCCACCACCCCCAACTCCCCAAGGAAAAGAAGTCCAGAAAACTGATTGCCTGAGTTTTCACGTCATAAAGTAAATTCAAGGTCAATAACTCAGCGAAAAATCATCCAACAAGGACCAACTTGAACTTGATTTGTAGGTACTCAAGCCTGGAAAAATTTTATTTTGGAATGACGGGTTGATGGAAAGAGAGAATAATGGACAGACAAGGGTAACACTATATGCCCCCATCCATTTTATGGCAAGGGCCTGAAAAAATTTGAATGATGATTTTTGAGAATATCAGTAGCTCAATATGGCCATTAAGTTGTCTAAAGGATTAACTCTTAACCTGCTGAGTTTTTATTTGGGTCGGGTGGCATATAGTGATTGAAGTGTGCGTGTGTCCATGTGTGTGCCCGAGCCAATAACTCGAAAACTGTTAGGGCCACAGTCATCAAACTTCACACAATCATAAAGGACCATGGGAGGATGTGTCACACACCATAGCCGGGTTCGTACCTTCAAGGTCAAGGTCACATTTTCAAGGTCACACTAAAAATCGGTCAATATTCGTATCTCATCTGTAACTCAGAAACGAATCATAGTCAGAAGGTGTGTCGCGTATAATAGTTTTTGCCGCATCTGCAAGGTGAAGGTCACACGAGGGGGGAGGGGGGGGGCATGTGTTACCTTAGTAACATTCTTCTTGTTTCAAGATATTTTTCATCAAATCTGGTCATGGCTGCTATTGAGCAGCCATGACTAGATTTGATGAAACATCCATATAAATTTAACTAAGAAATCCTGAATGAAAAAAATCAATACAATTTACAGGGGGGAAATTGGATTAAATAGGCCCAAATTATACCTTTTTAGTGGAAAGAGAAATTCTGTTCTGGCAGAAATATCTACCAGCAGCATGCAAGAAGTTAACTTTTAAAGATGTAATTCTGACTTGGATCACATTTTATTGCAACAAGACAAGTGCCCCAGCATGTAGTCTTTGAAAAAACTTGCAAGTTACATTCCAAGTACCTAGGCAGTTGTTTTTATGCAAGTCTTGGCTAGAAGCATTTGTAAACCCACAAGGTACAGACTGTCCAGTTCCAGCAAAACTGTATAAAAAATATCTAACCCCCAAGGGTTAAATAAGAGATCACAGTATTTTCAAATTTGTTGGAGATTAACTCCTTATATGCTGCTGGAAGATATTGCTGCCCTGGACAAAATTTCTCCTGCCACAGGGATAAGTTGGGCACATTAAATCAAATTTTCCCTCCTGTAATATAAACTGACTGGATTTTTCGGGGCTTGCCATTGAGTCGGGGCTGATCAGCCCAGGCCCTGAGATCAGCCCCGAGGAGCACCTGCTGGGGGCTTTTTTTCAAGCCCCGACATTTTTTACAAAAAAGCACTAACAATAATGGACAAAATGGAAAATCAGCCCCGAAAAGGCCCCGACCTCAATATGTGGGGCACTTTTTTAGGCCCCGACCATTTTACTCAAGGCGAGCCCTGATTTTTCCGAAGATGATGTCTTGTGTTAAATTTGGAAGAATCTTTCATGAAATCTAGTCATGGCTGCTTCACAGTGGCTTATGAGAAGATGACTTTCAAAGCATTTTAGGCTTATGGGGTATTGATGCCACCCCAAGGGGCTTAGTAACTTTTTTGGAAAAAAATCAGAAAAGTAAACTCCACCTAAAGCAGAGCAGAATACTTAGTTGATGGAGTAAAAGAAAGATAATGACCTGGCATTTTCCATTACCAATAGTGTTAAAATAGGCATCCCCATAGAACATCCCATTACAAAATCGATAGCAGTTTCTTTGGTACAGCCGATTCCACTGGTTCTAAGGAAGCTTCATACTAAAAAACAATATTCTGGTCCATGCAGGTTTTGAAATATGGGCATTTGGAATTTTTTCTATTTTTAGCTCTTGGTGTTCCCATGGGGAAGAGGAAAAAATGTTCGGGCATAAATCAAGTAGTTATGACCCACTTATACTACATGCCAAATGTGGTTCAAATCAGCTCATCGGTTCATGAAATATAAATTTTGAGAGGAGCCTAAAATGGGCATGTTACCACAGAGCTGAAATATTGATGTACCAACTTGCCTTGACCAATTTCAATCTTCATACCAAATATCAAAGCATTCTCTGCGGTAGTACATGAAAAGAACATTTTAAATTATTTTTAGGCTTTTGGGGCATTAACCCCATCCCAAAAGGAAGTAGCAACTTTTTTGGGAAAAAGACTCGGAAGAGTATACTCCTACGAGATGTTTTGTACCAAATTAATTTAGATTTGACCCAAAGGTTCTGAAGAAGAATACTTAGTTGATGGAGCACAAGATAGATGATGACTCAGCATTTTCTAATTGTCAACAGTGTTAAAATGGGCCTTCCCATGCAGCACCCAATCACAAAACCAATAGCAATTTTTTTAGTCCATCTGATTCCATTGGTCCTCAGGAAGCTGCATACCAAGAAACAATATTCTTGTCCGAGCAGTTTTTTAAATATGCCTGTTTGAATTTTTCTTCTATTTCTACTTTCTGGGGTTCCTGAGGGGGCTGTGAATTTTTTTTTTTTTTTTTAGGGGTGGGGGGGGGGGGGGGGGAGGGCATCAGTCAAGTACTTATGACCCAACTATACAACATGCCAAATTTGGTTTATCTCAGGCCATCGGTTCTTGAAATACCAATTTTGGGTAAAGCCCAAAATGGGCATTTATTTATTTATTAGTGGTTAAGGTAGGATACTTACGCACGATGGCTAGTTGTGCCTGTGACAGTTTTATGAGTGGAGGAAGCTGGAGCATCCGGAGAGAACCACCGAGCATCGACAAGCAATTTTCAGCTCCGCAACATTCTAACTCGGTTCAAGCTTCGCTCAAGCAGGGTTACAGCAGTTGATGACATGTGCACCATTGACGTGCAGTACACCTTAGTACAGAGTGTCATCATGTCCCCATTGAGGCAACTGGGATAAGGTGCCTTGTCCAAGGACACAATGTGGGATCGAACTCGGGACCTCTAGCATAGAAGTCCAGCAGTCTACAACTGAGCCACCGCACTCCCAAAATGGGCATGCTCCCACAGAGATCCCAAATTCTGACCTACCAACTGGCCTTGAACAAACTTTAATCTTCACCACTAAAGGAATTACCATACCAAATATCAAAGCATTCTCTGTGATAGTTCAAGTAGGCTTTTGGGGCATTAACTCCAGCCCGATGATGCCAGCAGCTTCATTTGAACAAAGTAGAAAGGGTATACTCCAGAGATGGTCTGTGCCATATATGAATGAATCTGACCCAGTGGTTTTAAAGAAGACAAGTTTCAAAAGTTAATGGATGTACAACGGACAAGTGATGGCAACAGCTCCCACTGACATTCAGTCAGGTGAGCTAAAAACTTCTATTTTCCATACTTTTCAAGAGTATGGAAAATTATTTTTCCAATTCAGTGCTTTTTCCAGGATTCCATACCTGTGTATGAACCCTGTTAAGAAAGTGTATATTGAGCTCTCTGAGGTAAAGAGTTATAAGCCACAATATTGAATATTTGTCTTGCATCTTGAAATACATTTTGCAATATGGCAGTTTGTTAAAACTAAACAATGATGAACTGTGTACGACTGATGAGCATTTTCCACTTTCTCTACATTGCTTCTTTCTTTAGCATCATGTTCCTGCGAAAAAAAAGAAAGAACTAGACTTTATGATTCTGGAGAATCATGGCTTTTCCCCGATGAGATTCCATGATTTTTCATGACCCCACAGTGTCTGATGAATTGTTTTTAACTGTCTCACTGAAGTTCCTTCATTGATGTTATGAGAAAGGTGAGTATAGTAGTCTCAAATGACTCAGTTTGATAAAAAAAATGTTAGGTAAAAACCATCATTAACGGTGGAGTGGGTTAATGTCAATATCGTCGTCCAACAAGTTAATGACCGACAAAAGGAGTTATGTTTGTTTGACACATACCCACGGAGTGCTGTGGCTATTTGAAAATGGTCCATTTTATCTCAAATGTATCCAGAATATTGATGTCTGGCAGCTTGTAGAGGATTAACAAGTGCTAACAGGAATATTTATTCATGCAACTTGTAATGTCACACCAAGAACTGTGAATGGCCATTTTTTCTTTAAAATCTACAAGATGTTTTCAGAGAAATCCAGGGAGAACATGAATTTTAAGCTTTTGATGGGTATCATTGTTTATCCAGTCCAAAATGGGTTAAGTGTTGGTTTTTGAATACTCTTATTACTTCCAAAAATAATTCTCAGTCAATTCTACTTCCACTTATTTTGATCTCTCCTCTCAACTTCGGGTGCTGTGGGTACGCAAACACAGCCCATTTTATTAACATTTTGATGTTTGAGAACCTGCATAGGGTTAACAAATGCTTCCAGGAATATTTTGTACATTCAATTTGTAATGTCATACTAAGATCTGAGAATGGCCATTTTTTCTTGAAAATCTACAAGATGTTTTTAGAGAAATCCTCGGATAACATGAATTTTTAACCTTTTGAGGGGTATCGCTCTGTAAGCAGCCCTAAACGGGTTAATGCTTGGTTTTGTGAATACTTTCATTACATACAAAAATGATTGTCGGTGAAATCCACTTCCAATGAATGAGGTTATGTTTATCTCGCAGGTACACATTTGGTGTTAGGGTTGCCCAAGAACAGCCCATTTTCTCCAAATGTCTATGCTTGGCAGCCTCTGGAGGGTTAACAAATGCTTACCGAAATATTTTGTCCATGCAACTTGAACTGTCACTCCAAGACCCGCAAATGATCAATTTTTCTTGAATTTTTTTTTTTAAAAATCCACAGAAAACTGGAATTTTAAGCTGTTAAGGGGTACATCTCCTTAACTAGTCAAAAATGGGTTAAGACCTCGATTTTTGAATAGACTTACTACTTACAAAAATGTTTCCCTGTCAGTTTTTGCATCCGGTAAAAGAAGTTATGCTTCTTTGTTGCATTCCCATTTGATGTTGTTGGTGTCCAAAAACAGAGTATTTTTTCAAAATTTTGACATTTAGCATACCATGGAGGGTTAACAAATGCTTTCCGGAATAATTTATCCAATGAACTGGTAATGTGACACCATGACCTATCAATGGCCATTTTCTCTTGAAAACCCTACCAGATGTTTGTAAAGAAATCCAGGGAAAACATAAATTTTTAAGCTTTTGATGGATTTTTCGTGAAAACCTACAGGATGTTTTTAGAGAAATCCACAGAAAATGGGAATTTTAAGATTTTAAGGGGTCTCTCATTTTTGCCTGCCCAAAATGGGTTAAGACTTCGACTTTTGAATACCCTTACTACTTACAAAAATGTTTGCGTATATATTGTGTGCTCGATAAAAGAAGGCACTTTTCTTTGTAGCGTACCCATTTGGTGCTGTTGGCATCCAAAAACAGCCCATTTTATCACAATTTTGACTTTTAGCAGCCTGTGGAGTGTTAACAAAGGCTCACCGCAGTATTTTGTCCATGCAACATCTATTGTCACACCAAGGCCTAGGAGTGACAAATTTTCCTTGAAAATCTACAAGACTCGTTTAGAGAAATCCATGGAAAACATGAATTTTTTAGCATTATGGGGGTATTTCTGTTTAACCAGCCCAAAATGGGTCAACGCTTGGTTTTTTGAACACCCTTATTACTTACAAAAATGATCCTTGGTGATTTCCACTTCCAATAAAGGAAGTTATGTTTATCTCTTGGGTATTGTTTGGGTGCTGCGGGGGTCTGAAACCAGTCTATTTCATCAAAATTTCGATGTTTGGCAGCCTGTGGAGGGTTACCATATGTATCGCCTAATATGTCGTGTGTATCAAAGGTCGTGTCATAGGCAGGTCTAGCAATGATGAAAGTTTAAAAAAAATCTACAAGACATGTTTCGAGAAAGTGCCGATAAACCCCAATTTGGGCAGTTTTTTTCCAATTCTGGCGAAATAAGGGTTAAATCGAAAATTCCGCTTCGGTACATTTTTAGATTTTTTGCCCCTCTATGGGTGTGCAAACTTTTGTGAAAATTGCTTCGAAAATGGCTTCTGAATCGTAAGGACAAAATGTGTGGAAAAAAAAAAAAAAAACCCGAAAAAAACTAGACTTTATGATTCTGGAGAATCATGGCTTTTCCCGATGAGATTCCATGATTCTTCATGACCCCACAGTGTCTGATGAATTGTTTTTAACTGTCTCACTGAAGTTCCTTCATTGATGTTATGAGAAAGGTGAGTATAGTAGTCTCAAATGACTTGGCTCGATCCAAATTAACACCATAATTATGGAAACACTGGAACTACCAGCGCGACTGAAGAGAACAATAGCAGCTCTGGGCATCTCTGGCCCTGTCACCTGGACTGTCCGGGAGACAGGCTAGAGAGGCCATTCTGAACTTGGAGTTCGTCATTGAAGAGCACAACACCACCACACCTTCTTCGGGGAGAGGTAGCACCTTTTGTGAGAGGAACCCCTCTCACACTGGTCCTCACCCGAAGAAGCCTGGCTCTGGCCCTGAAAAGAAGAAGAGCAAGAAGAAGAAGAGTCCGTCCACCAAGCGCCGGGATTCCAGGCGCCTGGAGACCTTCCGGAATAGGAAGAAAGAGGTGAGCGAGAGGATGGAGGTCCTGGAGTCAGCTGCCAGTTCCCCTCCTAGTCCCACTAGTACACCCAACCAACTGCCAGCTCCTGAGCCGGTACTGTTGGATGAGGAACGTCTGGTGGAGACTGAGGAGGAACCGGAGGTTGCCTTTTCACCACCTCCCACCCCTCACTCTCCACTTCCTTCTCTACCGGACAGCCCGGGTGTGTCAATCTCAGCAACACAGCCACCTAAGTCTGCAGTCACCGCCGAAGAATTAAGGAGAATAATAGAGATGGGAAGGCGAGCAGTCGAGATGGGAAACCGAATTGCCTCCGAAACCCACGAGTTCAGGGAACAATCCAAGGCAGATCTCAAAAAGGAATTAGACGCAATCCATTCACCAAACTCAACACTAAACTCAACATCGTCGACTTCCACATCACAATCTCAACCACCTCCAAAGAAAAAGAGCCGGAAGAAGCCTAGACGGGGTTAAGCCACCTCCCTCCTTCCTTTTCCTCCTCCACCGCGCCTTGACATCCTACAACAACAACAAACAGCTAACGAGGGTCGAAAGGGGCTTGTCCTCCAAATCGTCCCCGCGCACCTTCGGCGCGTCAAACCATTTCGTTCGTCTCAAATGACTCAGTTGATAAGAAAATTGTTTAGGTAAAAACCATCATTAACGGTGGAGTGGGTTAATATCAATATCGTCGTCCGACAAGTTAATGACCCACAAAAGGAGTTATGTTTGTTTCACACATACCCACTGAGTGCTGTGTCTATTAGAAAATGGTCCATTTTATCTCAAATGTATCCAAAATATTGATGTCTGGCAGTTTGTAGAGGGTTAGCAAGTACTAACAGGAATATTTTTCCATGCAACTTGTAATGTCACACTAAGAACTGCAAATGGCCATTTTTTCTTTAAAATCTTCCAAGATGTTTTCAGAGAAATCCCTGCGCATACGCTCTTTTCCAATTCGACGTGACGAAATGCGAAATTCATGTCGCTCTTCATGGAAAGTGATGCCACAACTATTCATGAACAAGGAGTGAAAATTTCATGGAAATCTGCCTAGAATTGGCTGAGATATGGTGTTTTGGAGAGAGGAGGTAATTGTTTGTATTTGGTCCTTCCTTTTCAAGCCAGTTCGAAAAAAGACGTCGGGAATGGGCGCAGAATCCTTCAGTGCCTCCTCGCTGGAGTAAGTCCACTTAAATGTTACAATGGTGTGTCACTGGTGGAGAGGTGACTGTAAATGGAAGTTGCTTCTTTAAGACAGCCACCAGGGATCCCAACACAACCTTTAAACCTACGAGAATCTCAGAAGTTTAAAGTCAAGAGAAATTGGCGGTGATTGGGTTTCTGGCAGGCAGGAAAAGATTGACGAAGATTTGCATATTGGACATTAAAATAGCACTTCAGACATACACGAACGGTGTTCAAACCGCTGGAGGCAGCGACTTGAAATTTTCAGAACTTGTTCTACGAACCCTGGCCGACATTTTGGGATCTGTTTGGAGTGTCCGGACCGCGTGGAAAACACCACGCATCGCTTGGAATGTGAGAGTACTATTCGTCCCGACTCTATCAGTTTAGAATGGACACGGGCAGTGTTGTAGACGACTGTAGAGCTGCGATTGAGCATAACGTCCCAGGTTTCGGTGCCACATTGCCTAACCAGCTCCAAAAGAGCGGCGGGGGAGGGGTATCCTGACACTATCTTTAAACCTTAGATAATCGTCAGAAGTTGAAGTGAAAAGAAATCGGCGGTGAGTAGGTTTTTTGGCGGGTAACGATTAACGAAAATTTGCCAATTAGACATTAAAATTGCACTTCTCACAAACATGAAGCGTGTCTAGACCGCTGAAGGCAGCGACATCTAATTTTCAGAACTTGTTCTACGCACCCTGGCCGACATTTTGGCATATGTTGCGAGTGTCGAGGCCGCGTGAAGAACACCACGCATCGTGTGGAAAGTGAGAGTACTATTCGTCCCGACTCTATCAGTTTGGAATGGACTTGAGGACTGTTGTAGACTACTGTAGAGCAGCGATTGAGCATGAAGTCGGAGTTTTTTGTGCCAAATTGCCTAACCGGCTCCAAGGTATGATTTTTCGTCTGTACATCGCCCAGATCGACTGTAGTTTATACCGTTACCATACGTTGAAGTAGCCTTTTGTCATTTTCACCACTTTCGCCCCAGATTTGAGGGTACCTTCCTTCAACCTCATTTTATAGCAAAATCTAGCCATGTCCCCAACAACGCCCTCTCCCCATCGGCCCGGGTAGAAAGGTCAATGGGTAGGGGCCCGTTAGCAAACAAACGGGGGCAGGGCAGCTGTACTTGGTGAAAAAACAGTTGTGTGAACATCCCCAGAAGTGAAAACCTATGCTCAGTGGCTGTAATCAAGATGTTAATTTAGACTCCCATTACGGCCAAGATACTACAGAATGCAAATGGGTGGGTGGCAGGCATCATCACTGGATCTAATGTTGTATTTCATGTTTTCTTTATATTCTATTTATTTTTTTGATCTCTCTCTCTCTCTCTCTCTCTTTCTCTCAGTTTAATTGGTGTTTGTCTATAATGTTTATAATATTCAGATTTTGCTAGATTCTGTTATTTATGGAATACGTTCTGCCATATTGTAAATTATTAGTCACCGTACAGGAACGGAGGGGCTTCTAAGTGGTAAGCACTTGTCCTCCAATCCTGATTTGCATTGTCAAATGGCAAATAAAATATGTTTAATCTAATCTAACAGTAGGGGGGGGGGGGCATGTGTCCTAGGTAAAAAAAACAGCAGGGGGCAGGTGTCCTAGGTAAAATAAACAGCATGGGGGGGGGGTCCCCGCTAATTAATTTTAATAGCAGACAGTTGTTCATGGGGCAGGTGTCCTATCCCACTGCCCAGTATTCCAAATTTTCTATGGTACTTGGCCTTGACGGAAATAACATTTCAACAAGAAACAACGGGAAACCTATTTGCAATAAAGCTGCAAATATAAACTTGATTTTAGGACCATTCCATGGACATTTTAAAGCCTACTGCGATATCAGCGTTTCTTACTCTCGTCCTTTCACCACACCGCAGTATTTTACCCGAGTCGAGTTCTGACGTCATGCAAGTTTGACCGTCATGCTTTCAATTTTGTTATTGACAACAACATATTTATAATTTCGTGCTTACTGATCCGAATTTTGAAAACGACACACGCAATCGCGAAAGCGTTTTCTGAAAAACACGATTCTGCAAAAGGTTTTACTGAAATTTGATTATTTTTTTTATTTTCAATTTCGATGGCTCTTGTTGAAAAGGTGCTAATCACTGGTCATCCCAAACGAGATCAAAGACACGCCGTAGTTTAATTACAGACAGAGAATCTTCTAAGAATATACATGCGCAATCCTAAAATGCAATAAAGCAAGTGTTTTTTCACGTTTTATGAGAGAAATATGTCCAATTGTATCATTGAATCATTTTTAGGTATATGTGGGTGAGAAATTTTCTATACGGACAAAATACAGGCTAAATAAAATATTGGCCATTATTTTCCATAGACGAATTTTTGTCTTTGCTTCTTGGGGAAATTTCTTGCTGCTAAATACAACGAAGGTGTGTTATTTGATGTGGTCAGAACCGTCAGGTTGTCGGGTCCAAAACCGCACCTCGCAGAAGATTTAGTGGGGGGTGTCGATTTTACAAGTAATGTAGGCAGCGTACACGGCATGGGCTGTCTGTCTTTAATCCGACAAAACAGGGTTAAGGCTTGGTTTTTTGAATACCCTTATTTATTTATTTATTTATTGGTGTTTAAGGTCACATACTTCTGCACAATGGCTAATCGTAACCGTGACAGTTTTAGAGGTGGAGGAAGCCGGAGTACCCGGAGAGAACTACCAAGCATCGACGAGCAACTGTCAGCTCCTCAACATTCTCACTCTGTTCAGGCTCCGCTCAGGCAGGGTTACAGAGGTTAAAGACATGTGTACCATCGACGTGCAGTATGCCTTAGTACATGGGGACATCGTGCCCCCATGTCGGCAACCGGGCCAAAGTGCCTTGCCCAAGGACACAACATGAGTCGTCCCGGACGGGGATCGAACTCGGGACCTCTAGCATAGAAGTACAACAGTCTACCACTGAGCCACCGCGCTCCCTTGAATACCCTTAATACTATCATACATTATCCCTCAGGAATTCTAAGTCTGATAAAAGAGGTCATGTTTATCTATTGCATACCCATTTTGCTGCCCGAAAACAGCCGATTTTATTAAAATTTTGACGTTTAGCAGCCTGTAGAGGCATTAACAAACGACTAGCAAAAATTTTGACGTTTAGCAGCCTGTAGAGGGATTAACAAACGACTAGAGGAATATTCTATCTGTGCAATTTGTAAGACCTGCCAATGTCAAATTGTTCTTGAAAATCCCCAACAAGCAGTTAGCGAAATCCACGGAAAGTTAAAAAATTTATAGTAATTTCTATATTTTTTATACTTACCAATGACCCAGACATAGCTGGTGCTAACTCTTAAAATATAGGGCCAAACACAAATTTTGCCCCCCAATCCCCAAAATTTGCATCTAAAACCAAAGAAAACATGTCCTGAAAGGCCCTCTACACTTCGCCTCTACTGCGCATGCGCAGTGTCAAGGACGTTCCGAAATTGGCGCCATTAATCATTCTAAAAACCAGTGCCTGGTAAGCGCTATGTACTCAGCGGGGAGGCAAGAGTTCCCAACTCCTGGGAGGGCCATCCCCGTCTGGGTCATTGGTAAGTATAAAAAATATAGAAATTACTATAAATTTTTTAACATTTTTATACTGTACCAATGACCCAGACATAGCTGAATAGTAAAAAGGCTGGAGGGCCAAGGACATAGAGCAAAATGGAATACGCTCAATAATATAAAATAGAGTCATCCCCTGTAGGGAAAAAGAAGTAATAGGCCTTACATGTATCTTTCTTATTTATGATAAATTAGAAAGATACAACACCTTCCAAAATTGAGCTTCATACATCCATGTACTCTATTAATATCCAATGTAATCCTTATACTAATAATTTTTAAAGTAAGCCAATAAATAAAGTAAGTCTAGAGAATAGAGACTCTTATACTCCTAAAAGTGTCTGAGGATTGCATAATCATGTCCGTTGACATATGCAATAATCAAAAGCTATACTTTAAAAACTAAGACTTGAATGAATTTTAAAAACCTAAACTTCTCACTAAACAACCATCCCAATAACAGCTCAGAATTACTAACTCCGGAGGAGGTATCCCCTTGTTTTCATAGTAAAACAGGTGACCCAAGGGAACACCCTCCCCCCCCCCCCCCCCTTTTTCTTGCCCTGGGTCAAATAGCCCAGAGCGAAGAGGGCAGCAGAACGGAGACACTGCCGAAACAGACAGCCTACCTAGCTATAGTAGCAACTGTTAAGTGAATGACATTCTGAGCAGTAGATAATAGACCTAACAATAGAGGCCTCCAGAAATGGACTCGATATTTCTGAGATAAAAATTCATGAATGTGGATGGCTGAGTGCAATGAGCGGCCTTCAAAAATCTATAATAGCGACACTATTAATGTAAGCCCAAGATGTAGAAGAACTCTTACTTCATGAGCCGAAATCTTAAGCACAACTGCTAAGTCAATGATATACCATAAGCAGTACCGATAGTTAATAGAATCCATTAACAATAGAATGGAGCGTAACGTCCTTCTACTAGGCATCAAAGACAGAAGAAGCTTACGCCCATAGTAATAAACAGATATCTGTTTATAAATACATAAACTCTAACCGGAAAGAGTAAAGGCCTATGCCCGTACGAAGACAGAAGGACCTTAAAAACAATAGGTTCCGGATATTAGGAGCCTAACTCTTATGCAAAGATCCAACCTAAATAGTAACGGAAGTAGTGATTCTGAAACTACGAAAGTGAAAATCATCCATCGATAGTGCATGAAACTCACTGACTCTACAGTAAAAGAGAAACCAACAGAATTACTGTCTAAAAGGTCAGAATTTGAAAACTACTGTTTCCAGAGGCTCAAATGATTACTTAGCTAAATAAGAACCGAAGTTAAAATCCATATAGGAATTTAATCTAAAAATTCTAAGTCTATTTATCAAAAAGTTACTAACTGACTTAGATAAAGAGACATAAGACTCAATTGTAAACTATCGTAGAGTGCATAGGTATGAGGTAACATAAACCTATAACCTTAATAATAACAGGCTGCAGTAGATCTTGTGAAACAAGTATACTAAAAAATTGCAATGAGTAGTATGGAGGGATCAACAATATGAACATAATGATCCCTACACCAACGACGGAAGAGCCTCCACTTTAGCCGCATAGAATAGCGAAGAAGAGGATCTCCTATAGTAAGAAATCGCGTCCAAAGCTCGTCCAGTACAATGCTTACAATGCAATACGGACCACACAACGGAATACATGAAGGTTGCGACCTTGCGGGTTGTGATAAAGATGACACGATTTACCCAGTGAAAAAAGATCCTCACATTGAGGAAGATTTCACGTTAAGACCCACAGTAGACAAGAGAGTAAATTACCCATGATCTCTGTGAAGATAGAGATGCTATCAACAGAAATGTATTGTGGTTGTTTATCTTAGCAATACCTGCTGAAACAACAGCGCCGGAGGATACGCGTATCCTATCATTCCGTCCTATAGATCAATAGAGCGTTAACAACATTAGCTCAGAGATCTGGACAAGCCAACACATACGTCTGCAATTGATTAGCAAGCTGTGTCGTAAATAAATCATCATTGGGCGCTCCCATAGATAGCAAATCTGATTGAATACTTGTTTGTTGAGAGTCCATTCTGACAGCAACAAGCGACCCGTAAGTGAACGGGAGTCCGGTAAAACAATCAGACGACCCGGAATATGACGGACCAAAACAGAACTTGGTGTACTATAACCAACAGACGGATTCTTTCCATTAAATTGAATAACGGAAACGAAAGAGTGCCTCCCTGGTTCCGGAGATACGCCACTACTGTCGAATTAAAGGACAGGATTTGGGCATGCGTTTCTGAATAATGTTCATGCAATGACATAAAGCAAGCCTAAAAAACATTATTCCGCGGAAGAAAACTGGTTGCTAAGAGACTGCGGAACCCAAAGACCCTGGCACTTCGAATCCGTAGGGATCAGTATTATATCCCAATCTGTTTGACTGGCAACCGTCATAACAGCCACACTCGGGTCCGGCAACTGCGGTGGCACTCTCTGAGTCAACCACCGAATATTTGCCCCAGTCTGAATCTCTTGTAACACTAGATAGACAAGAGAACGTGTAAATCGAGCAATTCATGGATTGCCGAAAAGTTGCCGTCGAAGAGAAGCTCCTCCGAGAACGAAGCGACTCTGAGAGAGTTCTTAACCTTACTATCCACGCGTGTGGATGTAGCTAGGGCTGCGTCATGTCTAACCAACTCCAATCAGCCACTGAAGGGCAGAGTTATACGTGAACAAACTACTGCCCTCAAAAGAAATTACATTGAGAATAATATCCCGTAAATCTTTTCTTGAAGACGTACTGATAACGCCTCAGTAAGGCGGATTACGTATGATAAAGCGTCTAAGTTAAGTCTACTATACATCATGTCGTTTCCAACATTGAAGTTGGAAAAGACATAAACGGCGAAAAAGAATATTTCCAGTCTTTAACCACACCGTCTAGACGCATATGAACTCTCGGTATGCCCTGCTCTGCCAAAATAAACTATTCGTATAAATGATAAAACGGCAGAAATGAGCAACGCGGACAAGAAACTAAACTATCATGCTTGGTAGCAGGCTTGTATGTATATAAAGCGTCGAAAAATAAAACACATGTTGTAATGACATTATTGGACTGCGTCGGTAAGTCAGGGACAATGTCCCTGAACCGATCGAAAAATCCGAGTCCAATGACGCTATAAGTCTCTTATCCAAGATCGCAGCAATGAAGTCCGAAATAACAATCACTGGAAGATAATGCCAGAAGATATGAAAGGCAGCTTCCGATACTACTAAAGGGAAAACTCGAAATCTTTCGAATCCCTTTCGCCATCCTGTCGGACCCTACAAAGCGTTCGGTCGTCCGTACCTGATGCAACCGCGGACCGCACCGACCCAGCGCCGTCGGATAATTCCTGATTCGACCAAGAAACTGTCAATTGCTGGGATGCTGCGAAACAACTGTGCTAACTCGGATAGCACGTCCGTCACTGAGGCCTGAGGAGAAGCGGTCCTACAATGCATTGCCGCTGGAAGCTCCGTGATCGTTACCCCGTGCATACTACCAATATGCGAGCGAACGGAGTGTATAGGCCTTGTGTCCCTTGGCTACTGGATGGCGCGACCTATTCGCCGTGGAATCACTGAATGACGAAACTGATCGGATACTCGAGGTCACATAGCCAATGTGCGGTCGTGTGCCTTGCTGTGAGGATGAGGAAGCATTAAGGACAGTCTCTCGGACTGTCAATATAACGGAGCGTCCCGACCGACCGACATATGCTCCGAATGTAAAATAACTGAACCACAACATGCGGTCCCCTATGTTGTTGGACGAGAGAGGGACCTCTCTCGCTCACAGCCCGGACGGACCTGGACAAGCCAGGAACCGGACTAACAGGCTTCCTCCGATCTGTCCTCAATCTGCCGTCACTGGGTGAGTACTAAAGTAATTAAAGTGCTCGCATCACCCAAATCTCCTTCCTAGACCGCAACGGACGAACCCGGCAGCCGAACCATTCGATGAATGTACGCTACACCGGGTGAGCTAGCGAATGTCACTCTGTAGGCGATAGACATATTCCATGAGCACTTATTGCCGCTAGCTCTTCATTAACTATGACGACAGAGGCACACTTTTGAAAGACATCTTCGTAACTTTGCGAACAAGAAACCAGAAATGCTTGGCTATAGCAAGCATAAAATAATAATATATATAGCATCGTTCAATAATTCGAAAGTTTGTGTGACATTATTGGAGTATGTCGGAACTGAGGGACGATGTCCCTGAACCGAACCAAAAATTTCTAAGTCCACCGACGCTATCAGTTTCTTATCCGGTATCGCAGCATTCTGGTCCGACGAAAGAAGCTGTAGAAGACCAAGTCAGATGACATACACAACAGCATATGTTGTTCCGAAAGGGAAAGCTCGAAATCCTCCAAATCCCTTTCGGTATCCCGTCGGACCGGATGAAATTTTCGGACGTCCGTACCCGCTTCCGCGGAGCGTCCCGACCCAGCATCGTCGGATAAAAAATATGCGACAGATTCAGTTGATGCTGGGATGCTGCGATAAACTGTGCTATTTAGGAAAGCACGTCCGTTCCCGAGGCCTGTGCAGTAGCGGTCTTACGATGCATTGCCGCCGGAAGCTCCGTGTACGTTGACTCCCGCACACTTCCTATGCGAACGTCCGGAGTCTGCAGGCCTCGTGTCCCTGGCTACCGGATGGTGTGACCTGGTCGCCGATGAATCTCTGACTGGCGAAGCTGACTGAATATCCGTGGTCACGTAGCCAAGAGCGGTCGTGTGCGCAACTATGAGAATGAGGAAGCCTTATTGACAGTCTACTCCGGACTGACTATATGTCGGAGCGTCCCGAGCGACGGACGTATGCTCCGAATGCGAAACATTTTGTACCACAACATCTGGGGCCAGATGTTGTTGAACGAGAGAGGGGCCTCTCTCGCTTGCCGTCCGGATGGACCGGAACGAGCTATGAACCGGACTAAAAGGCTTCCTCCGTTCTCCCTCCGATCCGCCGTCACTGGGTGTGCATTAAGTTGATTTATAGTGCTCGCATCACCCCAAAATTCCTTCTAGACCGCAACGGACAAACCCGGCTGCCGAACCATTCGGTGAATGGACGCTACACCGGGCGAGCTAGCGGACGTCAAAGGCCGTTGAACCTACTAGGGTCCTCTTAGGCAATTGGCGTATTTACATGAGCACTTTTCCGCTAGCCCTTCATTAATTGTGACGACGGAGGCACACTGTTGGAAGACATCACAGATACATCACCCTAATCTTGATCGTCTGAAATAGAAATTGATAAAGTAGAGTGACCCTGCGGGGAAAGGACCGGAGTGTCCAATTCCCCAATAATATAGCGTGACATACGCTTCCCATATTGTCATCGAAATCATACGATACAGAACAGTAGTTAATGCGAGTACACTGACCACATATAGAATGATTATAAAGTCAGAGGAAGACTTCCTCTTATTACAATTGATCAATATCCTTTCAATGTGAAAAGAAAACAAGTCCTGGTACTCGCACTAACCCCTGGCAATCAAAATACATAATAATAATATGATCCATTAATATAGAAAAAATAATTGAAATCAAAATATTTTGAAAAAATATTTTTTTCAGAACAGCCCAAGTTTCTGAAAAGTAACGTTGAGCCCCAATGGATCCCAAGCCTAAGTGTGGACAAAAATTTTAAAAATATTTTAAACAATTTATTCAACACTTACGAACAATAATAATGTATCTAGTTATGATTAAAATAACATCAAGATATTATTTTCCATAAATCCCCCCCTCACACAGAGGGCTGTTGTAAATGTAAACAATAAGTGTAAAAACACTAAAATAAGACTCCAGGCACCCAGGCCCGAAATCAGTTACCAAAAATACACTATCTGATGCAAAACAGAGACTTCCAGGGAAGAAACTGCAGAACATCAGATGGTAGATGCAGAACACAACGCCTAACCACCCGTAGGTGAAGACGTAAACATGGGGAAAAGAACAGAATTCATTCTGTTATTCAGCTAAAACTCCCAAGAAAATTTAGTAATAATAATTACAAAAACTATGCCAAAAGCATGGGAGAATAGCAAGGGGGGACTTAAAGGACAGGGAGAGAGGAAAACACTTAAAAAACAGTGTAACTAAATAATCAGAATGACAACAAAATGGCTGCTGCCTCGAAAATAGGTAACTTAACATAATTTCATTAAAAAATTTTAAGTTACAGCCCTGATAATATTCTGTCACACATTTTTTCCTCTCCTCCTTCTCTATCCTCCTTAGAATCACCATTTCACTAATATTTATGTGTCTGGCATCATTTAAACTGAGATTTACAAGCACAAAGATCAGTCAGATGTTAACTGATGAAGGGCCAAACTTAGAATGATTAATGGCGCCAATTTCGGAACGTCCTTGACACTGCGCATGCGCAGTAGAGGCGAAGTGTGGAGGGCCTTTCAGGACATGTTTTCTTTGGTTTTAGATGCAAATTTTGGGGATTGGGGGGCAAAATTTGTGTTTGGCCCTATATTTTAAGAGTTAGCACCAGCTATGTCTGGGTCATTGGTACAGTATAAAAATATGTAAATTTTAAGCGTTTAAGGGGCATCTCTCCTTATTCAGTCCAAAATGGGTTAAGTTTCATTCTTTTAAATACCCTTACTACTTACAAACCTTAAACACCAATAAATAAACAATATCATGCAGTGCAGTGCGGAATATGAAGTGAGGCGGTCCAAAACATTTTAACAAGAAATACGGGAAACCTATTTGCAGTAACGCTGCAAACATGAACTTGATTTTAGGACCATTCCATGGACAGTTTGAAGCCTACTTCGATATCAGCGTCCCTTATTCTCAACCTTTCAGTGCATCACTGCAGTATTTCACCCGAATCGAGTTCTGACGTCATGCAAGTTTGGTCGACATGCTTTCAATTTTGTTATTGCTAACTACATATTTATAATTTCATTATTTCTGATCGGAATTTTGAAAATGACACACGCAATCGCGACAGAGTTTTCTGAAAAACTCGATTCTGCAAAAAGTTTTAGTAAAATTTCATTTTTTTATTTTAAATTTCGATGGCTCTTGTCGAAAAGGTGTTAATTACTGATCGTTCCAAACAAGATCAAAGACTGACGCCGAAGATTAAAAACAGACAGATAATCTTCTAAAAATATACATGTGCAATCTTAAAATGCAATAAATCAAGTCTTTTTTCACGTTTTATGCATGTTTTATGAGAAAATATACGACATGTTTTTAGAGAAATCCTCGGATAATATGAATTTTTAACCTTTTAATGGGTATGGATCTGTAACCAGCCCTAAACGGGTTAATGCTTGGTTTGATGAATACCTTCATTACTTACAAAAATGATTCCCGGGGAATTCCACTTCCAAAGAAGGAGGTTATGTTTATCTCGCAAGTACACATTGCGTGCAATGGGTGCCCAAGAACAGTCCATTTTCTCAAAATTTCTATGCTTTGCGGCCTCTGGAGGGTTAACTAACGCTTACCGGAATATTTTGTCTATGCAACTTGTAATGTCACTCGAAGACCTGCAAATGGTCATTTTTCTTGAATACTTACTAGATTTTTTGGAGAAATCCACAGAAAACTGGAATTTTAAGCTTTTAAGGGCTACATCTTAACCAGGCGAAAATGGGTTAAGACCTTGATTTTTTGAATACCCTTACTACTTACTAAATTTTTCTCTATCAGTTTTGCATCCGGTAAAAGAAGTTATGTATCTCTGTGGCATTCCCATTTGTTGTTGTTGGTGTCCAAAAACAGACTATTTTTTCAACATGTTGACATTTAGCAGCCCATGGAGGGTTAACAAATGCTTACTGGAATATTTTATCCATGCAACCGGTAATGTGACTCCAAGACCTATCAATGGCCATTTTCTGTTGAAAACTTACAAGATGTTTGTAACGAAATCCACGGAAAACATGATTTTTTTTAGCTTTTGATGGGTATCGCTATTAATGACCCCAAAAGGGGTTAACGCTTGGGTTTTTGAATACCCTTATTACTTACAAAAATGGTCCTCAGTGAATTCCACTTCCAACAAAGGAGATTATGTGTAACTCTCGGACATACATTGCGTGCTGTGTGTGTCCGAAAACAGCCCATTTCAACAAAATTATGATGCTTGGCATTCTGTAGAGTGTTAATAAACGCTCAGAGGAATATTTTGTCCATGCAACTTGTAATGTCACACAAAGACCTGCAAGTAGTCAATTTTTCTTGAAAACCTATGGAATGTATTTAGAGAAATCCACAGAAAATGGGAATTTTAAGATTTTAAGGGGTCTCTCTCTTTAACCTGCCCAAAATGGGTTAAGACTTCGTTTTTTGAATACCCTTACTACTTACAAAAATGTTTCCGTATAGATTGTGCGCTCGATAAATGAAAGCACTTTTCTTTGTGGCGTACCCGTTGGGTGCTGTTGGCGTCCAAAAACAGCCCATTTTATCACAATTTTGACTTTTAGCAGCCCGCGGAGGGTTAACAAATGCTCACCGCAGTATTTTGTCTATGCAACTTCTATTGTCACATCAAGGCCTGGGAGTGACAATTTTTTCTTGAAAATCTACAAGACACGTTTAGAGAAATCCACGGAAAACCTGAATTTTTTAGCTTTATGGGGGTATTGCTATTTAACCAGCCCAAAATGGGTTAACGCTTGGTTTTTTGAACACACTTATTACTTACAAAAATGATCTCCGGTGAATTCCACTTCCAATAAAGGAAGTTATGTTTATCTCTCGCGTATCGTTTGGGTTCTCTGGGGGCCTAAACCTGGCCCATTTCATCAAAATTTCGATATTTGGCAGCCTGTGGAGGGTTACCATATGCATCGCCAGATATGTCATGTGTATCAAAGGTCGTGGCACAGACAGGTCTATCAATGATAAAGGTTTAAAAAAAATCTACAAGACGTGTTTCGAGAAAGTGCCGATAAACCCCAATTTTGACAGTTTTTTGCCAATTCTGACGAAATGAGGGTTAAATCGAAAATTCCGCTTCGGTACATTTTTAGATTTTGTGCCCCTCTATGCGTGTGCAAAATTTTGTGAAAATCGGCCCGAAAATGGCTTCGGAATCGTGCGGACAAAATGTGTGGAACCCCCCCCCCCCCCCAAAAAAAAATAATAATCCGTAGAAAAACAATAGTCTTTTCCAGAGGGAAAAGCCTAAAAAGTTAACAAATTTATAGTAATTTATATATTTTTTATACTTACCAATGACTCGGACTTAGCTGGTGCTAACTCTTAAATTCTAGGGCCAAACACAAATTTTTACGCCCCAATCCCCAAAATTTGCATCAAAATCCAAAAATTAGATGTCCTATGCAGTCCTCCATATTTTTGTCCACTGCGCATGAGCAGTGTCCAGGAAGTACCGAAATTGGAGTCAAATCCTCATTCTTACAACCAGTGCCTGGTAAGCGTTATGTAAACAGCAGGGAGGTATGAGTTCTCAACTCATGGGAGGGCCATCCCCGTCTGGGTCATTGGTAAGTATAAAAAATATATAAATTACTATAAATTTTTTAACATTTTTATACTGTACCAATGACCCAGACTTAGCTGAATACAAAAAAGGCTTGAGGGCCTAGGACATAAAGGAAAATCCAATAGGCTCAATTACATGTAAACAGAATTATCCCCTCAAGGAGAAGAGGAGAACAGGTTTTACATGTATCTTTCTTGTTTGTATCAAAAAAGAAAGACACAATACCATTCCGTAATTGAACACAATAACATCAATGATCTCTATTAACATCCAGTATAACCCATTATACTAATCTTTTTAAAGGAAAGCCAATAAATAAAGATAGTCCAGAGAATGAGACTCTTTATACTCATTTAAAAGTGTCCGAGGACTGTATATTAGCGCTCGCATGACATATACAAATGCTTCACACCGAGCTACACTTTAAAAATATTACATGTATGAGTAAACATTAGCTTTACACTTTAAAACCATCCCAGTACCGACTCGGAATTACTGACTCCAGAGGAGGTATTCCCTTGCTTTTCACTATAAAGCAGGTGATATTAGGGAACACCATCCCCCCCCCCCCCCCACCCCACCCCCCTGCTCTGGGTCAAATACCCCAGAACGAAGAGGGCAGCAGGACAGAGTCACTACCGGAACAGAAAGCCTGCATAACTATAGTTGCAACTGTTTAGTGGACAACATTTTGAGCAACAGATAACGGACCTAAACAACGTAGGTCGCCAGAAATGGACTCAATATTTCTAAGATAAAAATTTGTGAACGTGGAAGGCTGAGACTAATATGCAGCCTTCATCAGATCGGTAATAGCAACACTATTAGCATAAGCCCAAGATATAGACAGCGCTCTTACTTCATGCACTGAAATCTTAAGCACAGACTGCTGGGTTGAAGATAAATTTTCATAAGCAGTATGGATAGTTAATTGAATCCACCTTGCAATAGAATGGACTGTAATGTCCTTTCTATTAGGCAGCAGAGACAGAAAGAAACGCTTACGTCCCTTTCTGATAAAATCAGATCTACGTTTGTAAATGCGCATGGCTCTAACTGGACAGAGCAAAGGCCTATGACCTATGAAGATGGAAGAGCCTTAATAACAATAGGTTCAGGATACTTATTAGAAGCCTGATTCTTAGCCAAAAATTCAACATTAGTAGTTAAAGTAATAGTATTACCAACACTACGATAGTGAGAATCATCGACCGATAGTGCATGAAGCTCTCTAACTCTTCTGGCAGAAAAGAAGGCTAAGAGAAAAGCTGTCTTATAAGATAAGAATTTGAAGTCCACTGTATCAAGTGGCTCAAATGGCGCTTCTTTTAGCTTCAGAAGAACCCAAGCTAAATTCCACTTTGGAATTAACCTAAGGGTTCTAGGTCTATTTATCGAAAAGTTTTTCACTAACTTAGATAAAGAGACATTAGATCCAATCTGTAACCTATCATGATGAGCATAGGTATCTGATAGCATTGACCTATAACCCTTAATGGTTACTGGCTGCAGTTTGATTTCATCAAACAAGTAGACCAGAAAATTAGCAATGTCTGGAATGGAGGGATTATAGATATCAATTGAATGATCCCTTCACCAACGAGAGAAAACCTTCCACTTAGCAGCGTAATTTAGCTAAGAGGTCCTCCTACAGTTAGAAATTGCGTCCACTGCTCGTCCTGTAAATTGCTTGCTGTGCAAGAAGGACCGCACAACGGAAATACGTGAAGGTTGAGACCTTGCGGGGTTGTGATGCAGTGTGTGCGATTTCCCCTGCAAAAGAAGGTCCTCCCATGGAGGAAGCTTCCGAGGAATGTCCCATAACAGGCACCTGAGTAGATTTATCCGTGGTCTCTGGGGTGACAGAGATGGTACCAAAAGAATCTTGCAGTGAGATTGCTTGATTTTTAGCAATATCTGTTGAATCAACGGAGCTGGAGGATATGCGTATCCTATCATTCTGTCCCAAGAGATCGAGACAGCGTCTACTGCGAACGCTCGAGGATCTGGGCATGGCGACACATACATCTGCAACTGATTGTTGAGATGTGTCGCAAACAAGTCTATCAACAGACGATCCCATTGGTAGCAGATCTGATTGAAAACTCGTTTGTTGAGAGTCCATTCTGACAGCAACATACGACCTTTCCGAGAAAGGGAGTCCGCTAGAACGTTCAGACAACCCGGAATATGACGGACCGACAGAAGAACCTGATGCTCTAGGACAAACAGAAGGATTCTTTCCGTTAAGTTGAACAACGGAATGGAATGAGTGCCTCCCTGGTTCCGAATATATGCTACTACTGTTGAATTGTCAGACAGAATTTGAACATGTGAATTCAGAATAATGTTCATCCAATGCCGTAGCGCAAGCCAACCTGACATAATCTCTTTGATGTTTATATGCTTGTTCAGAAATTGTGGGTCCCAAAGACCCTGGCACCTCGAATCTGTTGGGCTCAAAGTCACGCCCCAACCTGTTTGACTCGCATCCATCATAATCGCAAAAATCGGATCTGGCAGTTGCAGTGGAACTCCCTGAGTTAACCACTGAATATCTGCCAAGTCTGAATCTCTTGTTTTACTTGGTTCGACAAGACGATGTTTGTTTCGAGCGAATGAATCTTCACACTCCAATTCTAAGTAAAAAATATTTGGAGAGGACAAGTGCGTAGGCGCCCCATCGGAATAAGGAACGCGGCGGCTCCACACAAACCCATCAGTCGCATGAATTCTCTCGCTGTTACTACATCTGAGTGTAGACAAAAGTGAGCGTAACAACTGCCTAATTTCGCTCTGGGTAACGGCAGATGAACCAGATTGTTGTGCGTCTCGAAGCTCATTCCCAAGTGAATGAATGACTTGGACGGAACTAGATCCGACTTCTTTTCGTTTACTATGAAGCCCAGACTTCGGAGCAGTTGAAGCAGACTCTGAACATCGTTCTGAAGCATTAATCTGTCGCTGTACCTCTGAAGAATGTTGTCCAAGTAGGCCGACGTTACCGGAGACGAAAGAGCTCGGAAATGAGTCATTACCGAGTTCATTATTCGAGTGAAAGGCCAGGGTGCTAGCTTCAGTCCGAAGCACATTGCTCGGAACTGAAAAATGACTCCTAGGACAGCGAAGCGAAGGTACTTTTTGAACGCCGGGTGTACCATGGCGTGAAAGTACGCATCCTTGAGACCTTTGCTCGCAGCATAATCGTTCACTCGAATAATTGCTCTCACCGATCGGATGGTCTCCATATAAATTTTTGGAGCCACGATCAGCTTGTTTATCCAGCTTAGATCTATAACTGGACGGAACAAGCCGTCTGGTTTTGGTACAAGAAACAGGTGACTGTAGAAACCGGGAGATTCCTGGTTTTCTACGACCTCTATTGCATTCTTCTCCAGAAGAGATTGCACCTCTGATAGAAGCGAATTTCTCTTCTGAAGGTTTGCCGGAAGCTGAGTCCATCGTGGACTTCGTGTTAACGAAGGTTTTTCTCTAAAGGACAGCTTTAGACCTTCCGAAATAACCTCCTGAACCCATCAGTCGTCCGTAATTGACAACCAGTTGGTTAAGAATCTCGACAGCCTTCCACCCACTGGAGCGCAATAGAGGTTTTGACCTTCACCTCTTGGACCGGCGAGGCTTGCGGGAGGAGAAACTACGTCCTCCCCGACCCGCACCTTGACCAGTCGACCTAGGGGCATCTGACCGGTTGTCTCGGCCAGCATTACATCCCCTACCCAAGTCGCTACTCTGAAGGTCTCTGGAGTATGACATAGAGGCTTTCTTAGATCCTCTACAGGAACTTCCCTTGGACGTACTACCCCCAGAAGTTACTCCTCGCTGCTGAGTCTGTTTTTTTCGAAATGGACTTAAAGAGCAGAGAGTCCGAAGCTTTCTTGGTAATCTGATTGTAGATTTGTGAAAGCTTACCATCGAAGAGAAGCTCTTCTGAAACCTGAGCGACTCAAAGAGAGTTTTTCACCTTAGAATCCACCCTCGTGGATGAAGCCAGGGCAGCATCATGTCTAACTCAAAATTTGCCACTGAAAGGGTGGAGTTATACGTGGAATATGCAATTGCCCTCGAAAGAACTCTCAAGAAAGTTTGAACATCCTAGAATTCTTTACCATCGAAACGTTGTGATAACGCTCTGGTAAGGTGATCTCCGTAAGATAAGGCGTCTAAACTGGCTCTGTTAGACGAGATTGTCGTCTCCAACGTACTGGAGAGAATCGACATAGACGCTGGCAAGGACAACTCCAAATCTTCTGCCTGGTCGTCAAAACACAGAGGAACTCTCGGAACGCCCTGTCCTGCCATTTCAAATTTATTTCTACTATTGATGAATGGCAGATGTCGAGCATGAGACGATAAGAAACTGGATCTGCCAGTCTTAGAGGCTAGCCTAAAAATAGCGTCATTCAGCAATTCAAACGTCCGTGAGACATTGCTGGACTGGGCCGGAAATTCAGGCGCGACGTCCTTAGCCCGGCTGAAAAAGCCTGTGTCCAGTGATGCTATCAGTCTCTTATCTGGTATCGCAGCTCTCTGGTCTGAAGGAACAATTTCTGGAAGGTGCTGATGAAATGTACGGACACCTTATGTTGTTCTGAAAGGGAAAAATCCAGCTTCGCAGATTCCCTTTCACCATCAGATGTTGTTGTAAGAGAGAGGAGCCTCTCTCTCTCGTGGTCCGGGTAGACCTTAACGAGCTAGCTACCGGACTGACTGGCTTCCTCTTTTCCATCCTCCAATCTGTCATCGCCGGGTGTGTGTGATCCGAGATTATAGTACTCGCAACACCCCTTCTCCTCTCCTGGACCGCAATGGAAGAACCCGGCGTCACATCACCCGATCTACGAATGATAGCTTCACTGGGCGAGCTAGCTGGCAACAAGGTCGTCAATCCTACTAAGAATCTAGGCACTTGTCGAATTTCTTTTAGCAATTTTGCCGCTAGCTCTTCATTTGAATGCGATGACGGAAGAACACTTCCTGAAGACATCACGGAAACATCACCCTGTTCTTGTTCCTCTGAAAAAGAGACTGAAAAACTAGAGTGACCCTGTGGCGAGAGGACAGGCATGGACCTCTTACCACTAACAATATACCATGACACACGTCTCCAACGTTTGTCATCCCAATTGGCACACACTGAGCAAGAATTAGTGTGAGTACACTGACTACAGCAAATGCAATAAGCATGAGAATCAGAGGAAGACTTCCTCGATTTACAATTTGAACAATATGCTTTCATATTTAAAAAATATTAAATAGCCGAGGTACTCGCACTAACCCTTGAAAATACAAAGATACATAATAATAATATAATCCATTACAAAAATTTAGAAAAATAATGCAAAAGAAAACATTTTCGAAAAATTTTGACATGAGCCCAAGTCCCCAAAGGGAACGATGAGCCCAAATGGATCCCAAAAAAGCCTAAGTGTGGACAAAAATTTAAAAACATATCTAAAAATTAATGTTACACTTACGGACAATATTAATGTATCTGGCAATAAGTTGAACCTTACAGAAGACAAGGAATCACTGTCAGACGAAACTGTTGTCAATGTAAACAAAAGTCAATAAAAACTGGAAACAAGACTCCAGGCACTGAAAATATGGCTCGAAATCAGTAACCAATTTTAAAACACTATCCGATGTAAAACAGAATCTTCCACAGAAGAATCTGCAGTACATAGGATGGTAGATGCATGACCAAAACGCCTAAAGACCCCTAGGGTAAGGACGTAACCATGGGGATAACAGAATAAACATTCTGTAACTATGCTAAAACTCCCAAGAAATTTCAATAAAAAAATTTCAAAAATTATACCAAAAATATGGGAGGTTAGCAAGGGGGGTATCAAGGAAAGGGAGAGAGGAAACACTGAACAAACAGTGGAGATTTCATAGCAAGAATGAAAACATGGCCCATGCCCCGAAATTAGGGAACATGAAATAATTTTACATAAAAATTATAAGTTACAGCCCTGAACACATCCTTCCACTGTTTCTTCCTCTCATACTCTTATTTCATCCTTGGATCCACCATTTCCATCATGATTTTGTGTCTGGCATCATTTTAACTGAGATTATAAGCACAGATATCAGTGAGATGTTTCTGATTGAAGGGCCAAACAAAGAATGAAGATTTGGCGCCAATTTTGGTACTTCCTTGACACTGCACATGCGCAGTGGACAAAAGTATGGAGGACCATATAGGACATTGATTTTTTGGATTTTAATGCAAATTTTGGGGATTGGGGCGGCAAAATTTATGTTTGGCCCTGAATTTTTAAGAGTTAGAACCAACTAAGGCTGGGTCATCAGAAGATCTACTTTTTGGGGCCTAATTCAAAATAATTATAGGCTATTTCTTGATTAGTTTCATATTGATCTTGATATCGGACCTCATTAACTTCATATCAGCCTGAGACTGAATGTCAAAGGCTGACATGAAGTTAATGAGGGTTGACCCATTGTTTTTGATGAATAATAGTGAACGATTTTGCTGTGAACAAATTGGTTTCACCTAGCAGTGCATCAAGGGCAATAACTCTAACTTGGTTCATATTGGCCGAGACTGGTGTCATATCAGTCAAGTTTGAAGTCATATCAGCCAAGCTTGATAACCTGCAATTCAGGGAAAGAATATCATATCTAATAAATATATAGCATTAAGAACCCACAAAGTAGATCTTCTGTTTCTCAGGACATTCGTTGTAAAATTGCATGCGTACAGGCAGTTTATTTTATTTTATTTTTGTAAGTATTTCTTTGCCATAAAAAGTTTATATTTTTTTTATGTTTTAGGCCTCAGACTCTACAGACTAGTACACTAAGCTTATAGCTTATTCGGGTCATCTCCCCGTTTGCATTGGTTATAAAAAGAAAGCATGCAGCAGACAGAATGACCTTGCGGGAGGGCCTGATAAACAGATTCTTAACTTTCTTAGGCCTTTATCTTCAATGTTATTTTCTTTCAAACAGAAAATCCTCTTCTCATCAATTCTCTCTGAGCCATTCTCAAAAATGATTTTAAAAGCATAAGAGTGGTTTTATCCATGATAAATTCATATACTGGACAAGATGGTGAAGGAGGCTGTTGCACTTCTGAGGAATTCTTATCAGATACTGAATGATCACCATGTTCTGAAGGGTAGGATGCAGCACTGTCAATATATGCAGTTATCCTGTCAACATTTATGTCTTTAGTCTGAAAAAAAGAATAGAATTCAATATAAAATCCATGAGTACAGAAATGTGATGGACATAATGAGTAAATGTATAATGATAAGACCATAATGTCACATGTCATGAATGAAAAAAAATGTAGAAAGGCCTAAAAAAAGTTAAAAATCTATTCCCCAGGCCCTCCGGCACGGTCATTTTCACTGCTCTTTTTATAATCAATGCAAAAAAATGATAAATTTAAAGTTATTTGTATATTTTTTATACTTACCAATGGCCCAGACTTAGCTGGTGCAAATTCATTAATTTCCAGGGCCAAACACAAATTTTGAACCCCCAAATCCGCAAAATTCGCATACAAAATCTGAAAATTCAAAGTCCCATCTGGTCCTCCATACTTTTGTTTACTGCACATGCACAGTAACCAGGAAGGTATCGAAATTGGCGCCAACATCATTCTTCTTAGTTATGCCTGCTAAATGTTATAAATATCAGTGGGGAGGTATGAGTGTCCAGACTTAGCTGAATCGTAAAAATAGGCCGATGAAATCGTCAGATGTGCACCCATACGCGCAACTGAAAGCTGTATGACGGAGGGCCACCACGGATGCTGACATTATGTACTCCATACAGGGTGACCCCAATAAAAGTTTACACTCAGTTGACTGCTTGTTTAAAAGCCATTGAAGCATATCTCAATAGGTTTTCATGCTTCAATGATTCATTAAAGTCTCTCAATGCAGCTGGTAATCTCTCTTCTCTCTACAATTCATGTGCTTCTGTTGAAAATGAAGAAAACTTTAGCTGTACCTGAATTGCTGCGTGCTGGTCTGACACCTACTGAGATTGCAGCAAAGCTGGGAATATCCAGATGTGCAGTCTACAAAATTAAAAAGAAGCTGAAAGACACTGGAACAGCCTCACGAAAACCTGGGTCTGGTCGTCCCCGATCTGTGCGGACCAAACACTTGATTGACAAGGTCAAATGGCGCATCAAGACAAATCCTGTGAGATCCATGAGAAATATGGCACGTGAGCTTGATGTGAGCCACTCCTCAATGCAACGGCCCATCAAGAATGATCTGAACATGAAGTCCAGGGCCAAAGTAAAGGTTCCACTGCTTACTGAGGCTCAACAAGAAAGTCGGGTCAGTCAGTCCAAGGTGTTGTTGAAAGATGTCAAGCATGCTGCAGCAGGTCGTGCGATCTTGTTCTCAGATAAAAAGAATTTTACTGTGGATGCAATCCTCAACCACAGAAATGACCGATGGATTGGAGGTGATCCTTCAGATGTCCCTGATAATGTAAAGTATGCCAACACTACAAAACACCCAGCTTCTGTCATGGTTTTTGGCCTCATCTCATCAGATGGAAAGAAGATGCCTCCAGTGTTCATTCCTTCAGGAGTGCGCATCAACACAGACAAATATCTGGATATTATGAATGATAAAGTCAAGCCATGGATCCTTGCCAACTACCCGGATGGGAATTATGTGTTCCAGCAGGACGGTGCACCAGCACACACCTCCAAAAGGACTCAGGAATGGTTGGATGCCAACTTACAGGCATTCTGGTCCAAGGATATGTGGCCACCCCAGAGTCCCGATCTTAATCCCCTGGATTATAGCATATGGGCAACTGTGGAGGACAGTGCCTGTAAGAAGCCGCACACTGTGGCAGCCTTGGAGAGGTCCATTGTTAGATCTTGGGAAAAGATGACAGCATCCTACATAAGGAAGACCTGTCAAGCATTCCACAGGCGCCTGGAGGCTGTTGTGACACTTAAGGGGGGACACATTGAAAAGTAGAATCTACTGTACGTGCTCTTTACAATAATGTATAATTTGTGATTAAATTCTAAGCTGAATAAACATGGTATTAAAGTTGTATTATGGCAGTGTAAACTTTTATTTGGGTCACCCTGTATAGAAATGGATTGGAGAAGTGTCTAATTTGATGGATAAAGGGTTAATATCTTCGGATCAAATTATAAGATTTACATAAAAAAATTATACAGCACAGCACATCAGTAACCTGAATAAATACATAAAGTAACATGATAATTGGATTGATATTTTTTGAGTTATCTCATGCCAAAGGGATTGGAGGAATTTTCAATTTGAAGGATAAAGGGTTAATATCTCAGGATCAAATTATCAGATTTACACCAAAAACTATACAGCTCGGCACATCAGTAACCTGAACACAAATATAAAGTAACTTGACAATCCAAGCAATATTTTTCAAGTTATCGAATGCAAAGGGATTGGGGAAATTTTCAATTTGGAGGATAAAGGGTCAATATCTCAGGATCAAAATAACAGATTTACACCAAAAACTATACAGCGCGGTACATCAGTAACCTGAACACAAATATAAAGTAACTTGACAATCCAAGTAATATTTTTCAAGTTATCGAATACCAAAGGGATTGGAGGAATTTTCAATTTGAAGGATAAAGGGTTAATATCTCAGGATTAAATTATCAGATTTACACCAAAAACTATACACCTCGGCACATCAGTAACCTGAACACAAATATAAAGTAACTTGACAATCCAAGCAATATTTTTCAAGTTATCGAATGCCAAAGGGATTGGAGGAATTTTCAATTTGAAGGATAAAGGGTTAATATCTCAGGATGAAAATAACAGATTTACACCAAAAACTATACAGCTCAGCACATCAGTAACCGAAACACAAATATAAGGTAACTTGACAATCCAAGCAATATTTTTCAAGTTATCGAATGACAAAGGGATTGGAGGAATTTTCAATTCGAAGGATAAAGGGTTAATATCTTGGGATCAAATCATCAGATTTACACCAAAAACTATACAGCTCGGCAAATCAGTAACCTGAACACAAATATAAAGTAACTAGACAATCCAAGCAATATTTTTCAAGTTATCGAATGCCAAAGGGATTGGTGGAATTTTCAATTTGAAGTATAAAGGGTTAATATCTCAGGATCAAATTATCAGATTTACACCAAAAACTATACAGCTCGGCACATCAGTAACTTGAACACAAATATAAAGTAACTTGACAATCCAAGCAATATTTTTCAAGTTATCGAATGACAAAGAAATGGATACCAATGCCGGACGGACAGATGGACAGACAAAGGATGGACGAACAACGCATGGCCACCCCGGATGCCGGCATTATGTGTACCATACATAGTATGGGTACACATAAAAAGGCTGGAGGGCCTTGGACTTAGATGAATAATATCTCTATTACTCTGCAAAAAAGAATAGCTCCAACAGGAGAATAGAAGAAGACCAAGGAATTACATGTCTTTTTCTTTTTCCTAATAAAAAAAGAGAATGACATAACACCAATCATATATTGGAGTAATACACAAGAATTTCTCCATTTAATGCCAGCATAACCCTTTATGCTAATTCAGTGAAGGAAACCAATTATAAGGTAAGTCCAGAGAATGAGATGCCTTATACTCATTTAAAAGTGTCCAAGGATTTATATTAACGCTCGTTAGACAGGTGACATATACAAATGCTTCACACTGAGCTAGACTTTAAAAGCAATACATGAATGAGACATGATTGTTACTTCACACCGAGCTACACATTAAAACCACCCAGCAACGACGCTGGACTACCGACACTGGAGGAGGTATTCACTTCTTTTTCACAATAAAGCTAGTTGATATTAAAGGAAAAATTGTCCCCACCCACTTCCCCTTGTTCTGCTGAAAGGAATGTTCTTTGACCTCCTGATATAACATTTTTGAAGGGTTATGATAGAACATTTTTCAAGGGTTTTCAAGGATACTTCCAATGATTCAAAGACTTTCCAGGTCCTTGGACAGAGACTGCTAAATTCCATGAGTTTCCAGTGATTCAATAAGTTGCAGAAACCCTGTATCACATAATACCTTGCATGGTTGTACTGGCAAAATTCCAAATTTAGAAGTTTCCCACAAACCTGGCTTTGGGGAGACTACACACTGTTAAATGACAGACCAAAACAGATTACCAGACACAAGGAAAGTAAGCTACATAACTGGCAGCCACAGAACTAAATTTAGAAACAAGAGTTATTACCCCCTAGTGTCAATTTCGCCCTCCAATCAACATTTTGTAGAGAGGAACTTGCTTACTACAATAAACAAGCACTGCTCCACATCCTATGGTAACAACAGGGGGAGGTAAAGGGTTAAAAGCTAAACACATAACAGTAGTGAAATGTCAAGTACCTCTAAATTGGAGCATCTATGATGATCTTTCAACGTTATGAATAAGTGGCCCTCTTGCTGTAGATCAGTCCTAAACTCTATATCCGATAGAGGTAAGGCCTGTTGCTGACTGTCTTCTTCTAAGTTGATTACAAACACATTCTCTGAAGTGAGAACAAGGTCTATGCTGACCTTTGATTCAAGAAGATCAATAAAATCTGCTTGGGCGATCATGATGATTTCTGATTCAGGCAATGAGAGGAATAATTTTCTGAAAAGAAAAAAAAAAATTGTATTTCTTTTTTCTCTTTACAACAATACTCTTGTCAAATTATGGCAGAAGAAATATTTCTTGAAACAGTGTTCATGTTTCTGACATTAGGTGGCCCTGACTGTCAAAAGTGTCTTTATACCCCAATAAATAAATAAATAAATAAATAAATAAATAAATAAATAAATAAATTATACCCCTGTAAATAAACAAATAAATAAATAAATAAATAAATAAATAATCCTCATATTCTGTAAACTGCCTTCACTCTGAAGGAAAAACTTTTGACAAACCCTAATATTGCGAGGCTACAACAGCATTAACCCTTTACCCAACACAGACAATATAAAAATTTATTATTTTAAATATTATTTCTTCAAAGTTATCAAATAAATTTCAAAGTTTCAACTACACCATATGATGTGACCCCTCAATGTAATGAGCTCAATGAGCTCATTTCAATGAGGGGTCATATGATATGGTTTTGTTGAAATATTTTTAAATCTGCCTTTTTTTCTACAGCTGAGTTTGTATATTACACAGGTGGATGTGACCAATTCATCAGGTAAAGGGTTAAACAATAACATACCATATCCTGTTTGACAGAGTCTGGAAAGTTCTGCACAGCATGTGATACAGTAAAACTTAGTTATGGCAAAGTGACATTTATTTATTTATTGGTGTTTAGGCTTCATAAAGTAGATTCTCCGTTTCTCGGGCCATTTTTTGCAAAATTGCATGTGGACGGGCATTTTTTTTATATTTTACTCAAGGGACCAATTTATCGATTTTATTAACTTGGGTAAAGTATCAGACAAATAATTTTATTTTTATTTTTTGAAGTTTGCATTGGTTATAAAAAGTGAGCATGCGGTAGCCAAAAGGACCACATGGGAGGACCTTGGAAACAGATTAACATTTTTAGGTCTTAAGGTCATATATTTTTCACAAGGGCTAATCATGACTGCAACATGGATGTGGGGGGGGGGGGGGTGGGGGGGTGGTGGGGGGGGGGAGGTCACGTGCTGTAGATTTGTTGAAATTTAAAAAAAAAATATGAGCAAAATTCAAGGCCCTTGCCTTCACGAGTCCTAACTAGGACCCTCTGGTCATTACCCCCCTCCTCCCACTTCCCTTTATGTGATGAGGAGGTAATAAATGATGGGATCAGATTAAAACTACACCTTCATGAACTATAGCATATAAAACTCTATAGCTATGATAGCAAGCTTGGTCAGTGTATTTATGTTGTGAATATTTATTACACATCCTACCCTAGACAAAATGTACACATTTTATACTTCTATAAAGGCAAAGACTTTCCTGGAAACGACTGAAAAGCCACAGGATTTTTGCTGTCAAAAAAGTATAAAAATCTCCAGGCCCTTAACTGGAAGAGTGCTGAAATATTTTTAGTCATTAAAATTTGCCTTGTTACAATTTAGTGCCTATGGGCACTCTCCCATAAATTGTGACAAGGAAAGTCTTTAGAGACTAAATAATTAAGATTCAAAGATAATTTGAAGGGCATCAACTGAGTTTGAAGCCTTTGAGTTACAGTACCTGCTCTTTAGATTAAAGCCCAAATATGGGCTTCCAGCACCCAACCAGTCAAGGGTTAATAACTAACAATTTTCATTTTCTGTCCTAAAAACATGGCTTATGCTCCCTTACTGGAACAGGCTTTGAGCTTGTTCCAATGAGGGGGTTGTGACCTATGGTTTAAAGACAAAAATAACACAATTTGAATGGTGATTTTAGTGAACTGTACTTTTCCAATACGGCCATTACATTGGATGAAGGGTTAAGAACATTTTACTCACTGATGGTATTTACAGCAGCTGTTCCTGTATTGGGACTTGCTGATAGCTTGTGCAGGGTTCCTTACTTTTGGCAATTGTATTAAACCTGTCCCATGAAGTAAGCCTGAAAACAAGACAGACATGTTTAATTAGAAAAATACGAGGTGAAACATGTGGAGGGAGTTCGCAACATACGTCAAATAATAAACTGAAACAGACAGCAGGACTTTAACTTCACTACTAATGTATGAAACTGGCCTTCAGATGCCTTAACCCTTATGGGCCTGGAGATTTTAAAGACATTTTTGCTTTACTTGGACAACTCTGCATCCTAGGACTTTGCAGTTGTTTCTTGGTAAGGCTTGACTTGCTTAGAAACAACTGCCATGGCACTTTGAATGTAACTTGCAAGCTTACCCCAAAACTACATGCTGGGGCACCTGTTTTTTTGTAGAAAAATGTGATTAGTCGGAATTAGGTCCTTAAGTGTTAATGCTTTACCTAATGAATCATCTGCATCCACCCACGTAATTGGCAAATTGAGCAGTTGAAAAAACAAATTTTTTTCAAAATATTTCAACAAAACCACCTGTTCTTTGTAGAAAAGTTAAAAAATTTATAGTAATTTATATATTTTTTATACTTACCAATGACCCAGACTTAGCTGGTGCTAACTCTAACAAAACCAGGGCCAAACACAAATTTTGCCCCCCAATCCCCAAAATTTGCATCCAAAACAAAAAGAAATCATGTCCTAAAGGACCTCCATACTACGCCTCTACTGCGCATGCGCAGTGACGCAGACGTCCCGAAATTGGCGCCAATTATCATTCTTACTGGCAGTGCCTGGTCAGCGCTATGTACCCAGTGGGGAGGCAAGAGTTCCCAACTCCTGGGAGGGCCATCCCCGTCTGGGTCACTGGTAAGTATAAAAAATATATAAATTACTATAAATTTTTTAACATTTTTATACTGTACCAATGACCCAGACTTAGCTGAATAGTAAACAGGCTGGAGGGCCTAGGACATAGAGGAAAATCCAATAAGCTCAACTATATAATAAAGAGATAACCCCTTAAGGAGAAAAGGAGTATTAGGCTTTACATGTATCTTTCTTATTTAATATTAAATTAGAAAGATACAATACCCTTAATAATTGAGCACCATAATATTCATGTTCTCTATTAACATCCAGTATATCCCTTATACTAATTATTTTTAAAGTAAGCCAATAAATAAAGTAGTCCAGAGAATTGAGACTCTTTATAGTCATTTAAAAGTGTCCGAGTATTGTATATTAAAGCCCGTTTGACACTTGACATATACAAATGCTTCACACCGAGCTACACTTTAAAAATAAGACATGAATGAATTTTAATATTAATATTACACTTTAAAACCATCCCGGAAGTGACTCAGAAATACTGACTTGGAGGAGGCATTCCCTTGCTTTTCACTATAAAGCAGGTGACCTAAGGGAACACCCCCCCCCCCCCCTTCCCCTTGCCCTGGGTCAAATAGCCCAGAGCGAAGAGGGCAGCCGGACGGAGTCACTGCCGGAACAGAAAGCCTGCATAACTATAGTTGCAACTGTTTAGTGGACGACATTCTGAGCAACAGATAACGGACCTAAACAATGCAGGTCTCCAGAAATGGACTCAATATTTCTGAGATAAAAATTCGTGAATGTGGATGGCTGAGACCAATAAGCAGCCTTCATTAAATCTGTAGTAGCAACACTATTAGCATAAGCCCAAGAAGTAGCAAGAGGTCTTACTTCATGAGCGGAAATCTTAAGCACAGACTGCTGAGAAGAAGATAAACTCTCATAAGCAGTACGGATAGTTAATTGAATCCATCTAGCAATAGAATGGACCGAAATGTCCTTTCTATTAGGCATCAAAGACAGAAAGAAATGTTTTCGTCCCTTTCTGATAAACTGAGATCTCTGTTTATAGATACATAACGCTCTAACAGGACAGAGTAAAGGCCTATGCCCGTCTGAAGACGGAAGAGCCTTAATAACAATAGGTTCCGGATATTTATTAGGAGCCTGATTCTTAGCTAAAAAACCCATATTAGTAGTGAAGGTGATAGTGTTCCCGACACTACGATAGTGAGAATCATCCACCGACAGTGCATGAAGCTCACTGACTCTTCTAGCAGAAGAGAAAGCTAAGAGAAAAGCTGTCTTATAAGATAAGAATTTGAAATCTACTGTCCCAAGAGGTTCAAATGGCTTTTCCTTCAATTTAAGAAGAACCCAAGCTAAATTCCATTTAGGAATTAATCTAAGAGTTCTGGGTCTATTTATCGAGAAGTTTCTAACTAACTTAGATAAAGAGACATTAGATCCAATTTGTAAACTATCATGATGTGCATAGGTATCAGATAACATAGACCTATAACCCTTAATAGTAACAGGCTGCAGTTTGATTTCGTCAAACAAGTATACTAGAAAGTTTGCAATGTCTGGTATAGAGGGATCGAATACATCTACAGAATGATCCCTACACCAACGACGAAAAACCTTCCACTTAGCCGCATAGTTTAGCGAAGAGGAGGTCCTCCTACAGTTAGAAATCGCGTCCACTGCTCGTCCTGTAAAGTGCTTGCCATGCAAGAAGGACCGCACAACGGAAAAACGTGAAGGTTGAGACCTTGCGGGTTGTGATGGAGTTGGCGCGATTTCCCCTGCGAAAGAAGATCCTCCCGCGGAGGAAGCTTTCGCGGTAGGTCCCACAACAGACACCTGAGTAGATTTATCCACGGTCTCTGTGGCGACAGAGATGCTACCAACAGAATCTTGCATTGAGATTGTTTTATCTTTAGCAATACTTGTTGAATTAACGGCGCTGGAGGATACGCATATCCTATCATTCTGTCCCAGGGGATCGACAGAGCGTCTACTGCAAATGCTCTTGGATCCGGACACGGAGACACATACGTCTGCAACTGATTGTTGAGATGTGTCGCAAATAAATCTATCATTGGCCGTTCCCATTGGTAGCAAATCTGATTGAATACTTGTTTGTTGAGAGTCCACTCCGACGGCAACAAGGGACCCTTTCGTGAAAGGGAGTCTGCTAGCACATTCAGATGACCCGGTATGTGACGAACCGAAAGAAGAACGTGATGTTCTAGCGCAAACAGAAGGATTCTTTCCGTTAGATTGAACAACGGAACTGAATGAGTGCCTCCCTGATTCCGTATATACGCCACTACTGTCGTATTGTCGGATAGGATTTGGACATGAGCATTGTGAATAATGTCCATCCAGTGACGTAACGCAAGCCAAATTGACATCATTTCCTTGATGTTTATGTGCTTGCACAGGAATTGCGGATCCCAAAGACCCTGGCATCTCGAATCCGTTGGGATTAATGATGCACCCCAACCTGTTTGACTGGCATCCGTCATAATGGTAAAACTCAGATCCGGCAACTGCAGCGAACTCCCTGAGTTAACCACTGAATGTTTGCCCAAGTCTGAATCTCTTGTTTCACTTGATCTGACAAGAGAACGTCTACGTCGAGCGAATGAATTTTCACACTCCAATTCTGAGTCAAGAAAATTTGAAGAGGACGTGTGTGTAACCGCCCCATCGGAATGAGATCCGCAGCGGCTCCGCACAGACCTATCAGTCTCATAAATTCTCTCGCTGTGACTCTGTCTGCGTGCAGACAATAGCGAGCGTAACAACTGACTAATTTCGCTCTGGTTAACGGCAGACGAACGAGATTGTTGTGCGTCTCGAAGCTCATTCCCAGATGAGTGAATGACTTGGATGGCACTAGATCTGACTTCTCCTCGTTTACTATAAAACCGAGACGTCGGAGCAATAGAAGTAGATTCTGAACATCGTTCTGAAGCGTTAACTCGTTGCCGTACCTCTGAAGAATGTCGTCCAGGTAGGCCGACGTTACCGCAGACGAATGAGCTCGGAAATAGATCATTACCGAGTTCATTACCCGAGTGAAAGCCCAGGGTGCTAGATTCAATCCGAAGCACATCGCCCGGAATTGATACACCACTCCTAGGACTGCGAAGCGTAGATACTTTCGGAATGTCGGATGTACCATGACGTGAAAGTACGCATCTTTGAGATCTATGCTTGTTGCATAATCGTTCACCCGAATACTCGATTTGACCGACCGAATCGTCTCCATATAAAATTTCGGAGCGACGATCAGCTTGTTTATCCAGCTCAAATCTATGACTGGACGGAACGAGCCGTCTGGTTTCGGAACCAGAAACAGATGGCTGTAGAATCCCGGAGTTTCCTGGTTTTCTACGACCTCTACCGCGTTCTTCATTAAAAGAGACTGCACCTCTGATAACAGAGCGTCTCTTTTCTGCGGATTTGACGGAAGTTGAGTCCACTTTGGACTGAGAGTTAATGGAGGCTTTCATTTGAAGGATATCTTTAGACCTTCCGAAGTCACTCCTCTCACCCAAGGGTCGTCCGTAATCGATGCCCACTCTTGTGAAAAGCTCGACAACCTTCCGCCAACCGGTATGCGGTAGAGGTTTAAGCCATCACCTCCTGGACCTGCGAGGCCTGTGGTAGGAGAAACCACGTCCTCCACGACCCGCACCTCGCCCCGTCGACCTCGGGGCGTCCGACTGATTGTCCCGGCCCGAAGGACGTCCCGAACGAGAGTCGCTACCCTGACGGTCTCTCGAATAAGACCAAGAGGACCCACCGGAACCTCTATAGGAACCTCTCTTGGGCGCATTAGACCCAGAAGTGCCTGTCTTATTCTTGTCTGCTGTATCCGGCTTCTTAGAGGCAGATTTGAACAACAGAGAATCCGAAGCTTTCTTTGTAATTTTATCATAAATAGCAGAAAGCTTGCCGTCAAAGAGAAGTTCTCCGGAGACCGAAGCGACTCTAAGAGAGTTCTTCACCTTAGAATCCACAAGTGTGGATGTAGCTAGGGCTGCGTCATGTCTAACCAACTCCAGATTTGCCACTGAAAGGGCGGAGTTACACGTGGAATAAGCTACTGCCCTTGAAAGAAGTCTTAAAGAGGATTGTATATCCTGAAACTCTTTCCCCTGAAGGCGCAGTGATAACGCCTTAGTAAGGTGATCTGCGTAAGATAAGGCATCTAAATTGGCTCTGTTTGACACAATAGCTGTTTCCAACACCGCGGTTGGAATAGAAGCCGACAACGGTAATGATAGCTCTAAGTCTTCCGCCTCGTCGTCCATACGCAGAGGAACTCTCGGGATACCCTGTCCTGCCGTATCAAATTTATTCCTTGCATTAATGAAAGGCAGGTTGAGAGTATTAGCGGACAAGAAACCTGCTTTCCCCGTCTTGGAAGCAAGTTTAAATATAGCGTCGTTCAATAATTCAAATGTTCTTGCAACATTATTGGACTGCGACGGAAACTCGGGAGCGATGTCCCTGAACCGCTAAAAAAATTCAGAGTCCAATGACGCTATAATCCTCTTGTCCGGAACCGCAGCAGTCTGGCCCGACGGAACAACTTGAGGGAGAAAGTGCCGGATGAAGTCCACGGCAGCTTTATGTTGTTCCGAAAGGGATAGCTCCAAATCATCCGTATCCCTTTCACCATTCGGTCGGACCTCATGATGTTCCCGGTCGTCCACCCCCGATGCTTCGGCGGAGCGTACCGACCCAGCGCCGTTGGATAATTCTCGATCCGACACCGTTTCTGTCGGCTGCTGGGATGCTGCGATAAGCTGTGCAATCTGCACAAGAATGTCCAGCGTCGAGACCTGCGGAGGCGCTGTCTTCCGCTGCTTCGCCGAGGGCAGCTCCGCATCAGATGACTCCCGCATACTTTTTCTATGCAAACGTCCGGAGTCCATCGGTCTCGAATCCCTGGCTGCCAGATGGTGTGACCTGGTCGCCGTAACATCCTTGATCGGCGAAGCTGGTAATATATCGGCGGTCACGAAGCCAAGGTGCGGTCGTGTGCGCTGACGAGAAGAAGAAGCCTTAGCAGTCTCCACGGACTGCCTATACAACGGAGCGTCCCGAGCGACGGACGTATGCTCCGCTTGCGACACATTTTGTACCACAACATCTGGTCCCAGATGTTGTTGTACGAGAGAGAGGCCTCTCTCGCTTGCGGCCCGGCTGGACCTGGACGAGCTAGGAACCGGACTCAAAGGCTTCCTCCGTTCTCGCTTACTATCCGCCGTCACTGGGTGTGCATCTATTATGTTTATAGTGCTCGCATCACCCAAAATTTCCTCTTGGACCGCATCGGACGAACCCGGCTGCCGAACCATTCGGTGAATGGACGCTACACCGGGCGAGCTAGCGGACGACATTTGTCTAATCTCCATGAGCACTTTTGCCGCTAGCTCTGAATTCATTTGTGACGACGGACGCACACTTGTAGAAGATAACATGGAAACATCACCCTGTTCTTGTTCCTCTGAAATAGAAACTGAGAGAGTAGAGTGACCTTGCGGAGAAAGAGCCGGAATCGCACTTTCTCCAGAAACAACATATCGTGACACACGTTTCCAATGTTTCTCATCCCAATGTTCACATATAGGACAGGGATTAATGCGAGAACACTGACTACAATTAATACAATGATCATGAAAGTCAGAGGAAGATTTCTTCCTATTATAATTTGAACAACGTCCCTTCATTGTGAAAGAACAACAATAAGTCCTAGTTACTCGCAAAAACCCCTGATACATAATAACATGATCCATTAATAAATGAAAAAACAATTGCAAAACAAAATAATTTTGAAAAAATATTTTTTTTCAGCGAAGCCCAAGTTGCTGAAAAGTAACGTTGAGCCCCGATGGATCCGATGGCAAAGTGTGGTCAAAAATTTTAAATTTATATTAAATAATTAATGAGACACTTTCGGATAATATAAATGTATCTTATAGTGAGATAAACTACAGCAAAGGCAAACAGCCCCCCTCAAAAAAGGCTGTTGCCAATGAAAACAAACAGTGTAAAAACACCAGAAAACATGACTCCAGGCACTGAAAAAACTGGCCCGGAATCAGTCATCAATTACACTCTATCTGATGCAAAACAGAGACTCCCAGGGGAGAATCTGTAGAACCTCAGATGGAAGATGCAGAACACAAACGTTATACACCCATGGGTGAAAACGTAACTATGGGGAAAATAACAGAAAACATTCTGTAACCAAGCAACTCTCCCAGGAAATTTTAGAAATGAAATTTCTCAAAAATATGCCAAAAGCATGGGAGAATTGCAAGGGGGGACTTTAGAAGGCTAGGGGAGAGGAAACACTGAATAAGCAGTGCAACAATTAGCAAGAATGACAACAAGAGGCCCATGCCTCGAAAATAGGCAACTTAACATAATTTCATCAAAACATTTTAAGTACAGCCCTGATTATTTTTTGTCACTTCTTTTTCCTCTCCTCCTTCTATCCTCCTTAGAATCACATTTTCTCCAAAAATTACGTGTCTGGCATCCTTTAAACTGAGATTTACAAGCACAAAGATCAGTGAGATGTTGACTGATGAAGGGCCAAACAGAGAATGATAATTGGCGCCAATTTCGGGACGTCTGCGTCACTGCGCATGCGCAGTAGAGGCGTAGTATGGAGGTCCTTTAGGACATGATTTCTTTTTGTTTTGGATGCAAATTTTGGGGATTGGGGGGCAAAATTTGTGTTTGGCCCTGGTTTTGTTAGAGTTAGCACCAGCTAAGTCTGGGTCATTGGTACAGTATAAAAATATCAGTGTAACTTGATAACAAGAATGACAACAAAATGGCTGCTGCCTCGAAAATAGGTAACTTAACATAATTTCATTAAAAAATTTTAAGTTACAGCCCTGATAATTTTCTGTCACACATTTTTCCTCTCCTCCTTCTATATCCTCCTTAGAATCACCATTTCACTAATATTTATGTGTCTGGCATCATTTAAACTGAGATTTACAAGCACAAAGATCAGTCAGATGTTAACTGATGAAGGGCCAAACTAAGAATGATTAATGGCGCCAATTTTGGAACGTCCTTGACACTGCACATGCGCAGTAGAGGTGAAGTGTGGAGGGCCATTCAGGACATGTTTTCCTTGGTTTTAGATGCAAATTTTGGGGATTGGGGGGCAAAATTTGTGTTTGGCCCTATATTTTAAGAGTTAGCACCAGCTATGTCTGGGTCATTGGTACAGTATAAAAATATAAAAAATTTCTAATAACTAAAATAAGAAATTTTGTTTCATAAAGGGTTAATCCTCCAGGGGTTAAGGCAAATTGATATTACATTTCTGGATAGATCTACAGCACTTCTAATCTTTAACATAATATGACCCATTTTCTCTTTTTATATATAGATATACTGACAAAATTTACTTCACCTTGTCCAGTCTGTGATACAAGTTCAGCAGCTCCACCAATAGGTTTAGTTATCACTCCCACCATACCTTTGCCAACACCAGTAACTACACTTGATGCAGTCGCTGATCTAGTATCGCCTTCTGCAGCTATAAAATACTGTATTGGCTGGTCAGCAAGACCAGCAACAGCACCTAAAATAAAATATTGACATCTTGAGAGACTCTTTTGATTTGCCATTGTTTTACAACTTTTTTTTTTTTACAACCAGAGCTATCTGACAGGTGGAGGATGATATATTGAATATACCCATAGTAGCTTGGTGTACCAAATGTTTACCATGAGTGGTGAACATTGGTACACCAAGCTACTTTGGGTATATTTTATATATACCATGATCGTCAGATTATTAAGAGTCGCTATTATTTTTTCTCGATTTTACTGAACACCAGATGTTCATACGTGTGAACCTGTTTTTGTTTACACGAGCATCGGTGGGCGGTACTTCCGCTGTCAATTTTATTGCCGAAACGAAATGGGAAATGAAACGGGGCCTTTTTCATTTTAATAGCATAAAAACATACCATTTCGAGTTATGGATGCTTTATTAACATGAGGCAATGCAAGTTTGTTAAGTTTTGGTGTCTTATGGGGTAAACTCATTTAAAAATGTAATAAATAATTGTCACTTTCATTTCGCTCTTTGTGAATCGACGTGTGATAAATTTAGACAAGTTGCATTCAGGTCGACGTCACCAAAGGTTAACTTGGATGTAGTTCCACTGTAAAATTTTAACAATTGAAATCCCATTGCTGGCGTGTTCACCACGGTTGGTGTGTAAAGCTAAAATTTATGTCATAGGCTTTCATATATTGTAGAATAGGTAACCATGGTATAAATATACAACATATCAGGATGTGTTTTGTTTGGTGTTGCATTTCACCATGCAATATATAATTGGTTGGCTCTGACACAATATTATAACATTGATTAGCATTTTGTGATGCAAGATCAAATACCTCGATCTTAAAATTTTAGTAAGAACATGCTTGAAAACTCTGTTGCAAATTGTCAACACAACACGGATAATTACTGAAAGTTTAGATAATGAATGTCACTATTATTTAAATATTTTTGACAAATGGCTTTCCATTTAAAAGGATTCCTCTCTTTAACTCTTACCAAGCAAGCTGATTCCAAATCCTGTCAACCCTTGTTTCAATCCATCGGATAATCCTTCAGGATGAGCCTTTCGATGTTCTTCTTGGCGCTGCTTATGATGTGTATCCATTGAAAGGTGTTCCATATTACGAGAAACACTGGATGCAAAGTTAGTTATGGATTTTACAGTACCTGGAAAAAAGTTTGTAGTGAACAAAATGTTGAAGAGAGGTAAAGAGGTTCTTTAATTAATATTGTCAAATATGAAGATAGCAGTACCAATATCTAAATCTATATAACCCGACATTCCTTTTTCTTTTAAAACAATAATTAAGGTCTTCAATGGAATGAGCCCTGCAAGATAGAGCTGAAATGGTTAAGGGGTTTTCTTGATCGATTAATCACGTGGATTAACCTCGGTTAACCGATTAATCACTTGTCCGAATAGATAACTGAATAATTGCCATATCGTCGATGATTTATAGCATGAACCCTTTACCCATCATAACAAAACAAAACTGACTATGCCTATGTACAAAAATCTCCATTCAAATTTATTATGTTTTCAATTTTTGTCTCAAAAACATAGCTTATGATCCCTCATTGGAATGAGCTCAATGAGCTCGTTCCAATGAGGGATCATAAGCTATGTTTTTGAGACAAAAATTGAGATTTTTTAGTAATTCATGAATTTATTTTGCAAGTATCATCTGCTACCCAAAATGAGTAAAGGGTTAAGAATAACCATTTCCAGCTACTGATACAGTATGATGATTATTCAAGTAAACAAGTGTGGCAGCAAGTAACTTGCATTCTTTACTCTGTGTCATATAATTGATGTGAGTCAGTGTGACAATGTTTGCCTGTTTTGGAGCAAGTTTGTTCCTTTGTTAACCCATATAATACAGTAGTTCAAAAGTAATGGTTAATCGATCAATTACTTTTTGGATTGATCAAGATGTTGATCATTGATTAATCAATTAATTGGTTAACTGTTTTAGCTCTACTGCAAGATCATTCCAATAAAAAGTCTTTGTACTTTTGCCTTGGTATGCTCACTGAGCTCTGTCAAGCAAACTTGAATTGGTTAAATTCCGAGTTGCATTGTGGGTAAAACAGCTACTTAAAATTTTGACATCAAGGTGCAAAGGATTAATGTTGAATTAGAATGACTGTAACAATATCCATATTTAAGGCACATTCCTTATTCTGTTAGACAAAGATGGTCCATTCTAGCAGAATTCAGCTCCCCATGAGAGAGCTGAATAATGCAGACATGAATCTCCCCTGATCACCCCATCTTTGACTTCTTGGGTGGATTCAAGGAAGGTTTCAATATTCAAGGACTCTTTCTAAATTCCAAGACCTTCAAAAAATTTAACCCTTAACCCTTAAAGGCCTATTTCTGACTTTTATGACCTTAAAACAGGTGCCCTTAACATGCCATCATGAGGTGGTCCTGTCGACAACAGACATATTAGGAAGGCAGTGGTTTCTAGGCAAGTTTTGGCTGCCTGTTAAGGCAGCCAAGACTTGACTGGAAATCACTACTAAACCACTGGACATATAGAGGCTGTGGGCAGGTGGGAATTCAGGACACTTGTCTAGGCCCGTAAAGGTTGAAGGCCTAATTACTTTTGAAAACTTTTCTGGATTAAGAAAAGGTGTCCCATCAAGTGACTTTGAATTAGTACCTCAGCCTTTCTAGTCCTTTGCAAAGACCTTTCCAGAAACCACTTACAGGTTGTAATATATTAGAATATTTCATAAATTCTACAGGCCCTTAAGGATTATGGAGCTGTGGCAACCCTCTGGTAGATTAATTCTCTGATGGATTGATAACGGTGTTGAAAATCTGAAAAACTTTTAAAAAAATGGAAAAATAACAACATGAAAAAAAGTTAAAAAATTTATAGTAATTTATATATTTTTTATACTTACCAATGACCCAGACTTAGCTGGTGCTAACTCCACAAAAACCAGGGCCAAACACAAATTTTGCCCCCCAATCCCCAAAATTTGCATCCAAAACAAAAAGAAATCATGTCCTAAAGGACCTCCATAGTACGACTCTACTGCGCATGCGCAGTGACGCAGTCGTCCCGAAATTGGCGCCAAATATCATTCTTACTGGCAGTGCCTGGTCAGCGCTATGTACTCAGCGGGGAGGCAAGAGTTCCCAACTCAGGGAGGGCCATCCCCGTCTGGGTCATTGGTAAGTATAAAAAATATATAAATTACTATAAATTTTTTAACATTTTTATACTGTACCAATGACCCAGACTTAGCTGAATAGTAAACAGGCTGGAGGGCCTAGGACATAGAGGAAAATCCAATAAGCTCAATTATAAAATAAAGAGGTAACCCCTTAAGGAGAAAAGGAGTATTAGGCTTTACATGTATCTTTCTTATTTAATATTTAAATTAGAAAGATACACTACCCTTAATAATTGAGCACAATAACATTCATGTTCTCTATTAACATCCAGTATAACCCTTATACTAATTATTTTTAAAGCAAGCCAATAAATAAAGTAGTCCAGAGAATTGAGACTCTTTATAATCATTTAAAAGTGTCCGAGTATTGTATATTAAAGCCCGTTTGACACTTGACATATACAAATGCTTCACACCGAGCTACACTTTAAAAATAAGACATGAATGAAATTAAACATTAATATTACACTTTAAAACCATCCCGGAAGCGACTCAGAAATACTGTCTTGGAAGAGGCATTCCCTTGCTTTTCACTATAAAGCAGGTGACCTAAGGGAACACCCGCCCCCCCCCCCCCCCCCCCCCCCCCTTCCCCTTGCCCTGGGTCAAATAGCCCAGAGCGAAGAGGGCAGTCGGACAGAGTCACTGCCGGAACAGAAAGCCTGCATAACTATAGTTGCAACTGTTTAGTGGACGACATTCTGAGCAACAGATAACGGACCTAAACAATGCAGGTCTCCAGAAATGGACTCAATATTTCTGAGATAAAAATTAGTAAATGTGGATGGCTGAGACCAATAAGCAGCCTTCATTAAATCTGTAATAGCAACACTATTAGCATAAGCCCAGGAAGTAGAAAGAGCTCTTACTTCATGAGCAGAAATCTTAAGCACAGACTGCTGAGAAGAAGATAAATCTTCATACGCAGTACGGATAGTTAACTGAATCCATCTAGCAATAGAATGGACTGAAATGTCCTTTCTATTAGGCATCAAAGACAGAAAGAAACGTTTCCGTCCCTTTCTGATGAACTGAGATCTCTGTTTATAGATACGTAGTGCTCTAACAGGACAGAGTAAAGGCCTACGCCCGTCTGAAGACGGAAGAGCCTTAATAACAATAGGTTCCGGATATTTATTAGGAGCCTGATTCTTAGCTAAAAAACCGACATTAGTAGTGAAGGTGATAGTGTTCCCAACACTACGATAATGAGAATCATCCACCGATAGTGCATGAAGCTCACTGACTCTTCTGGCAGAAGAGAAAGCTAAGAGAAAAGCTGTCTTATAAGATAAGAATTTGAAATCTACTGTCCCAAGAGGTTCAAATGGCTTTTCCTTCAATTTAAGGAGAACCCAAGCTAAATTCCACTTAGGAATTAATCTAAGAGTTCTGGGTCTATTTATCGAAAAGTTTCTAACCAATTTCGATAAAGAGACATTAGATCCAATTTGTAAACTATCATGATGTGCATAGGTATCAGATAACATAGATCTATAACCCTTTATAGTAACAGGTTGCAGTTTGATTTCGTCAAACAAGTATACTAGAAAGTTAGCAATGTCTGGTATAGAGGGATCAAATATATCTACAGAATGATCCCTACACCAACGACGGAAAACCTTCCACTTAGCCGCATAGTTTAGCGAAGAGGAGGTCCTCCTACAGTTAGAAATCGCGTCCACTGCTCGTCCTGTAAAGTGCTTGCCATGCAAGAAGGACCGCACAACGGAAAAACGTGAAGGTTGAGACCTTGCGGGTTGTGATGTAGTTGGCGCGATTTCCCCTGCCAAAGAAGATCCTCTCGTGGAGGGAGCTTCCGCGGTAGGTCCCACAACAGACACCTGAGTAGATTTATCCACGGTCTCTGTGGCGACAGAGATGCTACCAACAGAATCTTGCATTGAGATTGTTTTATCTTTAGCAATACTTGTTGAATTAACGGCGCTGGAGGATACGCATATCCTATCATTCCGTCCCAAGGGATCGACAGAGCGTCTACTGCAAATGCTCTTGGATCCGGACACGGGGACACATACGTTTGCAACTGATTGTTGAGATGTGTCGCAAATAAGTCTATCATTGGCCGTTCCCATTGGTAGCAAATCTGAATGAATACTTGTTTGTTGAGAGTCCACTCCGACGGCAACAAGCGACCCTTTCGTGAAAGGGAGTCTGCTAGCACATTCAGACGACCCGGTATGTGACGGACCGAAAGAAGAACGTGATGTTCCAACGCAAACAGAAGGATTCTTTCCGTTAGATTGAACAACGGAACTGAATGAGTGCCTCCCTGATTCCGTATATACGCCACTACTGTCGTATTGTCGGATAGGATTTGGACATGAGCATCGTGAATAATGTCCATCCAGTGACGTAACGCAAGCCAAATTGACATCATTTCCTTGATGTTTATGTGCTTGCACAGGAATTGCGGATCCCAAAGACCCTGGCATCTCGAATCCGTTGGGATTAATGATGCACCCCAACCTGTTTGACTGGCATCCGTCATAATGGTAAAACTCGGATCCGGCAACTGCAGCGGAACTCCTTGAGTTAACCACTGAATGTTTGCCCAAGTCTGAATCTCTTGTTTCACTTGATCTGACAAGAGAACGTCTACATCGAGCGAATGAATTTTCACACTCCAATTCTGAGTCAGGAAAATTTGAAGAGGCCGTGTGCGTAGCCGTCCCATCGGAATGAGATCCGCGGCGGCTCCGCACAGACCTATCAGTCTCATAAATTCTCTCGCCGTGACTTTGTCTGTATTCAGACAATAGCGAGCGTAACAACTGACTAATTTCGCTCTGGTTAACGGCAGACGAACGAGATTGTTGTGCGTCTCGAAGCTCATTCCCAGATGAGTGAATGACTTGGACGGCACCAGATCCGACTTCTCCTCGTTTACTATGAAACCGAGACGTCGGAGCAATAGAAGAAGATTCTGAACATCGTTCTGAAGCGTTAACTCGTTGCCGTACCTCTGAAGAATGTCGTCCAGGTAGGCCGACGTTACCGCAGACGAATGAGCTCGGAAGTAGATCATTACCGAGTTCATTACCCGAGTGAAAGCCCAGGGTGCTAGATTCAATCCGAAGCACATGGCCCGGAACTGATACACCACTCCTAGGACTGCGAAGCGTAGATACTTTCGGAATGTCGGATGTACCATGACGTGAAAGTACGCATCTTTGAGATCTATGCTCGTTGCATAATCGTTCACCCGAATACTCGCTCTGACCGATCGAATCGTCTCCATATAAAACTTCGGAGCGACGATCAGCTTGTTTATCCAGCTCAAATCTATGACTGGACGGAACGAGCCGTTTGGTTTCGGAACCAGAAACAGATGGCTGTAGAATCCCAGTGATTCCTGGTTTTCTACGACCTCTACCGCATTCTTCATTAAAAGAGACTGCACCTCTGATAGCAGAGCGTCTCTTTTCTGAGGGTTTGACGGAAGATGAGTCCACTTTGGACTTCGAGTTAATGGAGGCTTTCGTTTGAAGGATATCTTTAGACCTTTTGAAGTCACTCCTCTCACCCACGGGTCGTCCGTAATCGACGCCCACTCTTGAGAAAAACTCGACAACCTTCCGCCAACCGGAACGCGATAGAGGTTTAAGCCATCACCTCCTGGATCTGCGAGGCCTGCGGTAGGAGAAACCACGTCTTCCACGACCCGCACCTCGCCTCGTCGACCTCGGGGCGTCCGACCGATTGTCCCGGCCTGAAGGACGTCCCGAACGAGAGTCACTATCCTGACGGTCTCTCGAATAAGAGCTAGAGGACGCACCGGAACCTCTATAGGAACCTCTCTTGGGCGGATAAGACCCAGAAGTGCCCGCCTTATTCGTGTCTGCTGTATCCGACCTTTTAGGAGCGGATCTAAACAACAGAGAATCACTAGCTTTCTTTTTAATATTATCATAAATAGCGGAAAGCTTGCCGTCAAAGAGAAGATCTCCTGAGACCGAAGCGACTCTAAGAGAGTTCTTCACCTTAAAATCCACTAGTGTGGATGTAGACAGGGCTGCGTCACGTCTAACCAACTCCAGATTTGCCACTGAAAGGGCGGAGTTACACGTGGAATAAGCTACTGCCCTTGAAAGAAGTCTTAAGGAGGATTGTATATCCTGAAACTCTTCCCCTTGAAAACGCAGTGATAACGCCTTAGTAAGGTGATCTGCGTAAGATAAGGCATCTAAATTGGCTCTGTTAGACGCAATAGCTGTTTCCAACACTGCGGTTGGAATAGAAGCTGACGACGGTAATGATAGCTCTAAGTCTTCCGCCTCGTCGTCCATACGCAGAGGAACTCTCGGTATACCCTGACCTGCCGTGTCGAATTTATTCCTTGCATTAATGAAAGGCAGGTTGAGAGTATTTGCGGACAAGAAGCCTGCTTTCCCCGTCCTGGAAGCAAGTTTAAAAATAGCGTCGTTCAATAATTCAAATGTTCTTGCAACATTATTGGACTGCGACGGAAACTCGGGAGCGATGTCCCTGAACCGCTCGAAAAAATCAGAGTCCAATGACGCTATAATTCTCCTGTCCGGAAGCGCAGCAGTCTGGCCCGACGGAACAACTTGAGGAAGAAAGTGCCGGATGAAGTCCACGGCAGCTTTGTGTTGTTCCGAAAGGGATAGCTCCAATTCATCCGTATCCCTTTCACCATCCGGTCGGACCTCCCGATGTTCCCGGTCGTCCGCCCCCGATGCTTCGGCGGAGCGTACCGACCCAGCGCCGTCGGATAATTCTCGATCCGACACCGTTTCTGTCGGCTGCTGGGATGCTGCGATAAGCTGTGCTATCTGCACTAGAATGTCCGACGTCGAGACCTGCGGAGGAGCGGTCTTTCGCTGCTTCGCCGAGGGCAGCTCCGCATCAGATGGCTCCCGCATACTTTTCCTATGCGAACGTCCGGAGTCCATCGGTCTCGAATCCCTGGCTGCCGGATGGTGTGACCTGGTCGCCGAAGAATCCTTCATCGGCGAAGCTGGCAAAATATCGGAGGTCACGCAGCCAAGGTGCGGTCGTGTGCGCCGACGAGAAGAGGAAGCCTTAACAGTCTCTGCGGACTGCTTATACAACGGAGCGTCCCGAGCGACGGACGTATGCTCCGCTAAAGACACATTTTGTACCACAACATCTGGTCCCAGATGTTGTTGCACGAGAGAGGGGCCTCTCTCGCTCGCGGCCCGGCTGGACCTGGACGAGCTAGGAACCGGACTAAAAGGCTTCCTCCGTTCTCGTTCACTATCCGCCGTCACTGGGTGTGCATCTATTATTTTTATAGTGCTCGCATCACCCAAAATTTCCTCTTGGACCGCATCGGACGAACCCGGCTGCCGAACCATTCGGTGAATGGACGCTACACCGGGCGAGCTAGCGGACGACATTTGTCTAATCTCCATGAGCACTTTTGCCGCTAGCTCTGTATTTATTTGTGACGACGGACGCACACTTGAAGAAGATAACATGGAAACATCACCCTGTTCTGGTTCCTCTGAAATAGAAACTGAGAGAGTAGAGTGACCTTGCGGAGAAAGAGCCGGAATCGCTCTTTCTCCAGAAACAACATATCGTGACACACGTTTCCAATGTTTCTCATCCAAATGTTCACATACAGGACAGGGATTAATGCGAGAACACTGACTACAATTAATGCAATAATCATGAAAGTCAGAGGAAGATTTCTTCCTATTACAATTTGAACAAAGTCCCTTCATTGTGAAAGAACAACAATAAGTCCTAGTTACTCGCAAAAACCCCTGACACAAAGATACATAATAACATGATCCATTAATAAATGAAAAAACAATTGCAAAACAAAATAATTTTGAAAAAATATTTTTTCAGAGAAGCCCAAGTTGCTGAAAAGTAACGTTGAGCCCCGATGGATCCGATGGCAAAGTGTGGTCAAAAATTTTAAAATTATATAAAATAATTAATGAGACACTTTCGGATAATATAAATGTATCTTATAATGAGATAAACTACCACAAAGGCAAACAGCCCCCCTCAAAAAAGGCTGTTGCCAATGAAAACAAACAGTGTAAACACAGTAGAAAACATGACTCCAGGCACTGAAAAAACTGGCCCGGAATCAGTCATCAATTACACTCTATCTGATGCAAAACAGAGACTCCCAGGGGAGAATCTGCAGAACATCAGATGGAAGATGCAGAACACAAACGTTATACACCCATGGGTGAAAACGTAACTATGGGGAAAATAACAGAAAACATTCTGTAACCAAGCAACTCTCCCAGGGAATTTTAGAAATGAAATTTCTCAAAAATATGCCAAAAGCATGGGAGAATTGCAAGGGGGGACTTTAGAAGGTTAGGGGAGAGGAAACACTGAATAAGCAGTGCAACAATTAGCAAGAATGACAACAAGAGGCGTTTGCCTCGAAAATAGGCAACTTAACATAATTTCAACAAAAAATTTTAAGTACAGCCCTGATTATTTTTTGCCACTTCTTTTTTCCTCTCCTCCTTCTATCCTCCTTAGAATCACATTTTCTCCAAGAATTACGTGTCTGGCATCCTTTAAACTGAGATTTACAAGCACAAAGATCAGTGAGATGTTGACTGATGAAGGGCCAAACAGAGAATGATATTTGGCGCCAATTTCGGGACGACTGCGTCACTGCGCATGCGCAGTAGAGTCGTACTATGGAGGTCCTTTAGGACATGATTTCTTTTTGTTTTGGATGCAAATTTTGGGGATTGGGGGGCAAAATTTGTGTTTGGCCCTGGTTTTTGTGGAGTTAGCACCAGCTAAGTCTGGGTCATTGGTACAGTATAAAAATATTGAGTGATTTATTGAATGTGTTCAGTATAAACACACTTACCTGTTGTTACATGTCGGACTAGTGAAGATACCCCATGAGTTACACTTGAGATAAAAGCGCCTGGACCTTGTGTTATTCCATGCATTGGTAACTGAAATAAATCGGTTACACCAGTTCCAATGTTCCTAACCAATCCAGTAGGACTTCCAAGAATCTCCAACGAACCAATCACAAAACCTATAACAGAGAAACAATGTGACTTTGTACTTTCACCCTTTATGGTGATTATTTATTTATTTGGTGTTTCAGGTCACTTTCAGCATCTAAGATTATACCTTGGTCACAAAACCAGTCTGCAGTGAAGTTTAGCCAATTATTTATAGCTGGGCTGGCCATGTTGGGGGACTTCCACCACAGCATTGGCTGCTAGGTTCAATTTTATCGGTAAGGCACAACTTACTGACCACAATAAACAGGCACTACTCCATGTTCTGGGGTTCATATAGGGAAGTTACGGAGGTAAACTAATATTTTTTTTCCTTGACAAATGAAACACTTTTAATTTAACTTAAGAAACATAGCTTTTAACCCCAAATCAGAATGATTTCCATAAGCCTGTCCTTATGAGAAGTCATAAACTTTGTTTTCAAAGCAAAAATTATGAAAACAACAAAATCAGAATATGGATTTTTTTCATTACACAGACTGGATTTTGGTTGATTTGTTTACTGGAGCAGACCCCCTCTTTTTAAAAAAAAAAAAGGTTCCTCAAGTTATTCCAGTATAATTTTTATAATAGGCACTCTGCAATAAATTACAACAAAATGCACATATGAAATAGAGAGTAATCGTTTGACTGGACTTGTTACGTGAAATAATTCATGAGAGGTGAGAGATGTTGTACAAACACGAGTGTGCGAATGCGCACGAGTGTTTTACAACCTAGTCCCTTGCCTCGAATGAATTATTTCATGTAACCAGTCCAGTCAAGCGATTACTCTGTTTATTACTTTTCATTATTAACGATGATTATATTATTTAACCCTCTACCTAACGTAACGGCCAGCACTATTCTAAAAAATCGCCAATTAATTTTCATTATTTTTTCATTTTTTGTCTCTAAAACATAGGTTATGACCCCTCATTGGAATGAGCTCATTGAGCTCGTTCCAATGAGGGGTCATAACCTATGTTTTTGAGACAAAAAGTTAAAAAATTTATAGTAATTTATATATTTTTTATACTTACCAAAGACCCAGACATAGCTGGTGCTAACTCTTAAAATATAGGGCCAAACACAAATTTTGCCCCTCAATCCCCAAAATTTGCATCTAAAACTAAAGAAAACATGTCCTGAAAGGCCCTCCACACTTCGCCCCTACTGCGCATGCGCAGTGTCAAGGATGTTCCGAAATTGGCGCCATTAATCATTCTAATAACCAGTGCCTGGTAAGCGCTATGTACTCAGCGGGGAGGCAAGAGTTCCCAACTCCTGGGAGGGCCATCCCCGTCTGGGTCATTGGTAAGTATAAAAAATATATAAATTACTATAAATTTTTTAACATTTTTATACTGTACCAATGACCCAGACATAGCTGAATAGTAAAAAGGCTGGAGGGCCAAGGACATAGAGCAAAATGGAATACGCTCAATAAAATAAAATAGAGTCATCCCCTGTAGGGAAAAAGAAGTAATAGGCCTTACATGTATCTTTCTTATTTATGATAAATTAGAAAGATACAACACCTTCCAAAATTGAGCTTCATACATCCATGTATTCTATTAATATCCAATATAATCCTTATACTAATAATTTTTAAAGTAAGCCAATAAATAAAGTAAGTCTAGAGAATAGAGACTCTTATACTCCTAAAAGTGTCTGAGGATTGCATAATCATGTCCGTTGACATATGCAATATTCAAAAGCTATACTTTAAAAACTAAGACTTGAATGAATTTTAAAAACCTAAACTTCTCACTAAACAACCATCCCAATAACAGCTCAGAATTACTAACTCCGGAGGAGGTATCCCCTTGTTTTCATAGTAAAACAGGTGACCCAAGGGAACACCCTCCCCCCCCCCCCCCTTTTTTCTTGCCCTGGGTCAAATAGCCCAGAGCGAAGAGGGCAGCCGAACGGAGACACTGCCGAAACAGACAGCCTACCTAGCTATAGTAGCAACTGTTAAGTGAATGACATTCTGAGCAGTAGATAATAGACCTAACAATAGAGACCTCCAGAAATGGACTCGATATTTCTGAGATAAAATTCATGAATGTGGATGGCTGAGCGCAATGAGCGGCCTTCAAAAATCTATAATAGCGACACTATTAATGTAAGCCCAAGAAGTAGAAGAACTCTTACTTCATGAGCCGAAATCTTAAGCACAACTGCTAAGTCAATGATATACCATAAGCAGTACCGATAGTTAATAGAATCCATTAACAATAAAATGGAGCGTAACGTCCTTCTACTAGACATCAAAGACAGAAGAAGCTTACGCCCATAGTAATAAACAGATATCTGTTTATAATACATAAACTGTACCCGGAAAGAGTAAAGGCCTATGCCCATACAAGAGACGGAAGGACCTTAAAATAATAGGTTCCGGATAATAGGAGCCTAACTCTTATGCAACAATCCAACCTAAATAGTAACGGAAGTATTGATTCCAAAACTATGAAAGTGAAAATCATCCATCGATAGTGCATGAAACTCACTGACTCTACAGTAAAAGAGAAACCAACAGAATTACTGTCTAAAAGGTCAGAATTTGAAAACTACTGTTTCCAGAGGCTCAAATGATTACTTAGCTAAATAAGAACCGAAGTTAAAATCCGTATAGGAATTTAATCTAAAGATTCTAAGTCTATTTATCAAAAAGTTACTAACTGACTTAGATAAAGAGACAAAAGACTCAATTGTAAACTATCGTAGAGAGCATAGGTATGAGGTAACATAAACCTATAACCTAAATAATAACAGGCTGCAGTAGATCTTGTGAAACAAGTATACTAAAAAATAGCAATGAGTAGTATGGAGGGATCAACAATATGAACATAATGATCCCTACACCACGACGGAAGAGCCTCCACTTTAGCCGCATAGAATAGCGAAGAAGAGGATCTCCTATAGTAAGAAATCGCGTCCAAAGCTCGTCCAGTACAGTGCTTACAATGCAATACGGACCACACAATGGAATACATGAAGGTTGCGACCTTGCTGGTTGTGATAAAGATGACACGATTTACCCAGTGAAAAAGATCCTCACATAGAGGAAGATTTCACGTTAAGACCCACAGTAGACAAGAGAGTAAATTACTCATGATCTCTGTGAAGATAGAGATGCTATCAACAGAAATGTATTGTGGTTGTTTATCTTAGCAATACCTGCTAAAACAACAGCGCCGGAGGATACGCGTATCCTATCATTCCGTCCTATAGATCAATAGAGCGTTAACAATATTAGCTCAGAGATCTGGACAAGCCAACACATACGTCTGCAATTGATTAGCAAGCTGTGTCATAAATAAATCATCATTGGGCGCTCCCATAGATAGCAAATCTGATTGAATACTTGTTTGTTGAGAGTCCATTCTGACAGCAACAAGCGACCCGTAAGAGAATGGGAGTCCGATAAAACAATCAGACGACCCGGAATATGACGGACCAAAACTGAACTTGGTGTACTATAACCAACAGACGGATTCTTTCCATTAAATTGAATAACGGAAACGAAAGAGTGCCTCCCTGGTTCCGGAGATACGCCACTACTGTCGAATTAAAGGACAGGAATTTGGGCATGCGTTTCTGAATAATGTTCATGCAATGACATAAAGCAAGCCTAAAAAACATTATTCCGCGGAAGAAAACTGATTGCTAAAAGACTGCGAACCCAAAGACCCTGGCACTTCGAATCCGTAGGGATCAGTATTATATCCCAATCTGTTTGACTGGCAACCGTCATAACAGCCACACTCGGGTCCGGCAACTGCGGCGGCACTCTCTGAGTCAACCACCGAATGTTTGCCCCAGTCTGAATCTCTTGTAACACTAGATAGACAAGAGAACGTGTAAATCGAGCAATTCATGGATTGCCGAAAAGTTGCCGTCGAAGAGAAGCTCCTCCGAGAACGAAGCGACTCTGAGAGAGTTCTTAACCTTACTATCCACGCGTGTGGATGTAGCTAGGGCTGCGTCACGTCTAACTAACTCCAATCAGCCACTGAAGGGCGGAGTTATACGTGAACAATCTACTGCCCTCAAAAGAAATTACATTGAGAATAATATCCCGTAAATCTTTACTTGAAGACGTAATGATAACGCCTCAGTAAGGCGGATTACGTATAATAAAGCGTCTAAGTTAAGTCTACTATACATAATGTCGTTCCCAACATTGAAATTGGAAAAGACATAAACGGCGAAAAAGAATATATGCAGTCTTTAATCACACCGTCTAGACGCATATGAACTCTCGGTATGCCCTGCTCTGCCAAAATAAACTATTTGTATAAATGATAAAATGGCAGAAATGAGCAACGCGGACAAGAAACTAAACTATCATGCTTAGTAGCAGGCTTGTATATATATATATATAGCGTCGAAAAATAAAACATATGTTGTAATGACAATATTGGACTGCGTCGGTAAGTCTGGGACAATGTCCCTGAACCGATCGAAAAATCCGAGTCCAATGACGCTATAAGTCTCTTATCCAAGATCGCAGCAATGAAGTCCGAAATAATAATCACTGGAAGATAATGCCAGAAGATATGAAAGGCATCTTCCGATACTACTAAAGGGAAAACTCGAAATCTTTCGAATCCCTTTCGCCATCCTGTCGGACCGTATAAAGCGTTCGGTCATCCGTACCTGATGCAACCGCGGACCACACCGACCCAGCGCCGTCGGATAATTCCTGATTCGACCGAGAAACTGTCAATTGCTGGGATGCTGCGAAACAACTGTGCTAACTCGGATAGCACGTCCGTCACTGAGGCCTGAGGAGAAGCGGTCTTACGATGCATTGCCGCTGGAAGCTCCGTGATCGTTACCCCGTGCATACTACCAATATGCGAGCGAACGGAGTGTATAGGCCTCGTGTCCCTTGGCTACCGGATGGCGCGACCTATTCGCCGTGGAATCACTGAATGCCGAAACTGATCGGATACTCGAGGTCACGTAGCCAATGTGCGGTCGTGTGCCCTGCTGTGAGGATGAGGAAGCATTAAAGACAGTCTCTCGGACTGTCAATATAACGGAGCGTCCCGACCAACGGACATATGCTCCAAATGTAAAATATCTGAACCACAACATGCGGTCCCCTATGTTGTTGGGCGAGAGAGGGACCTCTCTCGCTCACAGCCCGGACGGACCTGGACAAGCCAGGAACCGGACTAACAGGCTTCCTCCGATCTGTCCTCAATCTGCTGTCACTGGGTGAGTACTAAAGTAATTAAAGTGCTCGCATCACCCAAATCTCCTTCCTAGACCGCAACGGACGAACCCGGCAGCCGAACCATTCGATGAATGTACGCTACACCGGGTGAGCTAGCGAATGTCACTCCGTAGGCGATAGACATATTCCATGAGCACTTATTGCCGCTAACTCTTCATTAACTATGACGACAGAGGCACACTTTTGAAAGACATCTCCATAACTCTTCGAACAAGAAACCAGAAATGCTTGGTTAGCAAGCATAAAATAATAATATATATAGCGTCGTTCAATAATTCGAAAGTTTGTGTGACATTATTGGACTATGTCGGAACTGAGGGACGATGTCCCTGAACCGAACCAAAAATTTCTAAGTCCACCGACGCTATCAGTTTCTTATCCGGCATCGCAGCATTCTGGTCCGATGAAAGAAGCTGTAGAAGACCAAGTCAGATGACATACACAACAGCATATGCTGTTCCGAAAGGGAAAGCTCGAAATCCTCCGAATCCCTTTCGGTATCCCGTCGGACCGGATGAAACTTTCGGACGTCCGTACCCGCTTCCGCGGAGCGTCCCGACCCAGCATCGTCGGATAAAATATATGCGACAGATTAAGTTGATGCTGGGATGCTGCGATAAACCGTGCTATTAAGGAAAGCATGTCCGTTCCCGAGGCCTGTGCAGTAGCGGTCTTACGATGCATTGCCGCCGGAAGCTCCGTGTCTGTTGACTCCCGCACACTTCCTATGCGAACGTCCGGAGTCTGCAGGCCTCGTGTCCCTGGCTACCGGATGGTGTGACCTGGTCGCCGAAGAATCCTTGATCGGCGAAGCTGGTAATATATCGGCAGTCACGCAGCCAAGGTGCGGTCGTGTGCGCTGACGAGAAGAGGAAGCCTTAGCAGTCTCAGCGGACTGCCTATACAACGGAGCGTCCCGAGCGACGGACGTATGCTCCGCTTACGACACATTTTGTACCACAACATCTGGGGCCAGATGTTGTTGAACGAGAGAGGGGCCTCTCTCGCTTGCCGTCCGGATGGACCGGAGCGAGCTATGAACCGGACTAAAAGGCTTCCTGCGTTCTCTCTCCGATCCGCCGTCACTGGGTGTGCATTAGGTTAATTTATAGTGCTCGCATCACCCCAAAATTCCTTCTAGACCGCAACGGACGAACCCGGCTGCCGAACCATTCGGTGAATGGACGCTACACCGGGCGAGCTAGCGGACGTCAAAGGCCGTCGAACCTACTAGGGTCCTCTTAGGCAATTGGCGTATTTACATGAGCACTTTTCCGCTAGCCCTTCATTAATTGTGACGACGGAGGCACACTGTTGGAAGACATCACAGATACATCACCCTAATCTTGATCGTCTGAAATAGAAATTGATAAAGTAGAGTGACCCTGCGGGGAAAGGACCGGAGTGTCCAAATCCCCAACAACATACCGTGACATACGCTTCCCATATTGTCATCGAAATCATACGATACAGAACAGGAGTTAATGCGAGTACACTGACCACATATAGAATGATAATAAAGTCAGAGGAAGACTTCCTCTTAAAACAATTGATCAATATCCTTTCAATGTGAAAAGAAAACAAGTCCTGGTACTCGCACTAACCCCTGGCAATCAAAATACATAATAATAATATGATCCATTAATATAGAAAAAATAATTGAAATCAAAATATTTTGAAAAAATATTTTTTCAGAACAGCCCAAGTTTCTGAAAAGTAACGTTGAGCCCCAATGGATCCCAAGCCTAAGTGTGGACAAAAATTTTAAAAATATTTTAAACAATTTATTCAACACTTACGAACAATAATAATGTATCTAGTTATGATTAAAATAACATCAAGATATTATTTTTTAGAAATCCCCCCCCTCACACAGAGGGCTGTTGTAAATGTAAACAATGAGTGTAAAAACACTAAAATAAGACTCCAGGCACCCAGGCCTGAAATCAGTTACCAAAAATACACTATCTGATGCAAAACAGAGACTTCCAGGGAAGAAACTGCAGAACATCAGATGGTAGATGCAGAACACAATGCCTAACCACCCGTAGGTGAAGACGTAAACATGGGGAAAGAACAGAATTCATTTTGTTATTCAGCTAAAACTCCCAAGAAAATTTAGTAATAATAATTACAAAAACTATGCCAAAAGCATGGGAGAATAGCAAGGGGGAATTTAAAGGACAGGGAGAGAGGAAAACACTTAAAAAAACAGTGTAACTAAATAATCAGAATGACAACAAAATGGCTGCTGCCTTGAAAATAGGTAACTTAACATAATTTCATTAAAAAATTTTAAGTTACAGCCCTGATAATATTCTGTCACACATTCTTTTCCTCTCCTCCTTCTCTATCCTCCTTAGAATCACCATTTCACTAATATTTATGTGTCTGGCATCATTTAAACTGAGATTTATAAGCACAAAGATCAGTCAGATGTTAACTGATGAAGGGCCAAACTTAGAATGATTAATGGCGCCAATTTCGGAACGTCCTTGACACTGCGCATGCGCAGTAGGGGCGAAGTGTGGAGGGCCTTTCAGGACATGTTTTCTTTAGTTTTAGATGCAAATTTTGGGGATTGGGGGGCAAAATTTGTGTTTGGCCCTATATTTTAAGAGTTAGCACCAGCTATGTCTGGGTCATTGGTACAGTATAAAAATATGAAAATAATAGCTATACAAGAATTTTCTTTGCAAGTGTCATCTGTTTTTCATATTAGGTAAAGGATTAAAAAAAAAAAACAAAAAAAACTATGAAGTCCCCATTACATCCACGGCAAAGCGTCTTCGTTTGCACGCACGGATACATGACACAATTGTTGATCGCATAATTCACTTGTGAAGTTATCGTTTATACTCAAACCCGGAAATCCCAGTAAATCACAATTTGGAAAGTAATAATATAATTCACACACTGTTGGAGAAACATAAATTGTTATTTACTCGATTGAATGTTAATTTTTTTGCAACAACCCTTTTTGGGCATATTTATTTATTTATTGGTGTTTTAGGTCACATATTTCTATTTCTGTAACCACAACATGGCTATAAAGTCAAATCCAACCAAAAATTCATACCAATGTTGCCCGGGTCCTATTTAACCACAGAAACAGTTTTATTACCACAATAAACAAGCTCTGCTTCATTTCCAGGGGTTCCCATGGGAAACAAAATATACACATATTAATATAACTCACACTCTGTTACAGAAACATAAATTGTTGTTCACTCAATTGCACCTTTATCTGAATTTTGGGTTAGAAGAAAGGTAAAAACTGATATGAAATATTTAAAATAGACTCGTAAACTGACTGAACCGGAGAGAAGTAAATATAAATAAAAAAAATAAAAATAAAACAGACCGAACCAAAGAGAGATAAATAAGGAGCAAGACACATTGTGTTGGTGTGGTAGGTTATCCAGAGAAATATTATTATAGTAAGGCCACACAAAGTAGATCATCTGTTTCTCAGGCCATTATTTGTAAAATTACATGCGGGTGACGGTTTTTTATTTTTTTTTTTATTATGGTAATTACTTCTTTGCCATCAAAAGTTTATGTTCTTACTTCAAGTTTCAGGCCTCATAATCTACAGAATAGCATGGGTGGTGGTGTATTTCATCCCTTGAGTGCAAGAAGGCTTTGCAATGCTAAAGCATTGCAAAGCCTTCTTGCACTCAAGGGACAAATTCATCAGTTTTTTTAACTTGGGTAAAAAATCAGACATAAACCATTTAATTTTTATTTTTTTTAAGTTTAAATTGGTTATAAAAAGAGAGCATGCGGCAGCCAAAAGGACCATGCGCCATGCGGGAGGGCCTGAGAAACAATTTTTTTATTTTTTTATGCCTAAAGGCTATAAAAATTTTTTTCCTGTTTCCCAGGCAATTTTCCCTCTTTTTATGATGAGGGAGGGAGACGTTTTTTTTATTCACAAAACAGTTCTGAAAATAATTGGAATCAGAAATTTATCTACTTACATTATTATGTGGCAAACCAATGTTTTCAGCAGTGAAAATTTCCGTTAATGTGGTCGAAACTTTAACCAACTCTATCTTTTTTGACAGAGCTCTGTCAAACAAGGTATAGTTGGTTAAATATTTGTCTTATAAGTACAAAATAGTACCACAGAAGAGATTTCCAAATGAAAACAAAAGTGATGAGGCAGACTTTCTGTGACAGCGGAGGTGTCTGAGAAAGAAGAATTTTTGTTAATAGCCTAATACTGACATGTTTACCAGTGTTAAATCTTAGATGATTAACTTAGAATACTGCAACCTATTTACAAGACCTTAACCACCAATAAATAAATAAATAAATAAATACTGCAACCTATTTAATTAAGTTCTTTAGAGCACAAGGGAGGTGCAATGATGTAATACACTGTTAGAAAGGGCTCTCGGAGTCCTTTCTAACAGTATTTTATATCAAAAGAATTCTGCTTCAAAGTCAAAGAACACTAAGTTTTTCATCATTCTAAAGTAGGTATGATTCTGAGGAAGCTAAGAAATGAATACATGGTTCGTACACCCTTCAGAAATAAAAATTACAGGACTTTCAAGGACTTTTTCCAAGCATATTCCAGGACCTTTCCAGGACCTACTGATAAAATAATGCCGACCCTATTTCATACTTGCATACGTGTTTATAATATAATAATACCTGATGCATGATTAACCCTTACCCGATGTAACTTTACCCAATGTAACGGTCAGCGCTATTTACAAAAATCGCCAATTAATTTTCATTTTTTAAAAATTTATTTGTCCCCAAAACATAGGTTATGGCCCCTCTGTGGAACGAGCTTGACAAGCTCATTCCAAGGAGGGGTCACAACCTATGTTTTTGAGATGAAAGATGAAAAAAAATAGTTATTCAAGAATTTTGTTTGCAAGTGTCGTCTGGTTTTTGTGTTAGGTAAAGGGTTAAGTAGGCAGGCTCTGTTTTTTTTTAATAAAAAACACTGACTTTATGCACTGTCAATCTATGCAATTATGCAAGTTATTACAGCAAATTTTTTTCATAACACACTAGATTATCGACATTACATATTTTTCAAGCACTTTCCGGGACTTTACAACTGGAGATATGATTTTCAAGCACTTTCCAGGCCCTGGAATTTCAATTTTTTAATTCAAGCACCTTCAAGGACCTGTACGAACCCTGTGAATAGCAAGGGCAATTTCAGTGGAAGTTCTGGTTATTTATCAAAGGACCAGTTAGGCGGGCAAACGAAAAAATTCCTTTTTGCCAAACACAAAAATCCATTTGCTTCCTGAACATTCAATTTTTCAAATCAGGGAGGGAGGCTTTTTTTATATTTTTGTCACATTTATGCACATTTTTCGAAAAGTAATTACCGGTACTGTCCATCTAATATTGGAGCTACTTTCTGCATAACAGAGCAGATTGGATGTTTGCAAAACAAATGTAATGAGGAGATATGGTATTTTAATCACGCTTGGTTGAAAACACAGGCAAATAAATAATTTTAAAATCTCACAATTTCAAAGTAATAATGTTAGATGGTGCAAGCCAATAAAAATGTTCGTTGGGTTTCAATTTCAGTGACGGATTGCCCAAGAACCAAAACCCTTTTTTATCCTTTGAGGCACACAATAGGTGAACAAAATGATTGTTAGTCAAATTTGTACAGGTCCACTGTCCAATGAGAATAGAAAAGAAGAAAATAATATTTTTTTATTATTACCTGCTCTAAAGAGCGCTCCTGTAGCATAATGTACAGAGAGACTCTTGATCAACTGATATGCATTAGTACAAAGCTCTTCTCTCTCAAACATTCCTATTGACAGTGGGGTCTGGTCCAATGCAATAAAAAGCTTCAACGATGCTCTAATACATAACTCAATCTGCACTGGTTGGATTATAAATGTTTTTAATTTGATTGGTCGAGCTAATGACAAAGCCATAGCATGCACATTCTTATCTAAACGTATTTCCGAGCTTTGTGTTTTGTGGTATTCCGTTATGAGCAGTGGAACAAATGATTGTATCTGTGGTAACAGTCTGTACATCAGTTTATCTTCCAGAAACACATCTGCAGGCTTTATCGCAATTTCTAAAGAATTTAAAGCCTGGTATTTTGATTCCTCATTAGTACACAATGTTGTCTGAATACTAATGACACTTGAATGTTTGAGTATTGCTAATTTCTCGGTAGTCGACAAATCGACAAGTGACGAACCTTCAATCTGTTTATTTTTGGAATGAGGCATAAAAATGACAGGAAAATCATAAACTCCTTTAGAAGCTAATTGGTTGTCTACCTGTAAGTTTACAACACATAGATTACAACTAGACCTAGAGTAATTATAATATAGATTTTCAATGTTCGTAGTGGATGAATGTGAAGACAATCCTTCAATAGGAAACCATGCAAATAACATGTTGTCTAAAGTCACTGTAAGTAATTCAATATTCTCATCTACTTGTGAACTTTCATCCATCAACACAACAGTTGTTTTTTCTGCCAAATATCCCAATGTGAATATCGTAGACTTTTTAGCAGTTCGTATTTTCTTTTTCACTTTTGCAATGTTATGATCCAAACTGGTAGTGCTTTTATCAGATTCAATCTCTCTGTCAGGTGATGGTGATATTACACTAGAGACACCTATCTTGTTTCGAATCTCCTTTGCAGAAATATCTGCCTTTCCAACAGGTCGAATAACTACGGTTGAAATAACAGAACACTTTTCAACATGCATCATGATGTCAGATACATCTGGCAAACTCACAAATAATTCACGAGCTAGTGTTAAATCAACCTCTCTACTCCATGTAGTCCTGTCACCAGTATTTTGTGTAGAACACAATTTTATGTAATGAGGCTTTGGTTTGTCCATTATAGTGGGAAACGTCTGATTCATCAGGGGTGGTGTATAATGAGTTATGCCCCCTGGTGGTAAGAAAGGAACACAATCCACAAGTTCTAGTTCTTCCTGAATAGCACCACCTGCAAAGACATTAATTATATTACTTAACATTCTCTTCACATATAACAGTAAGTTGTATTACAAAATCTCAGTGTGTAGAGTATTCCGGTAAAAATAAGTTGCAACACCACTGGTATTCCCTGGCAAATGTTTCTAAGTTGAAAAAAGTGGAAAAAGGCCTATAACTCTAGAAAAAAACAAGAGGCCCCAAGTGGACCTAATCGCTCACCTGCCAAAGTAGTTCAAAGAAGTATTTGGGGTCACATTCAGTTAGACATGGTTCATCAACACTACAAAGGAATGAAATCATGAAAGGCAAATTTTATGGAAAAACACTAAGGAATGGATTTGAACAAACCTGAACCTAACATGCACCCCTTGCCACCCCCTCACCCTGCCAATAGAAAGCCTCAATATTAAGCTGGGGACTCAAATTGAACAAACTTGAATCTCACCCCCTTATGGATGCTGCTTACCAAATATCAAAGGCTTCTGATTGGTGGATTGGAAGAAGAAGATTTTTAAAGAATATTCCTCATATTGCACTAATCTCCCATAGAGAGCCCAAATATGGACCCAGAGATTTGATCTCAACAAATGTGTGAATGAATCTTCCAAAGATGTTATATGTGAAATATAAAAGCCTTTGGAGCAGTGGTATGGGCGAAGATTCTTTCCCATTAATCACAGTGTTAAAAAATTATGACTCAGCATTTTTTCAAAGACCTGGAAAAGTGCCCAATGAAAAAAAACGACGGCAATTTTTCTTTTTGACACTCCTTTCTGCTGTTCCTAAGGAAGCTTCACACAAAATAAAAATTCTCAGCGCCGTGTAGTTTTGAAGATATGGGCGTTTTAAATATTTTCTATTTTTAGCTCCTGCAGTTCCAATAGGGAAAAATGTTTTTGGCATAAATTAGGAACTTATGACCCAATAAGCCCTCATATCAAATTTGGTTCAAATTGGCCTCTCAGTTTGGAAAATAGAAATTTTGGTTCAATTCGGGCTCCCACAGGAAGCCCAAATATGAACCCAGGGACTTGGTTTTAACAATCTTGAATCCCACTGCCCTAAGGATGCTGCATAACAAATATAAAAAATTCTGACTACTGAATCTGAAGAAGAAGATTTTTAAAGAAAATTCCTTATATTGAACTAAGTTATAATTCGGGCTTCCAGAGTGAGCCCAAATATGAACCCAGGGACTTGGTTTTAACAATCTTGAATCTAACCGCCCTAAGGATGCTGCATACCAAATATAAAAAAATTCTGACTACTGAATCTGAAGAAGATTTTTAAAGAAAATTCCTCATATTGAACTAAGTTATAATTCGGGCTCCCACAGTGAGCCCAAATATGAACCCAGGGACTTGGCTTGAACAAACTTGAATCTCACCCCCTAAGCATGCTGCATACCAAATATCAAAAAATACTAATTGGTGGATCTGAAGAAGAAGATTTTTAAAGTATCTTCCTCATATTGCACTAATTTGAACATTTGGGCTCCCATAGAGAGCCCAAATATGGACCCAGGGAATTGATTTCAACAAATATGTGAATCAATCTTCCAATCAAGTTATATGTGAAATATGAAAGCCTTTGGACCAGTGGTTTGGGAGACAAAGATTCTTTAATGTTTTCCCCATTACCCACAGTGTTAAAAAACGCTGACTCAGCACTTGTTCAAAGTCCCAAAAAAGTACCCTAAGATAAAACCGATAGCAATTTTTACTTTACCATTCCATTCTGTTGGTCCTAAGGAAGCTTCACACCAAATAAAAATTCTTAGTGCCATGCAGTTTTGGAGATATGGGCATTTTAAATTTTTTCTATTTTTAGCTCCTGCAGTTCCGATGGGGTGACAGGAAAATTTTTTGGGGCATAAATTAACTACTTATGTCCCAGTAAAACCTCATATCAAATTTGGTTCAAATCAGCCTCTCGGTTTGGAAAGTTAAAAAATTTATAGTAATTTATATATTTTTTATACTTACCAATGACCCAGACATAGCTGGTGCTAACTCTTAAAATATAGGGCCAAACACAAATTTTGCCCCCCAATCCCCAAAATTTGCATCTAAAACTAAAGAAAACATGTCCTGAAAGGTCCTCCACACTTCGCCCCTACTGCGCATGAGCAGTGTCAAGGACGTTCCGAAATTGGCGCCATTAATCATTCTAATAACCAGTGCCTGGTAAGCGCTATGTACTCAGCGGGGAGGCAAGAGTTCCCAACTCCTGGGAGGGCCATCCCCGTCTGGGTCATTGGTAAGTATAAAAAATATATAAATTACTATAAATTTTTTAACATTTTTATACTGTACCAATGACCCAGACATAGCTGAATAGTAAAAAGGCTGGAGGGCCAAGGACATAGAGCAAAATGGAATACGCTCAATAAAATAAAATAGAGTCATCCCCTGTAGGGAAAAAGAAGTAATAGGCCTTACATGTATCTTTCTTATTTATGATAAATTAGAAAGATACAACACCTTCCAAAATTGAGCTTCATACATCCATGTACTCTATTAATATCCAATATAATCCTTATACTAATAATTTTTAAAGTAAGCCAATAAATAAAGTAAGTCTAGAGAATAGAGACTCTTATACTCCTAAAAGTGTCTGAGGATTGCATAATCATGTCCGTTGACATATGCAATATTCAAAAGCTATACTTTAAAAACTAAGACTTGAATGAATTTTAAAAACCTAAACTTCTCACTAAACAACCATCCCAATAACAGCTCAGAATTACTAACTCCGGAGGAGGTATCCCCTTGTTTTCATAGTAAAACAGGTGACCCAAGGGAACACCCTCCCCCCCCCCCCTTTTTCTTGCCCTGGGTCAAATAGCCCAGAGCAAAGAGGGCAGCCGAACGGAGACACTGCCGAAACAGACAGCCTACCTAGCTATAGTAGCAACTGTTAAGTGAATGACATTCTGAGCAGTAGATAAAAGACCTAACAATAGAGGCCTCCAGAAATGGACTCGATATTTCTAAGATAAAATTCATGAATGTGGATGGCTGAGCGCAATGAGCGGCCTTAAAAAATCTATAATAGCGACACTATTAATGTAAGCCCAAGAAGTAGAAGAACTCTTACTTCATGAGCCGAAATCTTAAGCACAACTGCTAAGTCAATGATATACCATAAGCAGTACCGATAGTTAATAGAATCCATTAACAATAAAATGGAGCGTAACGTCCTTCTACTAGACATCAAAGACAGAAGAAGCTTACGCCCTTTGTAATAAACAGATATCTGTTTATAAATACATAAACTGTACCCGGAAAGAGTAAAGGCCTATGCCCAAACGAAGACGGAAGGACCTTAAAATAATAGGTTCCGGATAATAGGAGCCTAACTCTTATGCAAAAAACCAACCTAAATAGTAACGGAAGTATTGATTCCGAAACTATGAAAGTGAAAATCATCCATCGATAGTGCATGAAACTCACTGACTCTACAGTAAAAGAGAAACCAACAGAATTACTGTCTAAAAGGTCAGAATTTGAAAACTACTGTTTCCAGAGGCTCAAATGATTACTTAGCTAAATAAGAACCGAAGTTAAAATCCGTATAGGAATTTAATCTAAAGATTCTAAGTCTATTTATCAAAAAGTTACTAACTGACTTAGATAAAGAGACAAAAGACTCAATTGTAAACTATCGTAGAGTGCATAGGTATGAGGTAACATAAACCTATAACCTAAATAATAACAGGCTGCAGTAGATCTTGTGAAACAAGTATACTAAAAAGTTAAAAAATTTATAGTAATTTATATATTTTTTATACTTACCAATGACCCAGACATAGCTGGTGCTAACTCTTAAAATATAGGGCCAAACACAAATTTTGCCCCCCAATCCCCAAAATTTGCATCTAAAACTAAAGAAAACATGTCCTGAGAGGCCCTCCACACTTCGCCCCTACTGCGCATGCGCAGTGTCAAGGACGTTCCGAAATTGGCGCCATTTATCATTCTAATAACCAGTGCCTGGTAAGCGCTATGTACTCAGCGGGGAGGCAAGAGTTCCCAACTCCTGGGAGGGCCATCCCCGTCTGGGTCATTGGTAAGTATAAAAAATATATAAATTACTATAAATTTTTTAACATTTTTATACTGTACCAATGACCCAGACATAGCTGAATAGTAAAAAGGCTGGAGGGCCAAGGACATAGAGCAAAATGGAATACGCTCAATAAAATAAAATAGAGTCATCCCCTGTAGGGAAAAGAAGTAATAGGCCTTACATGTATCTTTCTTATTTATGATAAATTAGAAAGATACAACACCTTCCAAAAATTGAGCTTCATACATCCATGTACTCTATTAATATCCAATAATCCTTATACTAATAATTTTTAAAGTAAGCCAATAATAAAGTAAGTCTAGAGAATAGAGACTCTTATACTCCTAAAAGTGTGTGAGAATAGCATAATCATGTCCATTGACATATGCAATATTCAAAAGCTATACTTTAAAAACTAAGACTTGAATGAATTTTATAAACTTAAACTTCTCACTAAACAACCATCCCAATAACAGCTCAGAATTACTAACTCCGGAGGAGGTATCCCCTTGTTTTCATAGTAAAAACAGGTGACCCAAGGGAACACCCTCCCCCCCCCCCCCTTTTTCTTGCCCTGGGTCAAATAGCCCAGAGCGAAGAGGGCAGCCGAACGGAGACACTGCCGAAACAGACAGCCTACCTAGCTATAGTAGCAACTGTAAAGTGAATGACATTCTGAGCAGTAGATAATAGACCTAACAATAGAGGCCTCCAGAAATGGACTCAATATTTCTGAGATAAAATTCATGAATGGATGGCTGAGCGCAATGAGCAGCCTTCAAAAAACTATAATAGCAACACTATTAATGTAAGCCCAAGAAGTAGAAGAACTCTTACTTCATGAGCCGAAATCTTAAGCACAACTGCTAAGCCAATGATATACCATAAGCAGTACGCTAGTTAATAGAATCCATTAACAATAAAATGGAGCGTAACGTCCTTCTACTAGACATCAAAGACAGAAGAAGCTTACGCCCTTGTAATAAACAGATATCTGTTTATAAATACATAAACTGTACCCGGAAAGAGTAAAGGCCTATGCCCATACGAAGACGGAAGGACCTTAAAATAATAGGTTCCGGATAATAGGAGCCTAACTCTTATGCAACAATCCAACCTAAATAGTAACGGAAGTATTGATTCCGAAACTATGAAAGTGAAAATCATCCATCGATAGTGCATGAAACTCACTGACTCTACAGTAAAAGAGAAACCAACAGAATTACTGTCTAAAAGGTCAGAATTTGAAAACTACTGTTTCCAGAGGCTCAAATGATTACTTAGCTAAATAAGAACCGAAGTTAAAATCCGTATAGGAATTTAATCTAAAGATTCTAAGTCTATTTATCAAAAAGTTACTAACTGACTTAGATAAAGAGACAAAAGACTCAATTGTAAACTATCGTAGAGTGCATAGGTATGAGGTAACATAAACCTATAACCTAAATAACAACAGGCTGCAGTAGATCTTGTGAAACAAGTATACTAAAAAATAGCAATGAGTAGTATGGAGGGATCAACCATATGAACATAATGATCCCTACACCACGACGGAAGAGCCTCCACTTTAGTCGCATAGAATAGCGAAGAAGAGGATCTCTTATAGTAAGAAATCGCGTCCAAAGCTCGTCCAGTACAGTGCTTACAATGCAATACGGACCACACAACGGAATACATGAAGGTTGCGACCTTGCTGGTTGTGATAAAGATGACACGATTTACCCAGTGAAAAAAGATCCTCACATAGAGGAAGATTTCACGTTAAGATCCACAGTAGACAAGAGAGTAAATTACTCATGATCTCTGTGAAGATAGAGATGCTATCAACAGAAATGTATTGTGGTTGTTTATCTTAGCAATACCTGCTAAAAACAACAGCGCCGGAGGATACGCGTATCCTATCATTCCGTCCTATAGATCAATAGAGCGTTAACAGTATTAGCTCAGAGATCTGGACAAGCCAACACATACGTCTGCAATTGATTAGCCAGCTGTGTCATAAATAAAACATCATTGGGCGCTCCCATAGATAGCAAATCTGATTGAATACTTGTTTGTTGAGAGTCCATTCTGACAGCAACAAGCGACCCGTAAGAGAACGGGAGTGCGATAAAACAATCAGACGACCCAGAATATGACGGACCAAAACTGAACTTGGTGTACTATAACCAACAGACGGATTCTTTCCATTAAATTGAATAACGGAAACGAAAGAGTGCCTCCCTGGTTCCGGAGATACGCCACTACTGTCGAATTAAAGGACAGGAATTTGGGCATGCGTTTCTGAATAATGTTCATGCAATGACATAAAGCAAGCCTAAAAAACATTATTCCGCGGAAGTTAACTGATAGCTAAAAGACTGCGGAACCCAAAGACCCTGGCACTTCGAATCCGTAGGGATCAGTATATATCCCAATCTGTTTGACTGGGAACCGTCATAACAGCCACACTCGGGTCCGGCAACTGCGGCGGCACTCTCTGAGTCAACCACCGAATGTTTGCCCCAGTCTGAATCTCTTGTAACACTAGATAGACAAGAGAATGTATAAATCAAGCAATTCATGGATTGCCGGAAAGTTGCCGTCGAAGAGAAGCTCCTCCGAGAACGAAGCGACTCTGAGAGAGTTCTTAACCTACTATCCACGCGTGGATGTAGCTAGGGCTGCATCACGTCTAACCAACTCCAATCAGCCACTGAAGGGCGGAGTTATACGTGAACAAACTACTGCCCTCAAAAGAAATTACATTGAGAATAATATCCCGTAAATCTTTTCTTGAAGACGTAATGATAACGCCTCAGTAAGGCGGATTACGTATAATAAAGCGTCTAAGTTAAGTCTACTATACATAATGTCGTTCCCAACATTGAAATTGGAAAAGACATAAACGGTGAAAAAGAATATATGCAGTCTTTAATCACACCGTCTAGACGCATATGAACTCTCGGTATGCCCTGCTCTGCCAAAATAAACTATATGTAAAAAAGATAAAATGGCAGAAATGAGCCACGTGGACAAGAAACTAAACTATCATGCTTAGTAGCAGGCTTGTATATATATATAAATATATAGCGTCGAAAAATAAAACACATGTTGTAATGACAATATTGGACTGCGTCGGTAAGTCAGGGACAAAGTCCCTGTACCGATCGAAAAATCCGAGTCCAATGACGCTATAAGTCTCTTATCCAAGATCGCAGCAATGAAGTCCGAAAAATAATCACTGGAAGAAATGCCAGAAGATATGAAAGGCATCTTCCGATACTACTAAAGGGAAAACTCGAAATCTTTCGAATCCCTTTCGCCATCCTGTCGGACCGTATAAAGCGTTCGGTCGTCCGTAGCTTGATGCAACCGCGGACCGCACCGACCCAGCGCCGTCGGATAATTCCTGATTCGACCGAGAAACCGTCAATTGCTGGGATGCTGCGAAACAACTGTGCTAACTCGGATAGCACGTCCGTCACTGAGGCCTGAGGAGCAGCGGTCTTACGATGCATTGCCGCAGGAAGCTCCGAGATCGTTACCCCGTGCATACTTCCAATATGCGAGCGAACGGAGTGTATAGGCCTCGTGTCCCTTGGCTACCGGATGGCGCGACCTATTTGCTGTGGAATCACTGAATGCCGAAACTGATCGGATACTCGAGGTCACGTAGCCAATGTGCGGTCGTGTGCCCTGCTGTGAGGATGAGGAAGCATTAAAGACAGTCTCTCGGACTGTCAATATAACGGAGCGTCCCGAGCAACAGACATATGCTCCGAATGTAAAATATCTGAACCACAACATGCGGTCCCCTATGTTGTTGGCTTCCTCCGATCTGTCCTCAATCTGCCGTCACTGGGTGAGTACTAAAGTAATTAAAGTGCTCGCATCACCCAAATCTCCTTCCTAGACCGCAACGGACGAACCCGGCAGCCGAACCATTCGATGAATGTACGCTACACCGGGTGAGCTAGCGAATGTCACTCCGTAATCGATAGACATATTCCATGAGCACTCATTGCCGCTAACTCTTCATTAACTATGACGACAGAGGCACACTTTTGAAAGACATCTCCATAACTCTTCGAACAAGAAACCAGAAATGCTTGGATAGCAAGCATAAAATAATAATATATATAGCGTCGTTCAATAATTCGAAAGTTGTGTGACATTATTGGACTATGTCGGAACTGAGGGACGATGTCCCTGAACCGAACCAAAAATTTCTAAGTCCACCGACGCTATCAGTTTCTTATCCGGCATCGCAGCATATGTTGTTCCGAAAGGGAAAGCTTGAAATCCACCGAATCCCTTTCGGTATCCCGTCGGACCGGATGAAACTTTCGGACGTCCGTACCCGCTTCCGCGGAGCGTCCCGACCCAGCATCGTCGGATAAAATATATGCGACAGATTCAGTTGATGCTGGGATGCTGCGATAAACTGTGCTATTAAGGAAAGCACGTCCGTTCCCGAGGCCTGTGCAGTAGCGGACTTACGATGCATTGCCGCTGGAAGCTCCGTGTACGTTGACTCCCGCATACTTCCTATGCGAACGTCCGGAGTCTGCAGGCCTCGAGTCCCCGGCTACCGACCCAGCGCTGTCGGATAATTCTCGATCCGACACCGTTTCTGTCGGCTGCTGGGATGCTGCGATAAGCTGTGCTATGTGCACAAGAATGTCCGGCGTCGAGACCTGCGGAGGCGCAGTCTATCGCTGCTTCGCCGAGGGAAGCTCCGCATCAGATGGCTCCCGCATACTTTTCCTATGCGAACGTCCGGAGTCCATCGGTCTCGAATCCCTGGCTGCCGGATGGTGTGACCTGGTCGCCGAAGAATCCTTGATCGGCGAAGCTGGTAATATATCGGCGGTCACGCAGCCAAGGTGCGGTCATGTGCGCTGACGAGAAGAGGAAGCCTTAGCAGTCTCAGCGGACTGCCTATACAACGGAGCGTCCCGAGCGACGGACGTATGCTCCGCTAACGACACATTTGTACCACAACATCTGGGGCCAGATGTTGTTGAACGAGAGAGGGGCCTCTCTCGCTTGCCGTCCGGATGGACCGGAACGAGCTATGAACCGGACTAAAAGGCTTCCTCCGTTCTCCCTCCGATCCGTCGTCACTGGGTGTGCATTAAGTTAATTTTATAGTGCTCGCATCACCCCAAAATTCCTTCTAGACCGCAACGGACGAACCCGGCTGCCGAACCATTCGGTGAATGGACGCTACACCGGGCGAGCTAGCGGACGTCAAAGGCCGTCGAACCTACTAGGGTCCTCTTAGGCAATTGGCGTATTACATGAGCACTTTTCCGCTAGCCCTTCATTAATTGTGACGACGGAGGCACACTGTTGGAAGACATCACAGATACATCACCCTAATCTTGATCGTCTGAAATAGAAATTGATAAAGTAGAGTGACCCTGCGGGGAAAGGACCGGAGTGTCCAAATCCCCAACAACATACCGTGACATACGCTTCCCATATTGTCATCGAAATCATACGATACAGAACCGGAGTTAATGCGAGTACACTGACCACATATAGAATGATAATAAGGTCAGAGGAAGACTTCCTCTTAAAACAATTGATCAATATCCTTTCAATGTGAAAAGAAAACAAGTCCTGGTACTCGCACTAACCCCTGGCAATCAAAATACATAATAATAATATGATCCATTAATATAGAAAAAATAATTGAAATCAAAATATTTTGAAAAAATATTTTTTCAGAACAGCCCAAGTTTCTGAAAAGTAACGTTGAGCCCCAATGGATCCCAAGCCTAAGTGTGGACAAAAATTTTAAAAATATTTTAAACAATTTATTCAACACTTACGAACAATAATAATGTATCTAGTTATGATTGAAATAACATAAAGATATTATTATTTAGAAATCCCCCCCTCACACAGAGGGCTGTTGTAAATGTAAACAATGAGTGTAAAAACACTAAAATAAGACTCCAGGCACCCAGGCCCGAAATCAGTTACCAAAAATACACCATCTGATGCAAAACAGAGACTTCCAGGGAAGAAACTGCAGAACATCAGATGGTAGATGCAGAACACAACGCCTAACCACCCGTAGGTGAAGACGTAAACATGGGGAAAGAACAGAATTCATTCTGTTATTCAGCTAAACTCCCAAGAAATTTTAGTAATAATAATTACAGAAATTATGCCAAAAGCATGGGAGAATAGCAAGGGGGAACTTAAAGGACAGGGAGAGAGGAAAAACACTTGAAAAAACAGTGTAACTAAATAATCAGAATGACAACAAAATGGCTGCTGCCTTGAAAATAGGTAACTTAACATAATTTCATTAAAAAATTTTAAGTTACAGCCCTGATAATATTCTGTCACACATTCTTTTCCTCTCCTCCTTTTCTATCCTCCTTAGAATCACCATTTCACTAATATTTATGTGTCTGGCATCATTTAAACTGAGATTTAAAAGCACAAAGATCAGTCAGATGTTAACTGATGAAGGGCCAAACTTAGAATGATAAATGGCGCCAATTTCGGAACGTCTTTGACACTGCGCATGCGCAGTAGGGGCGAAGTGTGGAGGGCCTCTCAGGACATGTTTTCTTTAGTTTTAGATGCAAATTTTGGGGATTGGGGGGCAAAATTTGTGTTTGGCCCTATATTTTAAGAGTTAGCACCAGCTATGTCTGGGTCATTGGTACAGTATAAAAATATAGCAATGAGTAGTATGGAGGGATCAACAATATGAACATAATGATCCCTACACCACGACAGAAGAGCCTCCACTTTAGCCGCATAGAATAGCGAAGAAGAGGATCTCCTATAGTAAGAAATCGCGTCCAAAGCTCGTCCAGTACAGTGCTTACAATGCAATATGGACCACACAACGGAATACATGAAGGTTGCGACCTTGCTGGTTGTGATAAAGATGACACGATTTACCCAGTGAAAAAGATCCTCACATAGAGGAAGATTTCACATTAAGACCCACAGTAGACAAGAGAGTAAATTACTCATGATCTCTGTGAAGATAGAGATGCTATCAACAGAAATGTATTGTGGTTGTTTATCTTAGCAATACCTGCTAAAACAACAGCGCCGGAGGATACGCGTATCCTATCATTCCGTCCTATAGATCAATAGAGCGTTAACAATATTAGCTCAGAGATCTGGACAAGCCAACACATACGTCTGCAACTGATTAGCAAGCTGTGTCATAAATAAATCATCATTGGGCGCTCCCATAGATAGCAAATCTGATTGAATACTTGTTTGTTGAGAGCCCATTCTGACAGCAACAAGCGACCCGTAAGAGAACGGGAGTCCGATAAAACAATCAGACGACCCGGAATATGACGGACCAAAACTGAACTTGGTGTACTATAACCAACAGACGGATTCTTTCCATTAAATTGAATAACGGAAACGAAAGAGTGCCTCCCTGGTTCCGGAGATACGCCACTACTGTCGAATTAAAGGACAGGAATTTGGGCATGCGTTTCTGAATAATGTTCATGCAATGACATAAAGCAAGCCTAAAAAACATTATTCCGCGGAAGTTAAACTGATTGCTAAAAGACTGCGGAACCCAAAGACCCTGGCACTTCGAATCCGTAGGGATCAGTATTATATCCCAATCTGTTTGACTGGCAACCGTCATAACAGCCACACTCGGGTCCGGCAACTGCGGCGGCACTCTCTGAGTCAACCACCGAATGTTTGCCCCAGTCTGAATCTCTTGTAACACTAGATAGACAAGAGAACGTATAAATCGAGCAATTCATGGATTGCCGAAAAGTTGCCGTCGAAGAGAAGCTCCTCCGAGAACGAAGCGACTCTGAGAGAGTTCTTAACCTTACTATCCACGCGTGTGGATGTAGCTAGGGCTGCGTCACGTCTAACTAACTCCAATCAGCCACTGAAGGGCGGAGTTATACATGAACAAACTACTGCCCTCAAAAGAAATTACATTGAGAATAATATTCCGTAAATCTTTTCTTGAAGACGTAATGATAACGCCTCAGTAAGGCGGATTACGTATAATAAAGCGTCTAAGTTAAGTCTACTATACATAATGTCGTTCCCAACATTGAAATTAGAAAAGACATAAACGGCGAAAAAGAATATATGCAGTCTTTAATCACACCGTCTAGACGCATATGAACTCTCGGTATGCCCTGCTCTGCCAAAATAAACTATTTGTATAAATGATAAAATGTAGAAATGAGCAACACGGACAAGAAACTAAACTATCATGCTTAGTAGCAGGCTTGTATATATATATATATATAGCGTCGAAAAATAAAACACATGTTGTAATGACAATATTGGACTGCGTCGGTAAGTCAGGGACAATGTCCCTGAACCGATCGAAAAATCCGAGTCCAATGACGCTATAAGTCTCTTATCCAAGATCGCAGCAATGAAGTCCGAAATAATAATCACTGGAAGATAATGCCAGAAGATATGAAAGGCATCTTCCGATACTACTAAAGGGAAAACTCGAAATCTTTCGAATCCCTTTCGCCATCCTGTCGGACCCTATAAAGCGTTCGGTCGTCCGTAGCTGATGCAACCGCGGACCGCACCAACCCAGCGCCGTCGGATAATTCCTGATTCGACCGAGAAACTGTCAATTGCTGGGATGCTGCGAAACAACTGTGCTAACTCGAATAGCACGTCCGTCACTGAGGCCTGAGGAGAAGCGGTCTTACGATGCATTGCCGCTGGAAGCTCCGTGATCGTTACCCTGTGCATACTACCAATATGCGAGCGAACGGAGTGTATAGGCCTCGTGTCCCTTGGCTACCGGATGGCGCGACCTATTCGCCGTGGAATCACTGAATGCCGAAACTGATCGGATACTCGAGGTCACGTAGCCAATGTGCGGTCGTGTGCCCTGCTGTGAGGATGAGGAAGCATTAAAGACAGTCTCTCGGACTGTCAATATAACGGAGCGTCCCGACCAACGGACATATGCTCCGAATGTAAAATATCTGAACCACAACATGCGGTCCCCTATGTTGTTGGGCGAGAGAGGGACCTCTCTCGCTTACAGCCCGGACGGACCTGGACAAGCCAGGAACCGGACTAACAGGCTTCCTCCGATCTGTCCTCAATCTGCCGTCACTGGGTGAGTACTAAAGTAATTAAAGTGCTCGCATCACCCAAATCTCCTTCCTAGACCGCAACGGACGAACCCGGCAGCCGAACCATTCGATGAATGTACGCTACACCGGGTGAGCTAGCGAATGTCACTCCGTAGGCGATAGACATATTCCATGAGCACTTATTGCCGCTAACTCTTCATTAACTATGACGACAGAGGCACACTTTTGAAAGACATCTCCATAACTCTTCGAACAAGAAACCAGAAATGCTTGGATAGCAAGCATAAAATAATAATATATATAGCGTCGTTCAATAATTCGAAAGTTTGTGTGACATTATTGGACTATGTCGGAACTGAGGGACGATGTCCCTCAACCGAACCAAAAATTTCTAAGTCCACCGACGCTATCAGTTTCTTATCTGGCATCGCAGCATTCTGGTCCGACGAAAGAAGCTGTAGAAGACCAAGTCAGATGACATACACAACAGCATATGTTGTTCCGAAAGGGAAAGCTCGAAATCCTCCGAATCCCTTTTGGTATCCCGTCGGACCGGATGAAACTTTCGGACGTCCGTACCCGCTTCCGCGGAGCGTCCCGACCCAGCATCGTCGGATAAAATATATGCGACAGATTCAGTTGATGCTGGGATGCTGCGATAAACTGTGCTATTAAGGAAAGCACGTCCGTTCCCGAGGCCTGTGCAGTAGCGGTCTTACGATGCATTGCCGCCGGAAGCTCCGTGTACGTTGACTCCCGCACACTTCCTATGCGAACGTCCGGAGTCTGCAGGCCTCGTGTCCCTGGCTACCGGATGGAGTGACCTGGTCGCCGAAGAATCCTTGATCGGCGAAGCTGGTAATATATCGGCGGTCACGCAGCCAAGGTGCGGTCATGTGCGCTGACGAGAAGAGGAAGCCTTAGCAGTCTCAGCGGACTGCCTATACAACGGAGCGTCCCGAGCGATGGACGTATGCTCCGCTTGCGACACATTTTGTACCACAACATCTGGGGCCAGATGTTGTTGAACGAGAGAGGGGCCTCTCTCGCTTGCCGTCCGGATGGACCGGAACGAGCTATGAACCGGACTAAAAGGCTTCCTGCGTTCTCCCTTCGATCCGCCGTCACTGGGTGTGCATTAAGTTAATTTATAGTGCTCGCATCACCCCAAAATTCCTTCTAGTCCGCAACGGACGAACCCGGCTGCCGAACCATTCGGTGAATGGACGCTACACCGGGCGAGCTAGCGGACGTCAAACCTACTAGGGTCCTCTTAGGCAATTGGCGTATTTACATGAGCACTTTTCCGCTAGCCCTTCATTAATTGTGACGACGGAGGCACACTGTTGGAAGACATCACAGATACATCACCCTAATCTTGATCGTCTGAAATAGAAATTGATAAAGTAGAGTGACCCTGCGGGGAAAGGACCGGAGTGTCCAAATCCCCAACAACATACCGTGACATACGCTTCCCATATTGTCATCGAAATCATACGATACAGAACAGGAGTTAATGCGAGTACACTGACCACATATAGAATGATAATAAAGTCAGAGGAAGACTTCCTCTTAAAACAATTGATCAATATCCTTTCAATGTGAAAAGAAAACAAGTCCTGGTACTCGCACTAACCCCTGGCAATCAAAATACATAATAATAATATGATCCATTAATATAGAAAAAAATAATTGAAATCAAAATATTTTGAAAAAATATTTTTTCAGAACACCCCAAGTTTCTGAAAAGTAACGTTGAGCCCCAATGGATCCCAAGCCTAAGTGTGGACAAAAATTTTAAAAATATTTTAAACAATTTATTCAACACTTACGAACAATAATAATGTATCTAGTTATGATTAAAATAACATAAAGATATTATTCTTTAGAAATCCCCCCCTCACACAGAGGGCTGTTGTAAAAGTAAACAATGAGTGTAAAAACACTAAAATAAGACTCCAGACACCCAGGCCCGAAATCAGTTACCAAAAATACACTATCTGATGCAAAACAGAGACTTCCAGGGAAGAAACTGCAGAACATCAGATGGTAGATGCAGAACACAACGCCTAACCACCCGTAGGTGAAGACGTAAACATGGGGAAAGAACAGAATTCATTCTGTTATTCAGCTAAAACTCCCAAGAAATTTTAGTAATAATAATTACAGAAACTATGCCAAAAGCATGGGAGAATAGCAAGGGGGGACTTAAAGGACAGGGAGAGAAGAAAACACTTAAAAAACAGTGTAACTAAACAATCAGAATGACAACAAAATGGCTGCTGCCTTGAAAATAGGTAACTTAACATAATTTCATTAAAAAATTTTAAGTTACAGCCCTGATAATATTCTGTCACACATTCTTTTCCTCTCCTCCTTCTCTATCCTCCTTAGAATCACCATTTCACTAATATTTATGTGTCTGGCATCATTTAAACTGAGATTTATAAGCACAAAGATCAGTCAGATGTTAACTGATGAAGGGCCAAACTTAGAATAATTAATGGCGCCAATTTCGGAACGTCCTTGACACTGCGCATGCGCAGTAGGGGCGAAGTGTGGAGGGCCTTTCAGGACATGTTTTCTTTAGTTTTAGATGCAAATTTTGGGGATTGGGGGGCAAAATTTGTGTTTGGCCCTATATTTTAAGAGTTAGCACCAGCTATGTCTGGGTCATTGGTACAGTATAAAAATGTTAAAAAATTTATAGTAATTTATATATTTTTTATACTTACCAATGACCCAGACATAGCTGGTGCTAACTCTTAAAATATAGGGCCAAACACAAATTTTGCCCCCCAATCCCCAAAATTTGCATCTAAAACTAAAGAAAACATGTCCTGAAAGGCCCTCCACACTTCGCCCCTACTGCGCATGCGCAGTGTCAAGGACGTTCCGAAATTGGCGCCATTTATCATTCTAATAACCAGTGCCTGGTAAGCGCTATGTACTCAGCGGGGAGGCAAGAGTTCCCAACTCCTGGGAGGGCCATCCCCGTCTGGGTCATTGGTAAGTATAAAAAATATATAAATTACTATAAATTTTTTAACATTTTTATACTGTACCAATGACCCAGACATAGCTGAATAGTAAAAAGGCTGGAGGGCCAAGGACATAGAGCAAAATGGAATACGCTCAATAAAATAAAATAGAGTCATCCCCTGTAGGGAAAAGAAGTAATAGGCCTTACATGTATCTTTCTTATTTATGATAAATTAGAAAGATACAACACCTTCCAAAAATTGAGCTTCATACATCCATGTACTCTATTAATATCCAATAATCCTTATACTAATAATTTTTAAAGTAAGCCAATAATAAAGTAAGTCTAGAGAATAGAGACTCTTATACTCCTAAAAGTGTGTGAGAATTGCATAATCATGTCCGTTGACATATGCAATATTCAAAAGCTATACTTTAAAAACTAAGACTTGAATGAATTTTATAAACTTAAACTTCTCACTAAACAACCATCCCAATAACAGCTCAGAATTACTAACTCCGGAGGAGGTATCCCCTTGTTTTCATAGTAAAAACAGGTGACCCAAGGGAACACCCTCCCCCCCCCCCCCCCTTTTTCTTGCCCTGGGTCAAATAGCCCAGAGCGAAGAGGGCAGCCGAACGGAGACACTGCCGAAACAGACAGCCTACCTAGCTATAGTAGCAACTGTTAAGTGAATGACATTCTGAGCAGTAGATAATAGACCTAACAATAGAGGCCTCCAGAAATGGACTCGATATTTCTGAGATAAAATTCATGAATGGATGGCTGAGCGCAATGAGCAGCCTTCAAAAATCTATAATAGCAACACTATTAAAGTAAGCCCAAGAAGTAGAAGAACTCTTACTTCATGAGCCGAAATCTTAAGCACAACTGCTAAGCCAATGATATACCATAAGCAGTACGCTAGTTAATAGAATCCATTAACAATAAAATGGAGCGTAACGTCCTTCTACTAGACATCAAAGACAGAAGAAGCTTACGCCCTTGTAATAAACAGATATCTGTTTATAAATACATAAACTGTACCCGGAAAGAGTAAAGGCCTATGCCCATACGAAGACGGAAGGACCTTAAAATAATAGGTTCCGGATAATAGGAGCCTAACTCTTATGCAACAATCCAACCTAAATAGTAACGGAAGTATTGATTCCGAAACTATGAAAGTGAAAATCATCCATCGATAGTGCATGAAACTCACTGACTCTACAGTAAAAGAGAAACCAACAGAATTACTGTCTAAAAGGTCAGAATTTGAAAACTACTGTTTCCAGAGGCTCAAATGATTACTTAGCTAAATAAGAACCTGAAGTTAAAATCCATATAGGAATTTAATCTAAAGATTCTAAGTCTATTTATCAAAAAGTTACTAACTGACTTAGATAAAGAGACAAAAGACTCAATTGTAAACTATCGTAGAGTGCATAGGTATGAGGTAACATAAACCTATAACCTAAATAACAACAGGCTGCAGTAGATCTTGTAAAACAAGTATACTAAAAAATAGCAATGAGTAGTATGGAGGGATCAACCATATGAACATAATGATCCCTACACCACGACGGAAGAGCCTCCACTTTAGTCGCATAGAATAGCAAAGAAGAGGATCTCCTATAGTAAGAAATCGCGTCCAAAGCTCGTCCAGTACAGTGCTTACAATGCAATACGGACCACACAACGGAATACATGAAGGTTGCGACCTTGCTGGTTGTGATAAAGATGACACGATTTACCCAGTGAAAAAAGATCCTCACATAGAGGAAGATTTCACGTTAAGATCCACAGTAGACAAGAGAGTAAATTACTCATGATCTCTGTGAAGATAGAGATGCTATCAACAGAAATGTATTGTGGTTGTTTATCTTAGCAATACCTGCTAAAACAACAGCGCCGGAGGATACGCGTATCCTATCATTCCGTCCTATAGATCAATAGAGCGTTAACAGTATTAGCTCAGAGATCTGGACAAGCCAACACATACGTCTGCAATTGATTAGCAAGCTGTGTCATAAATAAAACATCATTGGGGCGCTCCGATAGATAGCAAATCTGATTGAATACTTGTTTGTTGAGAGTCCATTCTGACAGCAACAAGCGACCCGTAAGAGAACGGGAGTGCGATAAAACAATCAGACGACCCAGAATATGACGGACCAAAACTGAACTTGGTGTACTATAACCAACAGACGGATTCTTTCCATTAAATTGAATAACGGAAACGAAAGAGTGCCTCCCTGGTTCCGGAGATACGCCACTACTGTCGAATTAAAGGACAGGAATTTGGGCATGCGTTTCTGAATAATGTTCATGCAATGACATAAAGCAAGCCTAAAAAACATTATTCCGCGGAAGTTAAACTGATAGCTAAAAGACTGCGGAACCCAAAGACCCTGGCACTTCGGATCCGTAGGGATCAGTATATATCCCAATCTGTTTGACTGGCAACCGTCATAACAGCCACACTCGGGTCCGGCAACTGCGGCGGCACTCTCTGAGTCAACCACCGAATGTTTGCCCCAGTCTGAATCTCTTGTAACACTAGATAGACAAGAGAATGTATAAATCAAGCAATTCATGGATTGCCGGAAAGTTGCCGTCGAAGAGAAGCTCCTCCGAGAACGAAGCGACTCTGAGAGAGTTCTTAACCTACTATCCACGCGCGGATGTAGCTAGGGCTGCATCACGTCTAACCAACTCCAATCAGCCACTGAAGGGCGGAGTTATACGTGAACAAACTACTGCCCTCAAAAGAAATTACATTGAGAATAATATCCCGTAATTCTTTTCTTGAAGACGTAATGATAACGCCTCAGTAAGGCGGATTACGTATAATAAAGCGTCTAAGTTAAGTCTACTATACATAATGTCGTTCCCAACATTGAAATTGGAAAAGACATAAACGGCGAAAAAGAATATATGCAGTCTTTAATCACACCGCCTAGACGCATATGAACTCTCGGTATGCCCTGCTCTGCCAAAATAAACTATATGTAAAAAAGATAAAATGGCAGAAATGAGCCACGCGGACAAGAAACTAAACTATCATGCTTAGTAGCAGGCTTGTATATATATATAAATATATAGCGTCGAAAAATAAAACACATGTTGTAATGACAATATTGGACTGCGTCGGTAAGTCAGGGACAAAGTCCCTGTACCGATCGAAAAATCCGAGTCCAATGACGCTATAAGTCTCTTATCCAAGATCGCAGCAATGAAGTCCGAAAAATAATCACTGGAAGAAATGCCATAAGATATGAAAGGCATCTTCCGATACTACTAAAGGGAAAACTCGAAATCTTTCGAATCCCTTTCGCCATCCTGTCGGACCCTATAAAGCGTTCGGTCGTCCGTAGCTTGATGCAACCGCGGACCGCACCGACCCAGCGCCGTCGGATAATTCCTGATTCGACCGAGAAACCGACAATTGCTGGGATGCTGCGAAACAACTGTGCTAACTCGGATAGCACGTCCGTCACTGAGGCCTGAGGAGCAGCGGTCTTACGATGCATTGCCGCAGGAAGCTCCGAGATCGTTACCCCGTGCATACTTCCAATATGCGAGCGAACGGAGTGTATAGGCCTCGTGTCCCTTGGCTACCGGATGGCGCGACCTATTTGCTGTGGAATCACTGAATGCCGAAACTGATCGGATACTCGAGGTCACGTAGCCAATGTGCGGTCGTGTGCCCTGCTGTGAGGATGAGGAAGCATTAAAGACAGTCTCTCGGACTGTCAATATAACGGAGCGTCCCGAGCAACGGACATATGCTCCGAATGTAAAATATCTGAACCACAACATGCGGTCCCCTATGTTGTTGGCTTCCTCCGATCTGTCCTCAATCTGCCGTCACTGGGTGAGTACTAAAGTAATTAAAGTGCTCGCATCACCCAAATCTCCTTCCTAGACCGCAACGGACGAACCCGGCAGCCGAACCATTCGATGAATGTACGCTACACCGGGTGAGCTAGCGAATGTCACTCCGTAAGCGATAGACATATTCCATGAGCACTTATTGCCGCTAACTCTTCATTAACTATGACGACAGAGGCACACTTTTGAAAGACATCTCCATAACTCTTCGAACAAGAAACCAGAAATGCTTGGATAGCAAGCATAAAATAATAATATATATAGCGTCGTTCAATAATTCGAAAGTTTGTGTGACATTATTGGACTATGTCGGAACTGAGGGACGATGTCCCTGAACCGAACCAAAAATTTCTAAGTCCACCGACGCTATCAGTTTCTTATCCGGCATCGCAGCATATGTTGTTCCGAAAGGGAAAGCTTGAAATCCACCGAATCCCTTTCGGTATCCCGTCGGACCGGATGAAACTTTCGGACGTCCGTACCCGCTTCCGCGGAGCGTCCCGACCCAGCATCGTCGGATAAAATATATGCGACAGATTCAGTTGATGCTGGGATGCTGCGATAAACTGTGCTATTAAGGAAAGCACGTCCGTTCCCGAGGCCTGTGCAGTAGCGGACTTACGATGCATTGCCGCTGGAAGCTCCGTGTACGTTGACTCCCGCACACTTCCTATGCGAACGTCCGGAGTCTGCAGGCCTCGAGTCCCCGGCTACCGACCCAGCGCTGTCGGATAATTCTCGATCCGACACCGTTTCTATCGGCTGCTGGGATGCTGCGATAAGCTGTGCTATGTGCACAAGAATGTCCGGCGTCGAGACCTGCGGAGGCGCAGTCTATCGCTGCTTCGCCGAGGGCAGCTCCGCATCAGATGGCTCCCGCATACTTTTCCTATGCGAACGTCCGGAGTCCATCGGTCTCGAATCCCTGGCTGCCGGATGGTGTGACCTGGTCGCCGAAGAATCCTTGATCGGCGAAGCTGGTAATATATCGGCGGTCACGCAGCCAAGGTGCGGTCGTGTGCGCTGACGAGAAGAGGAAGCCTTAGCAGTCTCTGCGGACTGCCTATACAACGGAGCGTCCCGAGCGACGGACGTATGCTCCGCTAACGACACATTTGTACCACAACATCTGGGGCCAGATGTTGTTGAACGAGAGAGGGGCCTCTCTCGCTTGCCGTCCGGATGGACCGGAACGAGCTATGAACCGGACTAAAAGGCTTCCTCCGTTCTCCCTCCGATCCGCCGTCACTGGGTGTGCATTAAGTTAATTTTATAGTGCTCGCATCACCCCAAAATTCCTTCTAGACCGCAACGGACGAACCCGGCTGCCGAACCATTCGGTGAATGGACGCTACACCGGGCGAGCTAGCGGACGTCAAAGGCCGTCGAACCTACTAGGGTCCTCTTAGGCAATTGGCGTATTACATGAGCACTTTTCCGCTAGCTCTTCATTAATTGTGACGATGGAGGCACACTGTTGGAAGACATCACAGATACATCACCCTAATCTTGATCGTCTGAAATAGAAATTGATAAAGTAGAGTGACCCTGCGGGGAAAGGACCGGAGTGTCCAAATCCCCAACAACATACCGTGACATACGCTTCCCATATTGTCATCGAAATCATACGATACAGAACAGGAGTTAATGCGAGTACACTGACCACATATAGAATGATAATAAGGTCAGAGGAAGACTTCCTCTTAAAACAATTGATCAATATCCTTTCAATGTGAAAAGAAAACAAGTCCTGGTACTCGCACTAACCCCTGGCAATCAAAATACATAATAATAATATGATCCATTAATATAGAAAAAATAATTGAAATCAAAATATTTTGAAAAAATATTTTTTCAGAACAGCCCAAGTTTCTGAAAAGTAACGTTGAGCCCCAATGGATCCCAAGCCTAAGTGTGGACAAAAATTTTAAAAATATTTTAAACAATTTATTCAACACTTACGAACAATAATAATGTATCTAGTTATGATTAAAATAACATAAAGATATTATTATTTAGAAATCCCCCCCTCACACAGAGGGCTGTTGTAAATGTAAACAATGAGTGTAAAAACACTAAAATAAGACTCCAGGCACCCAGGCCTGAAATCAGTTACCAAAAATACACCATCTGATGCAAAACAGAGACTTCCAGGGAAGAAACTGCAGAACATCAGATGGTAGATGCAGAACACAACGCCTAACCACCCGTAGGTGAAGACGTAAACATGGGGAAAGAACAGAATTCATTCTGTTATTCAGCTAAAACTCCCAAGAAATTTTAGTAATAATAATTACAGAAATTATGCCAAAAGCATGGGAGAATAGCAAGGGGGAACTTAAAGGACAGGGAGAGAGGAAAAACACTTGAAAAAACAGTGTAACTAAATAATCAGAATGACAACAAAATGGCTGCTGCCTTGAAAATAGGTAACTTAACATAATTTCATTAAAAAATTTTAAGTTACAGCCCTGATAATATTCTGTCACACATTCTTTTCCTCTCCTCCTTTTCTATCCTCCTTAGAATCACCATTTCACTAATATTTATGTGTCTGGCATCATTTAAACTGAGATTTAAAAGCACAAAGATCAGTCAGATGTTAACTGATGAAGGGCCAAACTTAGAATGATAAATGGCGCCAATTTCGGAACGTCCTTGACACTGCGCATGCGCAGTAGGGGCGAAGTGTGGAGGGCCTTTCAGGACATGTTTTCTTTAGTTTTAGATGCAAATTTTGGGGATTGGGGGGCAAAATTTGTGTTTGGCCCTATATTTTAAGAGTTAGCACCAGCTATGTCTGGGTCATTGGTACAGTATAAAAATATAGAAATTTTGGGAGGGGCAAAAATTCTTGCCCCTCCCATAACGATGGCAAATATAGCCCCTAGAATTTCTCTTGAACAAATTTGAGTCTACACCTCAAAAGGAAGGTGCACACCTAATATCAAGTCTCTGCTACTGCTGGTTCATGAGAAGATTTTTAAAGATTTAGGCTCACTTTTTGGGCGTGGCCCTACCAAGGGGCTGGTCAACTTGATTTGAACAAACTTTAATTGACATATGATAGGGAACATACACACCAGATTTGGTTCAATTTGGTAGAGTAGTTTGTGAGAAGAAGTCGATAATGTAAAGTTAACGCCGGCCGGCCGGACAATGGATGGACGATGGACAACAGTCGGAAAGTGATTAGTAAAGCTCCCGTTGAGCTTCGCTCAGGAGAGCTAAAAATGGACAAAACCTTTTACTTGTGAATATCCTTTCCCCCATGGTGGTCTATCAGCATACTAAAATCACTTAAATCCAACATCCACTGACTGAGATATGAAAGAAGTCAAAAGTTGGTACAGATGGACGGATGAATGAACAGACAGATGCACAGAGCCCATTTCTGTATCCCAGCGCAAACTTCATTTTGGTGGGGGATAATAAAATTCAAGGAGTATTGAAGACTTATGAAAAAATTCTAGAGATTAACCTGTCTAAAGAGGCGCAGTGGCTCAGTTGGTAGAGGTGCAGGCTGCAAGCCGAGAGGCCATCGGTTCGAATCCCACCTGCGGCAACCGCGTTGTGTCCTTGGGCAAGACACTTCACCCCCATTGCCCACGTGGGGGCACGGTGACGTTGTGTACTAAGGCATACTGCAGGTCGATGGCGCACCTGTCTTCAACCAATGCTAACCCTGCTTGTGTGGAGTCAGTATGCTGGGGAGCTGACAGTTGCTCACCGTTGCTCGGTGGTTTTCTCCGGGTACTCCGGCTTCCTCCACCCATAAAACTGTCGTGGTCATGATTAGCCATTGTGCAGAAATATGTGACCTTAAAACATCAATAAATAAATAAATAACCTGTCTAAAAGTATCCATATCTTAACGGGTAGAGGTCTAGAAGCCCATATTTGGGCTTTATGAATTACCATGGGCTATGACCATAATACCTAAACTCTGTTGGAATAGGTTTCATAATGACCCTGGAAAGAATCAGATTTTGTTAATGACACATTGCTCAGTTACATTTGATTGGATAGTGTCTATTGGCACTATCCAATCAAATGTAAAAGAGCAATATATAATGGTGAGAAATGAGTAGTCAGAAAAATGTAGCTCTCTACCAGTTAACCGCAAAAAAATGTTGGTCCGAACACTAAAAAAAAAAAACATTGCGTTCATCATCAGACATCAGAAATTATGAGCTCTGAAATGTGTTTTTATTAGTGTGTGTACAGGCAACATTATACCTGCAGGATGGAAAATGTACAAGGATTTTAATTTAAATACGGCGTGATCATGAACTGGTCGCTCTGTTTAATTTAAATTTGTGCTTTTTAAACTGAAACTAAAGCAAAACTCAGGTAGACTGTGCATTAGGCTATCACTTGCGGACATCAGTCATTTCTGTTCTGCACTGTAACAAAATTACACATCCACATTGGACAAGAAAAGACATTTTTGTGCAATAATTAACCTTCCGGAGCATCCATTTGATCCCTTAGAGTAACTGAGGCAGTTTATGATTCCATTCTGGGTGAACTACTCTGCAGTTTTAGTAAGTTAGCACTTTACTTTTCAACATTATAAAGTTTCTGACTTGAAATATAGCCTTCTTTTTATTTTACGTCAAGTCTTGATAACCTTTATTTGAAATTGACTGCACTTACAGTAAATACTTTAGGTAGTCCACATGTACTATATACAAAGCGAGAAACAAATTGTATAAAAACTGCAACAAAAATGTAAAGTCTTCGTTGTATCCATAAGTTTATATACCTTTACAACCCTTCCCCCTCCCCTCCCCCCACACCCATCAGAAACCAGACAGCATTCTCAAAAGCTCTCGAAATGAGAATACAAAAGTCTTTGTCAGAGGCTGAAAGAGAAATAAAGGGGGTGGCATTGTTTTCACCAGTAAGCTCCAACTTATTTTTGTTGATAATATTTTTAAGGATTGATTAATATTTTCATAACTTTGCACAACTGCACTTCACCAATTTGTTATCTGAACTGTTCTATCGACATTTGTGTCTTGGTATCTGTTTCAAAAACAAAAATAATTCTTTATGTGTCTGGTCCTAAATCTTGTCAATCTTAAATTTGGAATTATTTTGAATTTGCATTTAGTAAGTAGTCTAAAAGAGGACTGACAGAATATGGCTAATGATAGGCTTTTGGAGGATATTTTCTCGGGGATGGGGGCTGACCAATCAAACTGCCCTGAATTTTTTTTTCAAAATCAAAATGCAGGTCTTTACCTCGAATTTGCCCTGGTAGCCGATGAAAATGCTTTTCCCCAAATGTTTGCCAGAATTAAAAAAAATCCCTCTCCCTCTGAACAATTTGTCCTGAAAATACCAATCCCTTGCCTTGAAAACTGCAAAATTAGCTGTTTTTGGTGGAGGGGTGAGAGCGAAGTAATGCTCCTAACCCCCCCTCCCCCCCCCCCCCTTCCCTGTCTCATACACCCATGTAGCAAATTCATACAGGTAGCATTTGATTTAAGTTTTGAAACTGAGAGCTGAAGCAAAATAATATTCAAGATTGTACAAAACAAAAATACTAGCAAAAATTCTTAATTAGTCATTTAAAAATACACATAAATCTATGTTTGGAAAATATTACCATACTGTTTTAAATATTCTAATAATTATTTTTCGTGGAAGTAAACTCATAAAATTGACAATATGTTGGATCAGACCACATGTATTTACCACTCCCCCCCCCCCCCCCCCCCCCCCCCCCACACTCTTCATGGTCCCACTCCCACTCTACTCAAGACTATACAACAGTGGGTAGGTGGAAGTATTTTTTATTTGCCCCGATACAAACAACAAAAATTCATATTTCAGCATTGCTGCATTGGCACCCCTTCCTAAAAAACAACACTGACCCAACCCCACAAACACATAAAACTAGAGTGCATGGTCACTGTGCCGAAGCTGCGATGATTTGTGCAACGCGAATGATGTTTTAAAACTCGTTGGTGACAAAAAAACTTGTTGGTGACAAGTCCATAAATGTGACAGAAATTATCCGAATGACATGCACTATTGAGAGGGTGTAGACATCTTGAAGATCCTCTTGCATACCAAGTATGATGTCATTCCTTCAAGTATTTTAGGAGTTATGGAGTTTTTGAAACTCGTTGGTGACAGACCGACCGACAGACTGACCGACCGAGCGACCGGCAGACATACCGACATTGCCACATATAGAGCTGCTCATCGCAGCTAAAAATCATTGGTTCCACAAATGTAAACTACTGACTTTTCTTAAATTGGTCTTTTCATTCTTCCAAATTATTTTCTTTCTTCAACTAGTGTGGCTGAGGAGAGGGGAAGGGTCACCTAGAAAGACCTATTAAGGGTGAAATTGGTGATAGTTGATCAGTAATGGCAAGTACCAGCTGTCAGACATTCGCGGTAGACAGTTTTCACGATTAATTTAGTCCTGCTTCCTGAGAACAACTTCAACTTAACATGCTCTTGAAAGATTGTTTGACAGTAAAAGCATATCAATAAGAATCCAATCTGAAAATGAAAGTGTCAATGACACTGTAGCTCAACTTGACAAACTTGAACTTGGTAAGTTATAATTGAAATGGCAAAATTGAAGATCATTGGTACCAATGTCATTTGATGAAATTTCAACATAACAGCATTGCTTGTACACAACGTCAGAGTTTATATCCATGCATTTTTAAATGTAAACTGTATGACTGGCTAAAGGAAGAATGTTGATACACAAATGCAGTATGTTCAGAGGTTATTGTAAATGGCAACTTTTTTCACAGAAATGAATGCTAATCAATAGCTCTTATCTAAAGGTCTTGCCTAATGAGCACACAAAGTTCAAAAACAATCCTATGATAAATGTGGCCTGTAGGCCATGTCAAAGAATGTTGATGCACAAATGCAATAAATTCAAAGATTGTTGCTAACAGCAACAGTTTTTGATGAAAATGAAAAGAAAATCAATAGATCCTATCTTTGTCACCCTGCATAAGCATACAAAGTTTCAAAACAACCTGGTAATGAATGTGCCCCCTGAGGCATGCCAAAGGAAGATGTTAAAGCACAAATGCACGAAGTAGAAGGCCATTGCTTGTGGCAATGGTTTTTTTTATGTTTTTTATGGAGATTCATAAATATACCCTGCAGAGAGTGCAAAAGGAATAAGTTGATGCACAAATGCAATAAGTTCAAAGGCTGGTGATAACAACAATAATTTTTTATGGAAATGAAAAAAAGCAATAGCTCACAACCAGAGGTCACCCTGAACACACATACCAAGTTTCAAAGTGATCCGATCAAAAATGTGCCCTGAAGAGTGTGTTAAAGGGAAATATTGATGTCTGACTAAACTAAGTTCAAAGGTCAGCAGCAACATTTTTTGACAGAAATGGAAGAAAATCGACAGCTCCCATATAGATGTCACCACACACAAGCACTCCAAGTTTGCAACAAGTTTGCAAGCGATCCAATCATAAATGTGCCCTGCAGGGTGTGTCAAAGGGAAATATTGATGCTTAACTGCACTAAGTTTTTACTACGTTCATCGAAGGTCATTGCCAGTGGCAACATTTTTTGACGGAAATCGAAGAAAATCGATAGCTCCTATCTAGAGGTAACCCCAAACAAGCATACAAAGTTTCAAACTGATCTACCATAAATGTGCCCTGTAGGGCATGCCAAAGGAATATGTTGATGCCTGACTAAACTAAGTTCAAAGATTATTGCCAGCGACAACGTTTTTTGATGGACGGAAATGGAAGAAAATCGATAGTTCCCATCTAGAGGTCACCCCAAACAAGCATGCCACATTTCAAAGCAATCCGATCATAAATGTGCCCTGTAGGGTGTACCAAAGGGAAATATTGAGGTCTGACTAAATTAAGTTCCAAGAACATTGGCCGCGGCAACATTTTTTGACGGAAATTGAAAAAAATCGATAGCTCCCATCTAGAGGTCACTCCAAAAAAGCATGCCAGGTTTCAAAACAATCCGATCATAAATGTGCCCTGTAGGGTGTGCCAAAGGGAAATATTGAGGTCTGACTAAACTAAGTTCTAAGAACGTTGGCCGCGGCAACATTTTTGGATGGAAATGGATGAAAATCGATAGCTCCCATCTAGAGGTCACCCCAAACAAGCATGCCAGGTTTCAAAGCAATCTAATCATAAATGTGCCCTGTAGGGTGTGCCAAAGGGAAATATTGAGGTCTGATTAAACTAAGTTCTAAGAACGTTGGCCGAGGCAACATTTTTTGATGGAAATTAAAGAAAATCGATAGCTCCCATCTAGAGGTCACCCCAAACAAGCATACCAAGTTTCAAAGCAATATGATCATAAATGCGACCTGTGAGGTGTCCAAAGGAAATTGTGGATGTACGTACTAACGTACGTATGTACGCCGACGGACAGGAAGTGATGGCAATAGCTCAGCTTGACTTTGTCAAGTTGAGCTACAAAATGTCGGACTGGACACATTGGGGTGTCACACTCCACATAGATATGTATCAGGCCAACACCAGAAAATGATAAATTCATAGTAATTTGTATATTTTTATACTTACCAATAGCCCAGACATAGCTGGTACTCGAAAATATCCAGGGCCAAACACAAATTTTGCCCCCCAAACCCCAAAATTTGTATCAAAAACCGAAAATTTAATGTCCTATGTGGCCCTCCATACATTTGACATCTGCACATGCGCAGTGTCCAGGAACTACCGAAATTGCCGCCAAATATAATTCCTTCTATAGTCCTGCTAAATGTTATAGTCAGCGGGGAGGTATGAGTGCCCACTCATGAGAGGGCTGTCCCCGTCTGGGCCATTGGTAAGTATAAAAATATACAAATTACTATGAATTTATCATATTTTTACACAGTAACCAATGACCCAGACATAGCTGAATGGTAAATAGGTTGGAGGGCCTTGGACATAAAGGAAAATCCAATTACTCAATCACATCTAACAGATTATCTCCTACAGGAGAATTGGAGAGAACGGAATTACGTCTTTCATATTTAATTAAATAAGAAAGATATAACACCAACAATGTAATTGAGCATAACTCAATATATATTACTCCATTTTATGCCAGCATAACCCATTATGCTAATTCCATGAAGGGAAGCCAATATATAAACACAGTCCAGAGAATGAGACTCTTTATACTCATTTAAAAGTGTCCGAGGATTGTATATTAACGCTCGTTTGACATGTGACATATACAAATGCTTCACACTGAGCTACACTTTGAAAATATTACATAAATGACATCATATTTACTTCCACTGAGCTGCACATTAAAACCATCCCAGTACCGACTCAGAGCTACTGACACCAGAGGAGGTCTTCCATTGCTTTTCACGATAAAGCCAGGCGGTATTAAGGGAAAACCACTCTCCCCCCCCCTTCCCCTTGTTCTGGGTCACATAACTGCAGAACGAGGAGGGCAGCGGAACAGAGTCAATACTGGAACGGAAAGCCTAAAGAACTATAGCTGTAAACCTTTAGAGGTCGACATTCTGTGCAACAGATAAATGACCTCAACTTCTAAGGTCACCGGAGATGGACTCTATATTTCTAAGGTAAAACTTAGTGAATGTAGAAGGCTGTGTCCAGTACGCAGCTTTCATGAGATCAGTAATGGCTATACTGTGAGAATAACCACAAGAAGGTGACTGCACTCTGACTTCATGCACTAAAATCTTATTAACAGAACAGTGATTTGGAGATAGATTATCATAGGCAATACGTATTGCCAATTGTATCAATCTAGCTGCAGACTGAACAGAAATGTATAAATTTTATAGTAAATTTCCTTTCTTATTATACCTACCGAAATTGTTTACAACAGGCTTGCACTATAGTGGAAGAACCTAACTCGGATAAAATACTCTCTATTTTAATCTTTCCCAAGATTTGGGAAAGAAAAGTGGTGTAAAAACACCACGAAAAAATAAGCCAAAACTGGGCCGAGCGCCATCGGCGCACACCCAGTATGGGACGCTCTTCCATAGTACAAATCCAGGACTTCCGTAACAGTGCGCAATGCATCAATTCGTCATTCTTTTGATTCCGAACAACACAGAAGTTATGTGATCAGCGGGGAGGAAGGATTCTTACCCGAATAAGAAGACGGGAGGGCCTCCATGTAAACAATTTCGGTAGGTATAATAAGAAAGGAAATTCACTATAAAATTTATATTTCTTATCAACCTACCTCAATTGTTTACAACAGGCTGAATAGACAAAAGGCTGGAGGGAATCACATAACCAACCCACACATAACTAAATAGCACTAGGACCATGGACAGAGGAAGAGATCCCTAGGCCTATCAAACCACAAACATTAGAAAAGCCAATGAAAGATGAGGCGTATGGTGAAGTGCGACGCACAGACAGGAAGGGCAGTAACAGCACAAAGCTGGAATCGACCCTGAAAAAAGCTGAAAAGCTTGGATAGACAACATCCTGAGCCGAAGAAAGAGGGCCCCAAGGGTCTCTGTCGGCTCCTGCAACTGTCGCAGAGAAAAGGAGAATGTAGCATTTCTCCAGAAGGCTGCCAGTATAACATCAGTCATCCAACAACATGACAGAGTTATTAAAAGAGGAAGACAATGCACGCACCTTGTGGCAGAAAAAACAATTGGTAATACAATCACCAGTAGCTAGACGAGCGGAAGCTGCACGAATAGCAAGAGAAGTCCATCAAGAAATGGATGCAGGAGAGATCTGGCATGTGGGAAAACGCATATTATCCAGGATAAAGGCGTGAACGCCCCCCACCCCCAAGCAGAGCAGCGCCCGAGAAAGTGACCATCTTGGAGTAAACTGCAAAGTCCTAGGCCTTTTCAAGGAAAAGAGCTGAACAAGCTTGGAGAGGCAAGGATGAGTGTCGAAACAATGCAGTATCACATAGGTAAAAATGTCTCCGAAGCAAGGACAAGTACCCATTGCTGGAGACCCCCAGAAACAAACATATACCAGAAAACTCCGCAAGCAGTGTGATCGAAGGAGTGACAGAAGCAACAGAGTGATCGCACACCATCGAAAGAAGAACCTTCCACTTAGCCACAGAGGCTAAACCAGTGGAGTGAGTGCCTCCTTGAAGAAAAGCAACTCCACTGCGTGTCTCGAAAAACCACTACGGAGGAGACAGGACCCGATAAAAGACATGTGCGAAGGCACAATGAAGTCGGGCAACTTGAAAACCTCCCGGGCGACTTTGGCAAAGAAAGCCGCGAGGTAGAGGGAGAGGGAGACATGCCGGAACCGCCGCTAACAGAGAGTGGAGCAGATTGATCCACACCCACCGAAGCGACGGGTGTGATCGAAAGGATTCGACGACTGCAGGTTCATATCTGGGTGAGAACCTGAGGCGGAATCGGAACCGGTAGGAAGGCGTAGCTGACAAGACCATCCCAAAGGAGGGCCAGAGCGTCCACGGCTAAAGCCAGAGCATCTGGACACGGGGACACGAAAGTGTCCACCGGATGGTTCCAACTAGTCACAAGAGATCAATGGAACCCGCCATGTGGAGCATCCACCTGGTGGAAATGACCCTGCCCTGACAGGACTGGGAGTCGGCTAGGACGTTCAGGCGACCGGGAATGTGACGAACAGCAACCCTGGCCTGGACATCCTGAGCGAGCAGTATAAGATCCCAAGCCAATTCGTACATTGGAACAGAGTGCGTGCCGCCCAGGGTTCCGAATGTAAGCAACCACCGTCGAATGGTCGGACAACAGAAGGACCTGGCGATTCGACAGGTGAGGGATCCACTGCCTGAAACGCAGAAGAAGAGCAAGAAACTCCTTCTGGTTGATGTGTAGAGCTGCATGATCCTGGTCCACCATCCCGAGAATGGAAAGACCTAGAGGATCCAACGTCGCACCCCATCCGAGATCGCTGGCATCTGCCGTCAGAACGCGATCGGACGTGGGTAAGTCCAACGGAACACCCTGCGAAAGCCACTGGACATCCGCCCAGAGGAGAAGGTGAGGATAAAGATAGTCTGGAAACTGAAGCACCAGATCCAGAAAATCTACATTCGGCCTCCAACAACTGAGCAGAAAGTGTTGGAGAGGTCTGACACGCAGCCGACCTAGAGGAATGAGATCCGTCACCGAACAGCAGAGACCGATTAGCCGGAGAAAACTCCGAGCCATCGCGGATGTGGACTGGGACAGAGTCAGAGCAAAAGCTGAGAGAATCACAGCCTTGGCCTGGGGAACCCCCACCAAATTGAATTGTGTGCGGAAAGCCATCCCCAGATGATAAAACGACTGAGAAGGGACCAGGTCCAACTTCTCCTCGTTGACTCTGAAACGTAGCGACGTGAGCAAGCTCAACAGAGTGGCGACATCCGACTCCAGGAAGGCAGCATTGGAATGCCCCTGGAGGATATCGTCCAGATATGCCAAAGTAGTCACCCTGGACTGTGTGCGATGGAAAGCTATCACATGCGACATCAGTCTGATGAAGGACCAAGGAACCAGGTTGAGGCCGAAAGGCATGGCCTTGAACTGGTAAACTCGCCCCAGAAAAATGAACCTGAGACACTTCTGTAACGCCCAATGAATCGGAACGTGAAAGTAAGCATCTCGCAGGTCGAAGCTGGAAGCGAAATCTCCCTGGTGAATTGAACGGAGGACCGACCTGAAAGTCTCCATGCTGAACTTGGGAGCAATGATAGACTGGTTCAGGAAACTCAGATCGAGAACCGGTCGGAGTCGGCCGTCCTTCTTCGGCACCAAGAACAGGTGGGAATAGAAACCCACTGACCTAATGTTCTTGATGACCTCAATTGCCCCCTTTGTCAGGAGATTGTCTATCTCCGTGGACAAAAGTTCCCGACGTAAAATGTCTGAAGGAACTGTGGTTGGAAAAGGCACCCAGGACAGAGTGGAGTGCCGTCGGAAGGATATTCGCAGCCCGGACCAAACAACATCTAACATCCAAGGATCGGATGTGATGGTGGCCCACGGTCTGCGAACTCTGCTATCCTTTCTCCAACCTGGGACGAGTCGAGGTGAGGACCTTCATTGCGAACCCCGACGAGGCTCGCGAGAGGAGAAAACACCTCTACTGAATGAAGAATCCTGGGAGTTCCCTCAAGACTGCCGACGCTTACCCTTACCCCTTGAGTAAGAAGTAGAAGCGGTGGCAGAAGGATCAGCCCCTTTTGCTTCGCAGAGGAAGCAGAGGGTATTTGTTAGGCTTGGAATGGCCCGTGCCTACCCTAGAAGGCTGATCAAGCTGAAGAAACAACAGCTGATCGTTGGAATGACGTAGGACATCATCCTGGACCGTCAACACAGAATCATGGAAAAGTTGCGGACCTGCCAAAAAAGCAGATCGAAGAGTAGCGTACTGTTCCTCAGGAAGGGATCGGCCTGTGTCCCGCACAGAGTCCCTTCGAACTAATTCCAGATTAGCCGTGTTACTGGCATACGTGTGAGTAAGATGCATGAGCGCAGAACACGCAAAGGAGCCTGTACCTCGTCAAACTTATCTGAATGCAGATAAGCAGCAAAAGCTGAGACGACGTGATCGGAGAGACAAAGCATACCAAGCATCTCTCTCGATAAGCCCAATGTGGACTCCAGAGTCGTCATCGGAATGATGGCAGACTTGGACTTGGAAAGCCCGAGGGAATTGGTGTCCTGATCCAAAACTGTCAAAGTCTGGTAGACCGACGGATTGGCAGAATCGTAGGAACGATAACGCGCCGGAGGCAAAAAGGTGTCAACCCTGGTGAAGAACGGAGCCTTCATAGCCTTGGAACTTAGCTTGGAGTCCAAGGTTGAAAATGCTTCAACCAACTGTACCGAAGGGCACGGTCGAAGATGCCCAGAAGCAGGTTGCACCATAGACTGTAGGCGCGTGACCGATGATCGCGGCCTGGCTGACACTGTCGACTGGTTAGATGGTTTGAGATCTGGAAGGAACCCAAACACGAAATCAAGAGCTGCCCCCAAGTCCGAAGACTGCTGGCTCTCGACATCAAGCATGCTTGATTCTTCCCGAGTCGGAAGACTCATAGCCCATCGTGGGCAAACCAGCCGACGCCTCCCATGGTGTCGGAACACCAGGGGATCAGAAAGCGGCCTGTTTCCAATCCCGGGAGGCGGCGTCATAGGAGGCGCCTGGAAACCACTCGCTGCCTCGCTGGAAGCAACAGGAAGGCTCGTTGACAGAACCTGAGTGAGTAAGGAGAGGGCCTCCCTAAGCTCACTGCCCGTACTGGCCGGTTCGACAGGGGAACGAACCAGCAAAGTGGCTTCACCTCTGACCCTCTGAACCAGCGAAAGGTCACGATCCTCCAAAAGACCCGACGTGGGACGACGGGCGGCAGCTGAAAACGTCTGAAGGCAGACGTGTATAGGGGTGTGACACACCCCGAGGATCAACATAGCAGGAACTCATGAGAGTGACCGCTGACCTCTGCAGGGCAGAAGGTCCAGGCTGCACAAACGACGTTGGAGCCCCAAAACTGGTTGTGTGGCCAGAATGAGTGGACGGAAACGCCACGGAGTTCATAGTGTCCCACTAAGAACAACCGAATCCAATGACAACTGTGGTGCTCGACGGCGCAGAGATCACAGGAGAGGGTCCGGCCGGCAGCCACTTCCAACTTCGCCGAGTTGAAGTCAGGGAAGGCTGAGGCCGATACCCCCACGTCTACACAACCAGACACCGCAGCAGACCACTGCAGGTAGAAAACTACTGTGCTCAATGGCTGAGAGGACACAGTATGGGGTTCAGTCGGCAGCCCCATTTGACTTCGCCGAGTGGAAGTCTGGGAAGGCTGAGGTCGAAACCCCACAACCACACTACAGACATCCCTGCAGACCCTGGCAGGGAGAAGCCGAGGCCGGCTAAAAACGGTGCCCAATGACGTTGTAGACGGAACAGCAGTTGCAGCAGATATAACGGGAGCTGTTGGAACTGGCGGAAAAGCGGAGAGAGCCACCAAGCTCGGCCTCCAAAGGAGGAGTCACAACCCTAGTGACAGTCTCAGATGTCGACTGGAGAGGGCGCATAGTCCCGGAACCAGGCATCTCTACACCAGAAAACCAACAGCTCCTGCAGTATCCACCACGGTAAAACACTGCACATTCCCCACGGAAGGGGAATAACTCTTACCAGACATGGTCGAATCGGGAAGCCCCGAAACGACAGCGGTCCCCACCCCCTGCTGGTGCGGGAGGAGCTGCACATCCCCCATGGAGGAGGAGCAATTCTCATCAGACGTGGTCGAATCGGGCGACCCGAAACGAAAGCATTCACCACCCCCCGCGGGAGCGGGAGGAGCTGCACATCCCCCATGGAGGGGGTCAAACTCACACCAGACGTGGTCGAGTCGGGGGCCCTGAAACGACAATACCCCCCCCCCCCCCACACACACACACACACAGATGTGGGAGGAGCTGCACATCCCCCACGGAGGGGGTAAACTCACATATCAGACATGGTCGAGTCGGGAGGCTCCCAAAACGACTGCATTCCACACCACCCGCGGGTGCGGACGAAACGGACACGAGAACGCACCAATGGCGAGGGCAAAAGGAATTGCCCTAAAGGAACCGAACTGGAAAGAACAGAGGTGAGAGCAGTAGAAGAAAAAGAAGAACTCAACAGAAACAGAAAGTAGAAGAACACCCTCAACTATGAGAGAAGGTGGCAGAACCCAGACGGCCGACACCTACTCCAATAAAATTTTTTATCAACCGAAAAAATTCATTGTCGAATCACGATGACACGATGTCGCAAAACATTCGCGAAAACGGAATAGTAATTAATAAACAATGAGAATGTGGTTGAAAATATAAACGAGAATATATAAAACACAGTCCTGTTCTTATACGATCTTCAGATCCATAATTCCAGTCACAGGAAAACCATTATCCACGAGTTGAATTATCACTGTTTCATAATGCATATGGCGGAAACACATCCTGCTCGTGCTTCGGATAGAAAAAGAATGACGAATTGATGCATTGCGCACTGTTACAGAAGTCGTGGATTTGTACTATGGAAGAGCGTCCCATACTGGGTGTGCGCCGATGCGCTCGGCCCAGTTTTGGCTTATTTTTTCGTGGTGTTTTTACACCACTTTTCTTTCCCAAATCTTGGGAAAGATTAAAATAGAGAGTATTTTATCCGAGTTAGGTTCTTCCACTGTAGTGCAAGCCTGTTGTAAACAATTGAGGTAGGTTGATAAGAAATCACTTCTGTTAGGCACTAATGATAGAAAGAAGCGTTTCCTTCCTTTCGTAATAAAATCAGATCGGCGTTTATGTATGCGCATAGCCCTGACTGGACACAGCAAAGGTCTAGGTTGTCCGTAGAAGGCAGAGCCTTTATTATAATAGGCTCCGTCCAAAAATCCCACTTGTGTAGTTAAAGTGATGGTATTTCCAACACTGCGGAAGTGAGATTCGTCCACAGATAGTGCATGAAGTTCACTAACTCTTCTAGCGGATGCAAATGCTAAGAGAAATGTTGTTTTATAGGTCAAGAATTTGAACTCTACAATGTCTAACGGCTCAAATGGAGCTTCTCTGAGCTTCAACAGAACCCAAGCTAAATTTCACTTCGGAATTAATCTGAGAGTTCTAGGCCTATTAATAGAGAAATTTTTAACTAGTTTGGATGAAGAGGGATTAGATCCAATATCCAAGCTATCATGATGAGCGTAAGTGTCTGAAAGCATAGACCTATAGCCCTTAATAGTTATGTGCTGCAGTTTGAGAACGTCAAACAAGTAGACCAGAAAATTTGCAATGTCTGGTATGGATGGATCATAAACGTCTATCAGCTGATCCTTAAACCAACGGAAGAAAACCTTCCACTTTGCTGCATAATTCAGTGAAGAGGAGGTCCTCCTACAGTTAGAAATTGTGTCCTCTGCTCGTCCTGGAAAACGCTTGCCGTGCAAGGACTGCACAACGAAAATACGTGAAGGTTGAGACCTTGCGGATTGTGATGCAGTGCGCGTGACTTCCCCTGATAAAGAAGTTCCTCCCGTGGAGGAAGCTTCTGAGAACGTCCCATAACAGACACCTGAGAAGATTTATCCAAGGTTTCTGTGCCGACAGAGATGCTACAAACAGAATCTTGCAACAGGATTGTTTGATCTTTAGCAAGATCTGTTGAATTAACTGAGTTGGAGGATACACGTATCTTATCATTCCGTCCCATGGAATCGAGAGAGCGTCTACTGCATATGCTTGAGGATCTGGGCATGGCGATACATAAGTCTGCAACTGATTGTTGAGGTGAGTCATGAATAAGTCTATCATTGGTTGATCCCACTGGTAGCAAATCTGTCTGAACACTCGCTTGTTGAGAGTCCATTCTGAAGGCAACAGGCGACCTTTTCGAGAGAGCGAGTCTTCTAGTACGTTCAGACAACCCGGAATATGACGGATTGATAGTTGAATGGAATGTGTGCCTCCCTGGTTCCTTATATATGCTACCACTGTTGAGTTGTCTGACAATATTTGAACATGAGCGTTCTCTATAATGTGAATCCATTTTTGTAGCGCTAGCCATATTGACATCATTTCCTTGATGATTATGTGCTTTACTAGGAACTCTGGGTCCCAAAGACCCTGGCATTTCGAGTATGTCAGAATCAGGGTCGCACCCCAACCTGTCTGACTCGCATCATTATTACTCGTGAAAGCCGGATCCGGCAGTTGCAGCGAAACTCCCTGAGTTAACCACTGAATATCTGCCCAAATCTGAACCTTTTGCTTTACTTGGTCCGTTAAAACAATACTGGTTTCAAGCGAATGCATCTTCACACTTCAGTTCTGAGTAAAGAATATCTGGAGAGGACGTGTTCGTAAGCGACCCATCGGAATGAGATCTGCGGCTGTTCTGCACAGCCCCATCAGTCACATAAATTCCCTCGCTGATAATGTGTCTAAGTGTAGACAAAAGCTGGCATAACAACTGACTAATTTCGCTCTGGGTAACGGCAGACGAACCAAATTGTTGTGAGTCTCGAAGCTCATCCCCAAGTGAATGAACAACGGATGGAACATCGTTCTGAAGAGTATCTTTGTTGCCGTACCTCTGAAGAATGTCGTCCAAGTAAGACGATGTTACCGCAGAAAAATGAGCTCGGAAATAAGACATTACGAGTTCATTATTCGGGTGAACGCCCAGGGAGCTAGGTTCAGGCCGAAGCACATTGCGTTCGTGGCTACAAGAAATATGAGGATCTTCACTCGCGACTGCGTCGCTCGTGAAGATCCTCATATTTCTTTGTAGCCACTCACGAGATATTTTCGGTATTCATCAAATTTTCGTGAATATCCTCTATGTATCTTAAACTAGTCCTAACATGATTAATTCATAGGAAAGTTAAAAAATTTATAGTAATTTATATATTTTTTATACTTACCAATGACCCAGACATAGCTGGTGCTAATTCTTAAAATATAGGGCCAAACACAAATTTTGCCCCCCAATCCCCAAAATTTGCATCTAAAACCACAGAAAACATGTCCTGAATGGCCCTCCACACTTCACCTCTACTGCGCATGCGCAGTGTCAAGGACGTTCCGAAATTGGCGCCATTAATCATTCTTATAACCAGTGCCTGGTAAGCGCTATGTACTCAGCGGGGAGGTATGAGTTCCCAACTCCTGGGAGGGCCATCCCCGTCTGGGTCATTGGTAAGTATAAAAAATATATAAATTACTATAAATTTTTTAACATTTTTATACTGTACCAATGACCCAGACATAGCTGAATAGTAAAAAGGCTGGAGGGCCAAGGACATAGAGCAAGTTGGAATACGCTCAATTATATAAAATAGAGTCATCCCCTCTAGGGAAAAAGAAGTATTAGGCCTTACATGTATCTTTCTTATTTATGATAAATTAGAAAGAAACAACACCTTCCAAAATTGAGCATCATACATCCATGTACTCTATTAATATCTAGTATAATCCTTATACTAATAATTTTTAAAGTAAGCCAATAAATAAAGTAAGTCTAGAGAATAGAGACTCTTTATACTCCTTAAAAGTGTCTGAGGATTGTATAATAACGTCCGTTGACACGTGCTATATTCAAAAGCTATACTTTAAAAACTAAGACCTGAATGAATTTTTAAAACATAAACTTCTCACTAAAAAACCATCCCAATAACAGCTCAGAATTACTAACTCCGGAGGAGGTATCCCCTTGTTTTCATAGTAAAACAGGTGACCCAAGGGAACACCCTCCCCCCCCCCACACTTTTTCTTGCCCTGGGTCAAATAGCCCAGAGCGAAGAGGGCAGCAGAACGGAGTCACTGCCGAAACAGACAGCCTACCTAGCTATAGTAGCAACTGTTAAGTGAATGACATTCTGAGCAGTAGATAACAGACCTAACAATAGAGGCCTTCAGAAATGGACTCGATATTTCTGAGATAAAAATTCATGAATGTGGATGGCTGAGCGCAATGAGCAACCTTCAAAAATCTATAATAGCGACACTATTAATGTAAGCCCAAGATGTAGAAGAACTCTTACTTCATGAGCCGAAATCTCAAGCACAACTGCTGAGTCAATGATATACCATAAGCAGTATCGATAGTTAATTGAATCCATTAGCAATGGAATGGAGCGTAACGTCCTTCTATTAGGCATCAAAGACAGAAGAAGCTTACGCCCGTAGTAATAAACAGATATCTGTTTACAAATACGTAAACTCTAACCGGACAGAGTAAAGGCCTATGCCCGTACGAAGACGGAAGGACCTTAATAACAATAGGTTCCGGATATTTATTAGGAGCCTGACTCTTATGCAAAAATCCAACCTAAATAGTAAAGGAAGTAGTGATTCCGAAACTACGAAAGTGAGAATCATCAACCGATAGTGCATGAAGCTCACTGACTCTTCAGTAAAAGAGAAGCCAACAGAATTACTGTCTAAAATGTCAGAATTTGAAAACTACTGTTTCCAGAGGCTCAAATGATTACTTAGCTAAATAAGAACCGAAGTTAAATTCCGTATAGAAATTTAATCTAATGATTCTAAGTCTATTTATCGAAAAGTTACTAACTGACTTAGATAAAGAGACATAAGACTCAATTGTAAACTATCACAGAGTGCATAGGTATGAGATAACATAAACCTATAACCTTAATAGTAACAGGCTGCAGTAGATCTTGTCAAACAAGTATACTAGAAAGTTGCAATGACTAGTATGGAGGGATCAACAATATCAACATAGTGATCCCTACATCAACGACGGAAGAGCCTCCACTTTAGCCGCATAGTATAGCGAAGAAGAGGTTCTCCTACAGTAAGAAATCGCGTCCAAAGCTCGTCCAGTACAATGCTTACAATGCAATAAGGACCACACAACGGAATATGTGAAGGTTGAGACCTTGCGGGGTGTGATGAAGATGACACGATTTTTCCCAGCGAAAAAAAGATCCTCTCATGGAGGAAGTTTTCGCGTTAAGTCCCACAGTAGACATCTGAGTAAATTTACCCACGGTCTCTGTGAAGACAGAGATGCTATCAACAGAAATGTTTTGTGGTTGTTTATCTTAGCAATACTTGCTGAAACAACAGCGCAGGAGGATACGCATATCCTATCATTCCGTCCTATTAGATCAATAGAGCGTTAACAACATAAGCTCAGAGATCCGGACATGTAAACACATACGTCTGCAATTGATTAGCAAGTTGTGTCGTAAATAAATTATCATTGGGCGCTCCCATTGATAGCAAATCTGATTGAATACTTGTTTGTTGAGAGTCCATTCTGACGGCAACAAGCGACCCATAAGTGAAAGGGAGTCCGGTAATACAAACAGACGACCCGGAATATGACGGGCCGAAGCAGAACTTGGTGAACTATAACAAACAGAAGGATTCTTTCCATTAAATTGAATAACGGAAACGAATGAGTGCCTCCCTGGTTCTGGAGATACGCCACTACTGTCGTATTATCGGACAGGATTTGGACATGCGTTTCTGAATAATGTTCATCCAATGACATAAAGCAAGCCTAAAAAACATTATTCCGTGGAAGATAAGTGCTTGCCTAGAGACTGCGGAACCCAAAGACCCTGGCACTTCGAATCCGTTGGGATCAATATTGTATCCCAACCTGTTTGACTGGCAACCGTCATAATTATAAAACTCGGATCCGGCAACTGCAGTGGCACTCTCTGAGTCAACCACCGAATGTTTGCCCCAGTCTGAATCTCTTGCTACACTAGATAGACAAGAGAACGTGTAAATCAAGCAATTCATGGATTGCTGAAAAGTTGCCGTCGAAGAGAAGCTTCTCCGAGACCGAAGCGACTCTGAGAGAGTTCTTCACCTTACTATCCACGCGCGTGGATGTAGCTAGGGCTGCGTCACGTCTAACCAACTCCAGGTAGCCACTGAAGGGCGGAGTTATACGTGAACAAACTACTGCCCTTAAAAGAAATCACATTGAGGATCATATCCCGGAATTCTTTCTCTTGAAGACGTAATGATAACGCCTCAGTAAGGTGGATTACGTATGATAAAGCGTCTAAGTTAAGTCTATTAGACATCATTGTCGTTTCCAACATTGTGGTTGGAAAAGACATAGACGGCGAAAAAGATAATTTCCAGTCTTTAACCACGCCGTCTAGACGCATATGAACTCTCGGTATGCTCTGTTCTGCCAAAATAAATTATTCCTATAAATGATAAAAGGCAGAATTGAGCATTGCGGACAAGAAACTAAACTATCATGCTTGGTAGCAGGCTTATATATATATATAGCGTCGATGAATAATACACATGTTCTAATGACATTATTGGACTGTGTCGGTAAGTCAGGGACAATGTCCCTGAACCGATCCAAAATTCCGTGTCCAATGATGCTATAAGTCTCTTATCCAACATCGCAGCAATGTAGTCCGAAGGAACAACCACTGGAAGATAATGCCGGAAGAAATGTATGGCAGCTTCCGATGTTCCGAAAGGGAAAACTCGAAATCGTCCGAATCCCTTTCACTATCCTGTCGGACCCTATAAAGCGTTCGGTCGTCCGAACCTGATGCAACCGTGGACCGCACTGACTCAGCGTCGTCGGATAATTCCTGATCCGACCGAGAAACTGTCGATTGCTGGGATGCTGCGAAAAACTGTGCTAACTTGGATAGCACATCCGTCACTGAGGCCTGTGGAGAAGCGGTCTTACGATGCATTGCCGCTGGAAGCTCCGTGATCGTTACCCCGTGCATACTACTATTATGCGAGCGAACGGAGTGTATAGGCCTCGTGTCCCTTGGCTACCGGATGGCGTGACCTGTTCGCCATGGAATCACTGAATGACGAAACTGGTCAGATACTCGAGGTCACGTAGCCAATGTGCGGTCGTGTGCGCTGCTGTGAGGATGAGGAAGCATTATCGACAGTCTCTCGGACTGTCAATAAAACGGAGCGTCCCGAGCGGCGGACATATGCTCCGAATGCAAAATATCTGAACCACAACATGCGGTCCCCTATGTTGTTGGACGAGAGAGGGACCTCTCTCGCTCACAGCCCGGACGGACCTGGACGAGCCAGGAACTGGACTAACAGGCTTCCTCCGATCTGTCCTCAATCCGTCGTCACTGGGTGAGTACTAAAGTTTTTATAGTGCTCGCATCACCCAAATCTCCTTCCTAGACCGCAACGGACGAACCCGGCAGCCGAACCATTCGATGAATGTACGCTACACCGGGTGAGCTAGCGAATGTCACTCCGTCGATCCTACAAGGGACCTCTTAGGCGATAGACATAATCCGCACTTATTGCCGCTAGCTCTTCATTAACTATGACGACAGAGGCACACTTTGAAAGACATCTCCGTAACTTTGCGAACAAGAAACCAGAAATGCTTGGTAATAGCAAGCATATAATAATATATATAGCGTCGTTCAATAATTCGAAAGTTTGTGTGACATTATTGGACTATGTCAGAACTGAGGGACGATGTCCCTGAACGAAACCAAAAATTTCTAAGTCCACCGACGCTATCAGTTTCTTATCCGGCATCGCAGCATTCTGGTCCGACGAAAGAACCTGTAGAAGATCAAGTCAGATGACATACACAACAGCATATGTTGTTCCGAAAGGGAAAGCTCGAAATCCTCCGAATCCATTTCGGTATCCCGTCGGACCGGATGAAATTTTCGGACGTCCGTACCTGCTTCCGCGGAGCATCCCGACCCAGCATCGTCGGATAATACATTATGCGACAGATTCAGTTGTTGCTGGAATGCTGCGATAAGCTGTGCTATTTGGGATAGCACGTCCGTCCCCGAGGCCTGTGCAGTAGCGGTCTTACGATGCATTGCCGCCGGAAGCTCCGTGTACGTTGACTCCCGCACACTTTCTTATGCGAACGTCCGGAGTCTGCAGGCCTCGTGTCCCTGGCTACCGGATGGTGTGACCTGGTCGCCGATGATTCTCTGATTGGCGAAGCTGACTGGATATCCGAGGTCACGTAGCCAAGAGCGGTCGTGTGCGCTACCATGAGAATGAGTAAGCCTTATTGACAGTCTCTCCGGACTGACTATATGTCGGAGCGTCCCGAGCAGCGGACGTATGCTCCGAATGCAAAACATTTTGTACCACAACATCTGGGGCCAGATGTTGTTGTACGAGAGAGGGGCCTCTCTCGCTCGCCGTCCGGATGGACCTGAACGAGCTAGGAACCGGACTAAAAGGCTTCCTCCGTTCTCCCTCTAATCCGCCGTCACTGGGTGTGCATTTGGTTGATTTATAGTGCTCGCATCACCCCAGAACTCCTTCTAGACCGCAACGGACGAACACGGCTGCCGAACCATTCGATGAATGGACGCTACACCGGGTGAGCTAGCGGACGTCAAAGGCCGTCGAACCTACTAGGGTCCTCTTAGGCAATTGGCGTATTTACATGAGCACTTTTCCGCTAGCCCTTCATTAATTGTGACGACGGAGGCACACTGTTGGAAGACATCACGGATACATCACCTTAATCTTGATCGTCTGAAATAGAAATTGATAAAGTAGAGTGACCCTGCGGGGAAAGGACCGGAATGTCCAATTCCCCACTAACATACCGTGACACACGCTTCCCATGCTGTCATCGAAATCATCACATACAGAACAGGAGTTAGTGCGAGTACACTGACTACATATAGAATGATTATAAAAGTCAGAGGAAGATTTCCTCTTATTACAATTGACCAAAATCTTTTCAATGTGAAAAGAAAACAAAGTCCTAGTACTCGCACCAACCCCTGACAATCAAAATACATAATAATATGATCCATTAACATAGAAAAAATAATTGAAATCAAAATATTTTGAAAAAATATTTTTTCAGAACAGCCGAAGTTTCTGAAAAGTAACGTTGAGCCCCAATGGATCACAAGCCTAAGTGTGGACAAAAATTTTAAAAATATTTTAAACAATTTATGCAACACTTACGAACAATAATAATGTATCTAGTCATGATTAAATTAACATCAAGATATTATTTTCAAGAAATCCCCCCTCACACAGAGGGCTGTTGTAAATGTAAACAATAAGTGTAAAAACACTAAAATAAGACTCCAGTCACCCAGGCCCGAAATCAGTTACCAATAATACACTATCTGATGCAAAACAGAGACTTCCAGGGAAGAAACTGCAGAACATCAGATGGTAGATGCAGAACACAACGCCTAACCACCCATAGGTGAAGACGTAAACATGGGGAAAAGAACAGAATTCATTCTGTTATTCAGCTAAAACTCCCAAGAAATTTTAGTAATAAAATTACAGAAAATATGCCAAAAGCATGGGAGAATAGCAAGAGGGGACTTAAAGGAAAGGGAGAGAGGAAAACACTGAACAATCAGTGTAACTTGATAACAAGAATGACAACAAAATGACTGCTGCCTCGAAAATAGGCAACTTAGCATAATTTCCTTAAAAAATTTTAAGTTACAGCCCTGATAATTTTCTGTCACACATTTTTCCTCTCCTCCTTCTATATCCTCCTTAGAATCACCATTTCACTAATATTTATGTGTCTGGCATCATTTAAACTGAGATTTACAAGCACAAAGATCAGTCAGATGTTAACTGATGAAGGGCCAAACTAAGAATGATTAATGGTGCCAATTTCCGAACGTCCTTGACACTGCGCATGTGCAGTAGAGGTGAAGTGTGGAGGGCCATTCAGGACATGTTTTCTTTGGTTTTAGATGCAAATTTTGGGGATTGGGGGGCAAAAGTTGTGTTTGGCCCTATATTTTAAGAGTTAGCACCAGCTATGTCTGGGTCATTGGTACAGTATAAAAATATTACATGTCTAAGGAAGTGTTGTCACTGTAAACAACGCCACAGAAAAACCAGAAACAAGACTCCAGGCACTAAGAATATGGCCCGAAGTCAGTAACAGATTTAACACTATCCGATGCAAAGCAAGATCTTCATAAAAAGAAAATACAATACATTGAATGGATGATGCATGACCACAAATGCCTAAACACCCCTAGGGTGAGGACGTAACCATGGGGATAAACAGAATAAACATTCTGTGAAAAACATTACACTCCCAAGAAATTTAATACAAAAATTTCAACAAAAATGTCAAAAAGAGTTTAACAGGAGGGCTTCAAGGAAGGTAGGGAAGGAACACTTAACAAACAGTGGCAAAATCATTAGGAAGAATGATAATTTCAGGCCATGCCCCAAAAATGGGGAACACAAAATAATTTCATCAAAAAATTATAAAGTTACAGCCCTGAACATAAAAAAGTTAAAAAATTTATAGTAATTTATATATTTTTTATACTTACCAATGACCCAGACTTAGCTGGTGCTAACTCCACAAAAACCAGGGCCAAACACAAATTTTGCCCCCCAATCCCCAAAATTTGCATCCAAAACAAAAAGAAATCATGTCCTAAAGGACCTCCATAGTACGACTCTACTGCGCATGCGCAGTGACGCAGTCGTCCCGAAATTGGCGCCAAATATCATTCTTACTGGCAGTGCCTGGTCAGCGCTATGTACTCAGCGGGGAGGCAAGAGTTCCCAACTCAGGGAGGGCCATCCCCGTCTGGGTCATTGGTAAGTATAAAAAATATATAAATTACTATAAATTTTTTAACATTTTTATACTGTACCAATGACCCAGACTTAGCTGAATAGTAAACAGGCTGGAGGGCCTAGGACATAGAGGAAAATCCAATAAGCTCAATTATAAAATAAAGAGGTAACCCCTTAAGGAGAAAAGGAGTATTAGGCTTTACATGTATCTTTCTTATTTAATATTTAAATTAGAAAGATACACTACCCTTAATAATTGAGCACAATAACATTCATGTTCTCTATTAACATCCAGTATAACCTTTATACTAATTATTTTTAAAACAAGCCAATAAATAAAGTAGTCCAGAGAATTGAGACTCTTTATAATCATTTAAAAGTGTCCGAGTATTGTATATTAAAGCCCGTTTGACACTTGACATATACAAATGCTTCACACCGAGCTACACTTTAAAAATAAGACATGAATGAAATTAAACATTAATATTACACTTTAAAACCATCCCGGAAGCGACTCAGAAATACTGTCTTGGAGGAGGCATTCCCTTGCTTTTCACTATAAAGCAGGTGACCTAAGGGAACACCCGCCCCCCCCCCCCCCCCCCCCTTCCCCTTGCCCTGGGTCAAATAGCCCAGAGCGAAGAGGGCAGCCGGACGGAGTCACTGCCGGAACAGAAAGCCTGCATAACTATAGTTGCAACTGTTTAGTGGACGACATTCTGAGCAACAGATAACGGACCTAAACAATGCAGGTCTCCAGAAATGGACTCAATATTTCTGAGATAAAAATTAGTAAATGTGGATGGCTGAGACCAATAAGCAGCCTTCATTAAATCTGTAATAGCAACACTATTAGCATAAGCCCAGGAAGTAGAAAGAGCTCTTACTTCATGAGCAGAAATCTTAAGCACAGACTGCTGAGAAGAAGATAAATCTTCATACGCAGTACGGATAGTTAACTGAATCCATCTAGCAATAGAATGGACTGAAATGTCCTTTCTATTAGGCATCAAAGACAGAAAGAAACGTTTCCGTCCCTTTCTGATGAACTGAGATCTCTGTTTATAGATACGTAGTGCTCTAACAGGACAGAGTAAAGGCCTACGCCCGTCTGAAGACGGAAGAGCCTTAATAACAATAGGTTCCGGATATTTATTAGGAGCCTGATTCTTAGCTAAAAAACCGACGTTAGTAGTGAAGGTGATAGTGTTCCCAACACTACGATAATGAGAATCATCCACCGATAGTGCATGAAGCTCACTGACTCTTCTGGCAGAAGAGAAAGCTAAGAGAAAAGCTGTCTTATAAGATAAGAATTTGAAATCTACTGTCCCAAGAGGTTCAAATGGCTTTTCCTTCAATTTAAGGAGAACCCAAGCTAAATTCCACTTAGGAATTAATCTAAGAGTTCTGGGTCTATTTATCGAAAAGTTTCTAACCAATTTCGATAAAGAGACATTAGATCCAATTTGTAAACTATCATGATGTGCATAGGTATCAGATAACATAGATCTATAACCCTTTATAGTAACCGGTTGCAGTTTGATTTCGTCAAACAAGTATACTAGAAAGTTAGCAATGTCTGGTATAGAGGGATCAAATATATCAACAGAATGATCCCTACACCAACGACGGAAAACCTTCCACTTAGCCGCATAGTTTAGCGAAGAGGAGGTCCTCCTACAGTTAGAAATCGCGTCCACTGCTCGTCCTGTAAAGTGCTTGCCATGCAAGAAGGACCGCACAACGGAAAAACGTGAAGGTTGAGACCTTGCGGGTTGTGATGCAGTTGGCGCGATTTCCCCTGCCAAAGAAGATCCTCTCGTGGAGGGAGCTTCCGCGGTAGGTCCCACAACAGACACCTGAGTAGATTTATCCACGGTCTCTGTGGCGACAGAGATGCTACCAACAGAATCTTGCATTGAGATTGTTTTATCTTTAGCAATACTTGTTGAATTAACGGCGCTGGAGGATACGCATATCCTATCATTCCGTCCCAAGGGATCGATAGAGCGTCTACAGCAAATGCTCTTGGATCCGGACACGGGGACACATACGTCTGCAACTGATTGTTGAGATGTGTCGCAAATAAGTCTATCATTGGCCGTTCCCATTGGTAGCAAATCTGATTGAATACTTGTTTGTTGAGAGTCCACTCCGACGGCAACAAGCGACCCTTTCGAGAAAGGGAGTCTGCTAGCACATTCAGACGACCCGGTATGTGACGGACCGAAAGAAGAACGTGATGTTCCAACGCAAACAGAAGGATTCTTTCCGTTAGATTGAACAACGGAACTGAATGAGTGCCTCCCTGATTCCGTATATACGCCACTACTGTCGTATTGTCGGATAGGATTTGGACATGAGCATCGTGAATAATGTCCATCCAGTGACGTAACGCAAGCCAAATTGACATCATTTCCTTGATGTTTATGTGCTTGCACAGGAATTGCGGATCCCAAAGACCCTGGCATCTCGAATCCGTTGGGATTAATGATGCACCCCAACCTGTTTGACTGGCATCCGTCATAATGGTAAAACTCGGATCCGGCAACTGCAGCGGAACTCCTTGAGTTAACCACTGAATGTTTGCCCAAGTCTGAATCTCTTGTTTCACTTGATCTGACAAGAGAACGTCTACATCGAGCGAATGAATTTTCACACTCCAATTCTGAGTCAAGAAAATTTGAAGAGGCCGTGTGCGTAGCCGTCCCATCGGAATGAGATCCGCAGCGGCTCCGCACAGACCTATCAGTCTCATAAATTCTCTCGCTGTGACTTTGTCTGTATTTAGACAATAGCGAGCGTAACAACTGACTAATTTCGCTCTGGTTAACGGCAGACGAACGAGATTGTTGTGCGTCTCGAAGCTCATTCCCAGATGAGTGAATGACTTGGACGGCACCAGATCCGACTTCTCCTCGTTTACTATGAAACCGAGACGTCGGAGCAATAGAAGAAGATTCCGAACATCGTTCTGAAGCGTTAACTCGTTGCCGTACCTCTGAAGAATGTCGTCCAGGTAGGCCGACGTTACCGCAGACGAATGAGCTCGGAAGTAAATCATTACCGAGTTCATTACCCGAGTGAAAGCCCAGGGTGCTAGATTCAATCCGAAGCACATGGCCCGGAACTGATACACCACTCCTAGGACTGCGAAGCGTAGATACTTTCGGAATGTCGGATGTACCATGACGTGAAAGTACGCATCTTGAGATCTATGCTCGTTGCATAATCGTTCACCCGAATACTCGCTCTGACCGATCGAATCGTCTCCATATAAAACTTCGGAGCGATGATCAGCTTGTTTATCCAGCTCAAATCTATGACTGGACGGAACGAGCCGTCTGGTTTCGGAACCAGAAACAGATGGCTGTAGAATCCCAGCGATTCCTGGTTTTCTACGACCTCTACCGCGTTCTTCATTAAAAGAGACTGCACCTCTGATAGCAGAGCGTCTCTTTTCTGAGGGTTTGACGGAAGATGAGTCCACTTTGGACTTCGAGTTAATGGAGGCTTTCGTTTGAAGGATATCTTTAGACCTTCCGAAGTCACTCCTCTCACCCACGGATCGTCCGTAATCGACGCCCACTCTTGAGAAAAACTCGACAACCTTCCGCCAACCGGAACGCGATAGAGGTTTGAGCCATCACCTCCTGGATCTGCGAGGCCTGCGGTAGGAGAAACCACGTCTTCCACGACCCGCACCTCGCCTCGTCGACCTCGGGGCGTCCGACCGATTGTCCCGGCCTGAAGGACGTCCCGAACGAGAGTCGCTATCCTGACGGTCTCTCGAATAAGAGCTAGAGGACGCACCGGAACCTCTATAGGAACCTCTCTTGGGCGGATAAGACCCAGAAGTGCCCGCCTTATTCGTGTCTGCTGAATCCGACCTTTTAGGAGCGGATCTAAACAACAGAGAATCACTAGCTTTCTTTTTAATATTATCATAAATAGCGGAAAGCTTGCCGTCAAAGAGAAGATCTCCTGAGACCGAAGCGACTCTAAGAGAGTTCTTCACCTTAGAATCCACTAGTGTGGATGTAGACAGGGCTGCGTCACGTCTAACCAACTCCAGATTTGCCACTGAAAGGGCGGAGTTACACGTGGAATAAGCTACTGCCCTTGAAAGAAGTCTTAAGGAGGATTGTATATCCTGAAACTCTTCCCCTTGAAGACGCAGTGATAACGCCTTCGTAAGGTGATCTGCGTAAGATAAGGCATCTAAATTGGCTCTGTTAGACGCAATAGCTGTTTCCAACACTGCGGTTGGAATAGAAGCTGACGACGGTAATGATAGCTCTAAGTCTTCCGCCTCGTCGTCCATACGCAGAGGAACTCTCGGTATACCCTGACCTGCCGTGTCGAATTTATTCCTTGCATTAATGAAAGGCAGGTTGAGAGTATTTGCGGACAAGAAGCCTGCTTTCCCTGTCCTGGAAGCAAGTTTAAAAATAGCGTCGTTCAATAATTCAAATGTTCTTGCAACATTATTGGACTGCGACGGAAACTCGGGAGCGATGTCCCTGAACCGCTCGAAAAAATCAGAGTCCAATGACGCTATAATTCTCCTGTCCGGAAGCGCAGCAGTCTGGCCCGACGGAACAACTTGAGGAAGAAAGTGCCGGATGAAGTCTACGGCAGCTTTGTGTTGTTCCGAAAGGGATAGCTCCAATTCATCCGTATCCCTTTCACCATCCGGTCGGACCTCCCGATGTTCCCGGTCGTCCGCCCCCGATGCTTCGGCGGAGCGTACCGACCCAGCGCCGTCGGATAATTCTCGATCCGACACCGTCTCTGTCGGCTGCTGGGATGCTGCGATAAGCTGTGCTATCTGCACTAGAATGTCCGACGTCGAGACCTGCGGAGGAGCGGTCTTTCGCTGCTTTGCCGAGGGCAGCTCCGCATCAGATGGCTCCCGCATACTTTTCCTATGCGAACGTCCGGAGTCCATCGGTCTCGAGTCCCTGGCTGCCGGATGGTGTGACCTGGTCGCCGAATAATCCTTCATCGGCGAAGCTGGCAAGATATCGGAGGTCACGCAGCCAAGGTGCGGTCGTGTGCGCCGGCGAGAAGAGGAAGCCTTAACAGTCTCTGCGGACTGCTTATACAACGGAGCGTCCCGAGCGACGGACGTATGCTCCGCTAAAGACACATTTTGTACCACAACATCTGGTCCCAGATGTTGTTGTACGAGAGAGGGGCCTCTCTCGCTCGCGGCCCGGCTGGACCTGGACGAGCTAGGAACCGGACTAAAAGGCTTCCTCCGTTCTCGTTCACTATCCGCCGTCACTGGGTGTGCATCTATTATTTTTATAGTGCTCGCATCACCCAAAATTTCCTCTTGGACCGCATCGGACGAACCCGGCTGCCGAACCATTCGGTGAATGGACGCTACACCGGGCGAGCTAGCGGACGACATTTGTCTAATCTCCATGAGCACTTTTGCCGCTAGCTCTGTATTTAATTGTGACGACGGACGCACACTTGAAGAAGATAACATGGAAACATCACCCTGTTCTGGTTCCTCTGAAATAGAAACTGAGAGAGTAGAGTGACCTTGTGGAGAAAGAGCCGGCATCGCTCTTTCTCCAGAAACAACATATCGTGACACACGTTTCCAATGTTTCTCATCCCAATGTTCACATACAGGACAGGGATTAATGCGAGAACACTGACTACAATTTATGCAATAATCATGAAAGTCAGAGGAAGATTTCTTCCTATTACAATTTGAACAAGTTCCTTTCATTGTGAAGGAACAACAATAAGTCCTAGTTACTCGCAAAAACCCCTGACACAAAGATACATAATAACATGATCCATTAATAAATGAAAAAACAATTGCAAAACAAAATAATTTTGAAAAAATATTTTTTCAGAGAAGCCCAAGTTGCTGAAAAGTAACGTTGAGCCCCGATGGATCCGATGGCAAAGTGTGGTCAAAAATTTTAAAATTATATAAAATAATTAATGAGACACTTTCGGATAATATAAATGTATCTTATAATGAGATAAACTACCTCAAAGGCAAACAGCCCCCCTCAAAAAAGGCTGTTGCCAATGAAAACAAACAGTGTAAACACAGAAGAAAACATGACTCCAGGCACTGAAAAAACTGGCCCGGAATCAGTCCTCAATTACACTCTATCTGATGCAAAACAGAGACTCCCAGGGGAGAATCTGCAGAACATCAGATGGAAGATGCAGAACACAAACGTTATACACCCATGGGTGAAAACGTAACTATGGGGAAAATAACAGAAAACATTCTGTAACCAAGCAACTCTCCCAGGGAAATTTTAGAAATGAAACTTCTCAAAAATATGCCAAAAGCATGGGAGAATTGCAAGGGGGGACTTTAGAAGGTTAGGGGAGAGGAAACACTGAATAAGCAGTGCAACAATTAGCAAGAATGACAACAAGAGGCGTTTGCCTCGAAAATAGGCAACTTAACATAATTTTAACAAAAAATTTTAAGTACAGCCCTGATTATTTTTTGCCACTTCTTTTTTCCTCTCCTCCTTCTATCCTCCTTAGAATCACATTTTCTCCAAGAATTACGTGTCTGGCATCCTTTAAACTGAGATTTACAAGCACAAAGATCAGTGAGATGTTGACTGATGAAGGGCCAAACAGAGAATGATATTTGGCGCCAATTTCGGGACGACTGCGTCACTGCGCATGCGCAGTAGAGTCGTACTATGGAGGTCCTTTAGGACATGATTTCTTTTTGTTTTGGATGCAAATTTTGGGGATTGGGGGGCAAAATTTGTGTTTGGCCCTGGTTTTTGTGGAGTTAGCACCAGCTAAGTCTGGGTCATTGGTACAGTATAAAAATACACTGTTTCTTCCTTCCATGATTCTATTCTTTCCTCGGATCCACCATAATTATCATTGATCTGTGTCTCACATCATTAAAACAGAGATTTAAAAGCACAAAAGTCAGTTTGTTGTTATCTGACAGAGGGCCAAACAAGGAATGATATTTGGCGGCAATTTCGGTAGTTCCTGGACACAGTGCACGCGCAGATGTCAAATGTATGGAGGGCTACATAGGACATTAAATTTTCAGTTTTTGATGGAAATTTTGGGGTTTGGGGGGCAAAATTTGTGTTTGGCCCTGGATATTTGGTTACTGTGTAAAAATATATTCATTATGAACTTGTGTTTGAAGTTTGGCATGTTGAGTCATGGTTCAGCATTTCCCTAACTGAAAAGTTAACTGAATCACCTCATAATACTCACCAAGCAATGAAGTGACAGGTACAACTTGTCCAAACTGTACAGGAAATGAACACTGGTTGACAAATGTGTACATAGGTGAAGGATCATCCTGTATCACAATAAAGACAATGTTATCTTTTATATGTATGGTAATACACATGAAACTTGTATCAAAACTCTCAGAGTCTGGCTTAGGAATGGCAACATTGATTCTCTTCCCATCCTCAGTATTCTGAATGCGAATTGGAATGCTAGCTGTGGGATATGGAGATTGCAACTGGGTACCAGTGTGCTCAATAAGTTGAAGGTAGTAGACAAATCGAGTGTTAAACTGTGGACTGGTTGACACAGACAACTTTGACAACAAATGCCAAGAAGGAATCGATGATACAGAGGTTGATGCTTGTTCAAGATTGTGTGTAGGTCCTTTGTAATTAGGCATTGAATTCATCTGAAAGTATTAGAGAGAAGAAATTAGAATTCCTATTCATGTATCAATTGTCTTGAGAAATCATTTTTTTTTTTTCATTGGGGTTTAATGATGCTTTTGACAGCCAAGATCACTTCACGTCGGACAGTTTTACAGGTGGAGGAAGCTGGAGATCCCAGAGAGAACCACCAAGCAGCAGCAGGGCAGGTTAGAATTGCTTGAAAACAAGTGCATGATCAATGTGCAGTACTCCTCAGTACACAGCACCACCATGCGGACAATCAGAATTAAGTGCCTTGCCCATGGACACAATGCAGTTATCCCTGGTGGGCAGACTTTTGGTAGACTTTTTGGTTTGAAGACCAATGCTGTAACCACTGTGCTCCCAGATTTACTGTGGTCACTGTTAGCCATTGTGCAGAAGTATGTGACCTTAAACACCAATAAATCAATCAATCCCAGATTTAACACAGATTACTCACATTGTTAAAGCCTGAAGATTCCTACCCCATTAATATGAAATCCAACACATGTTGCTATCTTAAGAAATAGGTGCAGAAGAGGTTAGGGATTTTGGACATGAATTTGATCATCCATAACATGAAATTGTCCCACTGTTCTTAATGTGCACATAGAGAATGTACAATCACCAAACTTAGCCATGAGCATCAGCAATCAGCAATTCAATGATAAAAGACATGACAAACTGACACAGCTTTTACAACAGTATTGCAGATTGCTATGACTAATTTGAGGACTGATCTAACTCAACAGTCACTAAACTATCAACTTACTGTGACACGTTTATGTTTAATGCAGAGGTCTTGGAATAAGCCAAGATGCCACACACTTTTAACTCTTAACCCGCTGAGTATTTCAAGATATTTTTCATCAAATCTAGTCATGGCTGCTGTGAAGCTGATGATAAAATCCATACAATTTACAGGAGGAGGGGGGAGGGGGGAGAGAGAGGGATGGGGGGGGGGGGGAGGGATTTAATTACATGTACGAAACTTATACTTATATCTATGGCAAGAGAAATCCAGTCCTGGGCAAAAATATCCGACAGCAGCATGCAAGATGCTAATAATGTTGGATAGCTTGGGCAGCTAGTCTAGTATTTTATGTGGTTATACAGGATTACATATTTTCCAACTTCGGACCTGTATCCAACTCTTTCGATTAAGATAAACATTAAATGTAACGTGGAACCCTGTTAATTGAATAGCCATTTTGCGAGTGAAAACTAGAGATGGTCTGTCGCCCGCTATACCCCCATCGTGGCATACCGCCTAGTGTGGGTGACTGAAAGAGGCATTAAAATTTTGTAAGTAAAGCAAATCCAACATGGACACAATTTGGCCATCTTGAATCTGACCGGGGAAAAAATTATGTCACACACTGCTCCTCATCATGTCGATCATTTATATTGAGTTTCATGACAATGCGGCAAAAACTTTAGAAGTAGTTCGCTCCATAAGTATTTAGCAAAATCCAATATGGCCACCAGTCAGCCATCTTGAATCCGATCGGGAAAAATATTATGTCATGCACTGCTCCTCATCATGTCGATCATTTATATTGAGTTTCATGACAATGCAGCAAACACTGTAGAAGTAGTTCGCTCCACAAGTATTTTGCAAAATCCAATATGGCCACCAGTTGGCCATCTTGAATCCAATCGGGAAAAAAATTATGTCACACACTGCTCCTCATCATGTTGATCATTTTTATAAAGTTTCATGAATATGCTGCTAAAACTGTGGAAGTAGTTCACTCCACAAGTTTACATGTGCAACGGACCGACGACGACAATGACAGACTGACCGACAAGTTGACTCCTATATACCCCCTAAAACTTTGTTTTGTGGGGGTATAATTATTCAGTTAACAGGAGTATTCAATTCAATTAACAGGGATGAGGTCACTTCCCTGTATTATATAGATAACTGAGAATTTATTCTATTATATCTTAAAGCCATGAGTTCTGTCAGACAAGTAATAATAGATTGAATGCCTGTAATGGATGTACTGAGGAAAAAGAAGTCTATAAACAAACAGAATTTGGTGACTGTTAGGACAATTTCTTGTCATATTACATTTTTTATTCAATTAACAGGAATTTATTTGAAAACCTACATTCAATTAACAGGTCAAAGTTGGACTGAAGGTATAAATGTTTTTGTATTTGGAAGTTATTTTCAATTAACAGGGTTATTCAATTAAAAGATATCCAGTTAAGTGGGATCCACTATACTATTGGCTAATAGTACTCTGACCAATGAGAGAAAATTGTTGGTGGCTCACAAGGGGGGGGGGGGTGATTGGAAATGCCTGCAAAACTTTAACCCTTTACCTAACATGAAAAACAGACAATAACTATTTTTTTGTCTTGAAAACATAGGTTATGACCCCTTGTTGGAACGAGCTCGACGAGGTCGTTCCAACAAGGGGTCATAGCCTATGTTTTTGAGACAAAAAATGAAAAAAATAATGAAAGTTAAAAAATTTATAGTAATTTATATATTTTTTATACTTACCAATGACCCAGACTTAGCTGGTGCTAACTCCACAAAAACCAGGGCCAAACACAAATTTTGCCCCCCAATCCCCAAAATTTGCATCCAAAACAAAAAGAAATAATGTCCTAAAGGACCTCCATAGTACGACTCTACTGCGCATGCGCAGTGACGCAGTCGTCCCGAAATTGGCGCCAAATATCATTCTTACTGGCAGTGCCTGGTCAGCGCTATGTACTCAGCGGGGAGGCAAGAGTTCCCAACTCAGGGAGGGCCATCCCCGTCTGGGTCATTGGTAAGTATAAAAAATATATAAATTACTATAAATTTTTTAACATTTTTATACTGTACCAATGACCCAGACTTAGCTGAATAGTAAACAGGCTGGAGGGCCTAGGACATAGAGGAAAATCCAATAAGCTCAATTATAAAATAAAGAGATAACCCCTTAAGGAGAAAAGGAGTATTAGGCTTTACATGTATCTTTCTTATTTAATATTTAAATTAGAAAGATACACTACCCTTAATAATTGAGCACAATAACATTCATGTTCTCTATTAATATCCAGTATAACCTTTATACTAATTATTATTAAAACAAGCCAATAAATAAAGTAGTCCAGAGAATTGAGACTCTTTATAATCATTTAAAAGTGTCCGAGTATTGTATATTAAAGCCCGTTTGACACTTGACATATACAAATGCTTCACACCGAGCTACACTTTAAAAGTAAGACATGAATGAAATTAAACATTAATATTACACTTTAAAACCATCCCGGAAGCGACTCAGAAATACTGTCTTGGAGGAGGCATTCCCTTGCTTTTCACTATAAAGCAGGTGACCTAAGGGAACACCCGCCCCCCCCCCTTCCCCTTGCCCTGGGTCAAATAGCCCAGAGCGAAGAGGGCAGCCGGACGGAGTCACTGCCGGAACAGAAAGCCTGCATAACTATAGTTGCAACCGTTTAGTGGACGACATTCTGAGCAACAGATAACGGACCTAAACAATGCAGGTCTCCAGAAATGGACTCAATATTTCTGAGATAAAAATTAGTAAATGTGGATGGCTGAGACCAATAAGCAGCCTTCATTAAATCTGTAATAGCAACACTATTAGCATAAGCCCAGGAAGTAGAAAGAGCTCTTACTTCATGAGCAGAAATCTTAAGCACAGACTGCTGAGAAGAAGATAAATCTTCATACGCAGTACGGATAGTTAACTGAATCCATCTAGCAATAGAATGGACTGAAATGTCCTTTCTATTAGGCATCAAAGACAGAAAGAAACGTTTCCGTCCCTTTCTGATGAACTGAGATCTCTGTTTATAGATACGTAGTGCTCTAACAGGACAGAGTAAAGGCCTACGCCCGTCTGAAGACGGAAGAGCCTTAATAACAATAGGTTCCGGATATTTATTAGGAGCCTGATTCTTAGCTAAAAAACCGACGTTAGTAGTGAAGGTGATAGTGTTCCCAACACTACGATAATGAGAATCATCCACCGATAGTGCATGAAGCTCACTGACTCTTCTGGCAGAAGAGAAAGCTAAGAGAAAAGCTGTCTTATAAGATAAGAATTTGAAATCTACTGTCCCAAGAGGTTCAAATGGCTTTTCCTTCAATTTAAGGAGAACCCAAGCTAAATTCCACTTAGGAATTAATCTAAGAGTTCTGGGTCTATTTATCGAAAAGTTTCTAACCAATTTCGATAAAGAGACATTAGATCCAATTTGTAAACTATCATGATGTGCATAGGTATCAGATAACATAGATCTATAACCCTTTATAGTAACCGGTTGCAGTTTGATTTCGTCAAACAAGTAAACTAGAAAGTTAGCAATGTCTGGTATAGAGGGATCAAATATATCAACAGAATGATCCCTACACCAACGACGGAAAACCTTCCACTTAGCCGCATAGTTTAGCGAAGAGGAGGTCCTCCTACAGTTAGAAATCGCGTCCACTGCTCGTCCTGTAAAGTGCTTGCCATGCAAGAAGGACCGCACAACGGAAAAACGTGAAGGTTGAGACCTTGCGGGTTGTGATGCAGTTGGCGCGATTTCCCCTGCCAAAGAAGATCCTCTCGTGGAGGGAGCTTCCGCGGTAGGTCCCACAACAGACACCTGAGTAGATTTATCCACGGTCTCTGTGGCGACAGAGATGCTACCAACAGAATCTTGCATTGAGATTGTTTTATCTTTAGCAATACTTGTTGAATTAACGGCGCTGGAGGATACGCATATCCTATCATTCCGTCCCAAGGGATCGATAGAGCGTCTACAGCAAATGCTCTTGGATCCGGACACGGGGACACATACGTCTGCAACTGATTGTTGAGATGTGTCGCAAATAAGTCTATCATTGGCCGTTCCCATTGGTAGCAAATCTGATTGAATACTTGTTTGTTGAGAGTCCACTCCGACGGCAACAAGCGACCCTTTCGAGAAAGGGAGTCTGCTAGCACATTCAGACGACCCGGTATGTGACGGACCGAAAGAAGAACGTGATGTTCCAACGCAAACAGAAGGATTCTTTCCGTTAGATTGAACAACGGAACTGAATGAGTGCCTCCCTGATTCCGTATATACGCCACTACTGTCGTATTGTCGGATAGGATTTGGACATGAGCATCGTGAATAATGTCCATCCAGTGACGTAACGCAAGCCAAATTGACATCATTTCCTTGATGTTTATGTGCTTGCACAGGAATTGCGGATCCCAAAGACCCTGGCATCTCGAATCCGTTGGGATTAATGATGCACCCCAACCTGTTTGACTGGCATCCGTCATAATGGTAAAACTCGGATCCGGCAACTGCAGCGGAACTCCTTGAGTTAACCACTGAATGTTTGCCCAAGTCTGAATCTCTTGTTTCACTTGATCTGACAAGAGAACGTCTACATCGAGCGAATGAATTTTCACACTCCAATTCTGAGTCAAGAAAATTTGAAGAGGCCGTGTGCGTAGCCGTCCCATCGGAATGAGATCCGCAGCAGCTCCGCACAGACCTATCAGTCTCATAAATTCTCTCGCTGTGACTTTGTCTGTATTTAGACAATAGCGAGCGTAACAACTGACTAATTTCGCTCTGGTTAACGGCAGACGAACGAGATTGTTGTGCGTCTCGAAGCTCATTCCCAGATGAGTGAATGACTTGGACGGCACCAGATCCGACTTCTCCTCGTTTACTATGAAACCGAGACGTCGGAGCAATAGAAGAAGATTCTGAACATCGTTCTGAAGCGTTAACTCGTTGCCGTACCTCTGAAGAATGTCGTCCAGGTAGGCCGACGTTACCGCAGACGAATGAGCTCGGAAGTAAATCATTACCGAGTTCATTACTCGAGTGAAAGCCCAGGGTGCTAGATTCAATCCGAAGCACATGGCCCGGAACTGATACACCACTCCTAGGACTGCGAAGCGTAGATACTTTCGGAATGTCGGATGTACCATGACGTGAAAGTACGCATCTTTGAGATCTATGCTCGTTGCATAATCGTTCACCCGAATACTCGCTCTGACCGATCGAATCGTCTCCATATAAAACTTCGGAGCGATGATCAGCTTGTTTATCCAGCTCAAATCTATGACTGGACGGAACGAGCCGTCTGGTTTCGGAACCAGAAACAGATGGCTGTAGAATCCCAGCGATTCCTGGTTTTCTACGACCTCTACCGCGTTCTTCATTAAAAGAGACTGCACCTCTGATAGCAGAGCGTCTCTTTTCTGAGGGTTTGACGGAAGATGAGTCCACTTTGGACTTCGAGTTAATGGAGGCTTTCGTTTGAAGGATATCTTTAGACCTTCCGAAGTCACTCCTCTCACCCAAGGGTCGTCCGTAATCGACGCCCACTCTTGAGAAAAACTCGACAACCTTCCGCCAACCGGAACGCGATAGAGGTTTGAGCCATCACCTCCTGGATCTGCGAGGCCTGCGGTAGGAGAAACCACGTCTTCCACGACCCGCACCTCGCCTCGTCGACCTCGGGGCGTCCGACCGATTGTCCCGGCCTGAAGGACATCCCGAACGAGAGTCGCTATCCTGACGGTCTCTCGAATAAGAGCTAGAGGACGCACCGGAACCTCTATAGGAACCTCTCTTGGGCGGATAAGACCCAGAAGTGCCTGCCTTATTCGTGTCTGCTGAATCCGACCTTTTAGGAGCGGATCTAAACAACAGAGAATCACTAGCTTTCTTTTTAATATTATCATAAATAGCGGAAAGCTTGCCGTCAAAGAGAAGATCTCCTGAGACCGAAGCGACTCTAAGAGAGTTCTTCACCTTAGAATCCACTAGTGTGGATGTAGACAGGGCTGCGTCACGTCTAACCAACTCCAGATTAGCCACTGAAAGGGCGGAGTTACACGTGGAATAAGCTACTGCCCTTGAAAGAAGTCTTAAGGAGGATTGTATATCCTGAAACTCTTCCCCTTGAAGACGCAGTGATAACGCCTTCGTAAGGTGATCTGCGTAAGATAAGGCATCTAAATTGGCTCTGTTAGACGCAATAGCTGTTTCCAACACTGCGGTTGGAATAGAAGCTGACGACGGTAATGATAGCTCTAAGTCTTCCGCCTCGTCGTCCATACGCAGAGGAACTCTCGGTATACCCTGACCTGCCGTGTCGAATTTATTCCTTGCATTAATGAAAGGCAGGTTGAGGGTATTTGCGGACAAGAAGCCTGCTTTCCCTGTCCTGGAAGCAAGTTTAAAAATAGCGTCGTTCAATAATTCAAATGTTCTTGCAACATTATTGGACTGCGACGGAAACTCGGGAGCGATGTCCCTGAACCGCTCGAAAAAATCAGAGTCCAATGACGCTATAATTCTCCTGTCCGGAAGCGCAGCAGTCTGGCCCGACGGAACAACTTGAGGAAGAAAGTGCCGGATGAAGTCTACGGCAGCTTTGTGTTGTTCCGAAAGGGATAGCTCCAATTCATCCGTATCCCTTTCACCATCCGGTCGGACCTCCCGATGTTCCCGGTCGTCCGCCCCCGATGCTTCGGCGGAGCGTACCGACCCAGCGCCGTCGGATAATTCTCGATCCGACACCGTCTCTGTCGGCTGCTGGGATGCTGCGATAAGCTGTGCTATCTGCACTAGAATGTCCGACGTCGAGACCTGCGGAGGAGCGGTCTTTCGCTGCTTTGCCGAGGGCAGCTCCGCATCGGATGGCTCCCGCATACTTTTCCTATGCGAACGTCCGGAGTCCATCGGTCTCGAGTCCCTGGCTGCCGGATGGTGTGACCTGGTCGCCGAATAATCCTTCCTCGGCGAAGCTGGCAAGATATCGGAGGTCACGCAGCCAAGGTGCGGTCGTGTGCGCCGACGAGAAGAGGAAGCCTTAACAGTCTCTGCGGACTGCTTATACAACGGAGCGTCCCGAGCGACGGACGTATGCTCCGCTAAAGACACATTTTGTACCACAACATCTGGTCCCAGATGTTGTTGTACGAGAGAGGGGCCTCTCTCGCTCGCGGCCCGGCTGGACCTGGACGAGCTAGGAACCGGACTAAAAGGCTTCCTCCGTTCTCGTTCACTATCCGCCGTCACTGGGTGTGCATCTATTATTTTTATAGTGCTCGCATCACCCAAAATTTCCTCTTGGACCGCATCGGACGAACCCGGCTGCCGAACCATTCGGTGAATGGACGCTACACCGGGCGAGCTAGCGGACGACATTTGTCTAATTTCCATGAGCACTTTTGCCGCTAGCTCTGTATTTAATTGTGACGACGGACGCACACTTGAAGAAGATAACATGGAAACATCACCCTGTTCTGGTTCCTCTGAAATAGAAACTGAGAGAGTAGAGTGACCTTGTGGAGAAAGAGCCGGCATCGCTCTTTCTCCCGAAACAACATATCGTGACACACGTTTCCAATGTTTCTCATCCCAATGTTCACATACAGGACAGGGATTAATGCGAGAACACTGACTACAATTTATGCAATAATCATGAAAGTCAGAGGAAGATTTCTTCCTATTACAATTTGAACAAGTTCCTTTCATTGTGAAGGAACAACAATAAGTCCTAGTTACTCGCAAAAACCCCTGACACAAAGATACATAATAACATGATCCATTAATAAATGAAAAAACAATTGCAAAACAAAATAATTTTGAAAAAATATTTTTTCAGAGAAGCCCAAGTTGCTGAAAAGTAACGTTGAGCCCCGATGGATCCGATGGCAAAGTGTGGTCAAAAATTTTAAAATTATATAAAATAATTAATGAGACACTTTCGGATAATATAAATGTATCTTATAATGAGATAAACTACCTCAAAGGCAAACAGCCCCCCTCAAAAAAGGCTGTTGCCAATGAAAACAAACAGTGTAAACACAGAAGAAAACATAACTCCAGGCACTGACAAAACTGGCCCGGAATCAGTCCTCAATTACACTCTATCTGATGCAAAACAGAGACTCCCAGGGGAGAATCTGCAGAACATCAGATGGAAGATGCAGAACACAAACGTTATACACCCATGGGTGAAAACGTAACTATGGGGAAAATAACAGAAAACATTCTGTAACCAAGCAACTCTCCCAGGGAAATTTTAGAAATGAAACTTCTCAAAAATATGCCAAAAGCATGGGAGAATTGCAAGGGGGGACTTTAGAAGGTTAGGGGAGAGGAAACACTGAAAAAGCAGTGCAACAATTAGCAAGAATGACAACAAGAGGCGTTTGCCTCGAAAATAGGCAACTTAACATAATTTTAACAAAAAATTTTAAGTACAGCCCTGATTATTTTTTGCCACTTCTTTTTTCCTCTCCTCCTTCTATCCTCCTTAGAATCACATTTTCTCCAAGAATTACGTGTCTGGCATCCTTTAAACTGAGATTTACAAGCACAAAGATCAGTGAGATGTTGACTGATGAAGGGCCAAACAGAGAATGATATTTGGCGCCAATTTCGGGACGACTGCGTCACTGCGCATGCGCAGTAGAGTCGTACTATGGAGGTCCTTTAGGACATTATTTCTTTTTGTTTTGGATGCAAATTTTGGGGATTGGGGGGCAAAATTTGTGTTTGGCCCTGGTTTTTGTGGAGTTAGCACCAGCTAAGTCTGGGTCATTGGTACAGTATAAAAATATTAATTGGCGATTTTTATGAATACCGCTGGCCGATTTTGGCCATTACGTTGAGTAAAGGGTTAAAGATTCAGTCTTTTGGCATGATTTGTTGGGAATACAAAATAGTGAAATAATTGTGCTGATGAACACAAGGTCGTACAAAGTGTGACATAAACTCTGGATTTATGAATTTGTATTACACATCTGTCAGAGGAGTATTACAGTAGAGACTATTATCATTAAACCCTGAGAGGAGTCTTCACCCACGAAATTATTCATTCCAAAAAAAGTGTCAGCTAAGTAATCTATTAGCTGGAACAATAAATGTTTTTCTCAGTACATTTTGAGATTGTTGTCTAGCTAGGTGGTGGGAACTCCACTTCATGGGTGTTGCAGTGATATAATTCTGTCTACTATATACATACTACATGTTATGAAATCACTGAGTTTTACCTTTTCGCTGTTGACTGGTGAGCAGAAATATAAAATGTCCAAAGGCAATGAGCTTAGGTTACTGATATTAAATTCATTACTGATTGTAATAATCCTAATTCTGTGTTGGAAAGAAGATTTCATCACCAGATTATGAACCTACAAAAAATAAGCAAAATAAAATATCTACATTATGATTGCAAGATAGGTAGGAAGTCAAGTTTAGTCAATTTTTTTATACCTATGTTGCCCACTTTAGAAGACTTCCACCCCAGGCGATGGTTCTGGGCTCTATTTTACCTGTATATCAGAACTTGTTGACCACAGAAAACAAGCAATGCTCTACTTCACAAGGTTTCCATGGGGAGGAGAGGGGAGGGTGGAGTGGGGTGGGGTGGGGTGGGGTAGGGGTGTTCACTCTTATTGCCCATGCTTGTATAAATTAATTGACCATTTTGGCCAAGTTCCTTGGTGTGTGGTTGCATAAAACATGTATGACTGTAGATTTAAAAAAAAATTCCTCAGCTTTGCAGTTCGAATATGCCTCAGTGTTTTCAAAAATAAGGATGAAAACTTTTCAAATTCCATTTCATAGGATTACAGAAATATCTATTCCTTGGACAGTTTTTTCTATTTTCCCACAAAATCCATAGCTGATTAGATGAGCCCTTATTTGGACAAGGTAAAGATTTTGTTTAATAAGATACTTTTGCAGGAAAAAATCAAAATCTATGCATACTACCATGCATATGTAGTAAAGTAAAATATTTAATTTGAAAAATTACGAAACTATATGGCTCTTTTGAAGAAGCAATTTTATGCCATGATTACCTATTCTACAATATATGAAAAGCCTATGATATAAATTTTAGCTTTACACACCAACCGTGGTGAACACGCCAGCAAAGTAATTTCAGTAGTTAAAATTTACACCTACAGTGGAACTACATCCAAGTTGACCTTTGGTGACGTCAACCTGAATGCAAACTTGTCTAAATTTATCACATGTCGCCTTGCAAAGAGTGAAATGAAAGTGGCAATTATTTATTACGTTTTTTAAATGAGTTTACCCCATAAGACACCCAAATTTAACAAACATGCATTGTTTCATGTTAATAAAGCATCCATAACTCGAAATGGTATGTTATTATGTTATTAAAATGAAAAAGGCCCCGTTTCATTTTCCATTTCGTTTCGGAGATAAAACTGACAGTGGAAGTACCGCCTACCGATGCTTGTGTAAACAAAAACAGATTCGCAAGTATGTATGTCTGGTGCTCAGTAAAATCAAGAAAAAATATAACAGCGACTCTTAATAATCTGACGATCATGGTATAAATAAAATATACCCAAATGTTCACCACTCATGGTGAAGCGGTGTTAACCACATGCCGAAGGCTCACAGTTAACACCACTTCACCACTCATGGTGAACAATTGGTACAAAAAGCTACTTTGGGTATATTCTATATATTCAATATAATTAAAAAAGGAAGACTGAGAAAATCATGAGTGAGAGTCACTGATCTCAATACTATACAACTGATAAGGAACATGGTGGTTCAGTGGTGGGAGCATCGATTTCAAACCTAAAGGTTCATGGTTCAATCCTGACCAGAGGAACCAGCATTGTGTCCTTGGGCAAGGCACTTAACCCGGATTTTCCCACACTGGGGCATGGTGATGCCATGCACTAAGGCATACTGCACATCAATGGTGCACTTGCCATCAATCTATGCTAACTCTACATGTATTGATTTAGTACGTTGGGGTACTTTGGGGAGTCTGACAGTTGCCCAGTGATTCTCTCCAGGAACTTCAGCTTCATCCAACTGAAAAACTGTCCGACATGACATGACATTGCAGCTCAATAGATAAAGTGCCATTACACCCAAACAAATAAATAATAATAATAATAAATGATGTAACATTCACTAATCACAAATAGAAAAGTGTTCTACTGCCATCTTGGGGTTGAAGTGTGGGGGGAGGGGGGGGAGGGTAGGACGCAATTTTCTAACACAATTGCGGACTGCTTATTATAAAATATATTTTGATGTCTGTGAAAAAAAAATATGTTGATGACATGCAAATTTTCAAACAATTAACACTGAATATTTAAGACAGAGGATATCTAGGCTGTTTTAGTGAATATTGAGAATTATCTCATCAGTGTGGACCTGAAAGTTTTATTTTTCACGAGCGCAAGCGCTCGTGAAAAATAAAACTTTCAGGTCCACACTGATGAGATAATTCCTGATACTGACTAAATGGAGACGATTTTCTTTTTATTATATGCTACGAGACATTTTATTGCATAATTCGACCCCAAATGCGTACTTTTCAAAAACAATAACAAAGATCAGCTGATCGTTCCTTCAAGGCAACATCATGCGCCAAAGCATGACGTCATTTAGAAAGCTACTGAGGAATATTTTTCGATATCTGTCAAGTCATTTAGATATCGAGAAATATCTTTTAGATAATCTGCGATAATTCACAGGATAGCCATATAGAAAAAAAGTTATATTAATACTGACATAGAACAAATGCCGATTTTGGAACTTTGATACTGTGTCACTAGTACTGGGTTTCATGAAAGGCATTTGTCTGATGATGTGAAAGCTGTTATGCTGTGATGGTAGTCAGAGTGTAACAGCTTTCACATCATCAAACATCATCAACTGCAGGAGTTACATGCGATGATTGACCTAATGCCATTTTGAGGAGCAGATTGAATTGACATTTTTTGCTGACATTCTTGCATACCCACTGTCTAGAGATCAGTCGTTTGTTGTTAGATGATGTGAAAGCTGTTACACTGTGAGGGTAGTCACAGCGTAACAGCTTTCACATCATGATGCTGTGAAGGTAGTCACATCGTAACAGTTTTCACTTCATCAAACATCATCGATTGGAGGAATTACATGCATATGACTGACCTAATGCCATCTTGAGGGGCAAATTCAGTTGCAACATTTTTTGCCGACATTCCAGAAAACCAGCTGCATATCAATCAGTGCTAAAGACACAATAGCAAGAATTAAACTACAAATTACCTGTGAACATTCATTATTTTTTGAGACAATTTTCACACACACACAGCTGTCAACATACAGCACAGGGTTTTCTGAGGACTGAGAATATCTCACAGAAGTTTCTTCACTTGAGACAGTAATAGGATTACTGGAAAATATTTCTGATCCGTTTTCAACTCCAAGTTTCAACTGACTCTAAAAATAATAAAACAGAAAGTTAAAACAAATCAACAAAGTCTTTCAACTCCAAGTTTCAACTGACTCTAAAAATAATAAAACAGAAAGTTAAAACAAATCAACAAAGTCTTACTACAAGCAAGACATTTTGTTAACACTTTACCCAATGCAGACAATATCAATACTAATGATGTTAAATATTCAAATTTTATAAACAGTTTCAACAAAAGCAAGCATGTGACTCCTCAATGGAATGAGCTTGGTGAATCCATTTCACTGAGGTGGTCACATGATATGGCTTTGTTGAAATCTTTGGAAAAATAATTTTTGTCTACTGCTGAATTTGTATGTTATGCGGCGAATGTGGACAATTTGTTAGGTAAAGGATTAACCTCAAACAATTGCATCATTTGCAAAAATATTATTTAATATTTTAACCCTTTACCTAACATGAAACGCAGACAACACTAGCAAACAAATTCTTAAATAACTAATTTTTTTCATTTTTTGTCTCAAAAACATGGGTTATGACCCCTCATTGGAACGAGCTTGACAAGCTGGTTCCATCTAGGGGTTATAACCTATGTTTTTGAGACAAAAAATGAAAATTAATAGACAATTTTTTTAGAATAATGCTGGCCGTTTTTTTTGTTAAGTTGGGTAAAGGGTTAAGTAATAATTTTATAAGCATCATCTGTTTTGCTTCCTGAGACCACTTTTGTAATATTAAACAACCTCCCCAGATCACTTTTGTAACATTAATTGAACAGTGTTTCGAACCTGAAATCCCTGGGCTGTTCAACGGCAATGAAGGCTTGGGTTGGATGTCCCTGTCGCTTTTTGTCCCAGTTTTAAAACAATGACAACCAGCAATTTAAAACTTAACTATTTTTTTTGTAACTTCAAATATTTTTTTTACAGATGTTATCCCAGAAATTAATAATGAATTCAAATAAACTTGGTATTTATATCTTAACCCTTTAAGAACTATCCTAACCATGCATCACATGTGCAGTTTTGGGGGTATGTACGTACATGGTGCAGAAACAGAAACTAAGGGAAAGGGAAGCCTGCACAATAATAATCCATTCAGACATTAATAATGGCCGCTTACGTGAGCATTAATTACCAACACGAACATACCACTGACCATATCTATCAACACTTAGATAAAATACAATAGATCATAAGAAGAACCAAACAATGGACAGTAAAATGCAGGGTGAAAAGTGCACACACTCCTTAAACAGCTATATCAATTAATGTTCATGAACAAAGAAAAAATGATAAATTTAAAGTAATTTGTATATTTTTTATACTTACCAATGGCCCAGACTTAGCTGGTGCAAATTCGATATAATTCAGGGCCAAACACAAATTTTGAACCCCCCCCAATCCAATGGACTCTAAATTTCTAAGATAAAACTTGGTAAATGAAGAGGGCTGTGTCCAGTATGCAGCCTTCAAAAGATCAGTAATGGCTACACTGTTAGAATAAGCCCAAGAAGTGGACAGTGCTCTAACCTCAAGTGCTGAAATCTTGTTGACAGATCGTTGATCCGAAGATAAACTTTCATAGGCAATACATAAGGCCAACTGAATCCATCTAGCGATAGAATGAACAGATATATCTTTTCTGTAAGGAATTAAAGAAAGAAAGAATCTTTGTCTTCCTCTTCTAATAAAACTCAATCAATGTTTATAAATACGTATTGCTCTACTGGACACAGCCAAGGTCTACTGTTGTCCGAGGACTGTAAAGCCTTAATGATAATAGGCTCCAGCCGCTTATCCGGAATCTGATTCTTAGCCAAGAATCCCATTTCCGTAGTAAGGGTAACAGTATTTCCCACACTACGGAAATGGGAATCATCAACAAATAATGCATGAAGTTCACTCACTCTTCTGGCAGATGCAAAGGCTAAGAGGAAGGCTGTTTTATAGGTCAAGAAATTGAACTCTGCATCATCTAATAGCTCAAACAGAGATTCTTGAAGCTTCAACAGAACCCAAGCTAAATTCCATTTAGGAATTAATCTGAGGGTTCTAGGTCTATTCAAAGAGAAATTTCTAACTAGCTTGGATAAAGAAGAATCTGATCCAACAGCCCAGCTATCATGATGAGCATAAGTGTCTGATAACATACACCTATAGCCCTTAATAGGGACGGGCTGCAAGTTTAATACATCGAACAAGTAGACCAGGAAATTGGCAGTCTGTGGAATGGATGGATCATAGCTGTCTACAGACTGGTCCTTACACCAACGGAAGAAAACCCTCCACTTCACTCCATAATTCAATGCAGAGGAGGTCCTCCTACAGTTAGAAATTGCATCCACTGCTCGTCCTGTAAAATGTTTTCCACACAAGAAGGACAGCACAGCAGAAATACGTGAAGGTTGAGACCTCCCGGGTTGTGACACAATGCACATGACTTCCCCTGATATAGAAGGTCCTTTCGAGCAGGAAGCTTCTGGGGATTGTCCCATAACAGACACCTGAGAAGACTGATCCAAGGTTTCTGTGATGACAGAGGTGCTACTAGCAGGATTTTGCACAGAGAGACTGTTTGATTTTTAACAGAATCTGCTGAATCAACAGAGAAAGAGGATATGCATATCCTATCATTCCGTCCCATGAGATCGAAAGAGCTTCTACTGCGTACGCTCGATGATCTGGGCATGGCAACACAAACGTCGGTAATTGATTGTTCGGGTGTGTCACAATAGGATCTATCATGGGACGATCCCACTGGTAGCAGATCTGACTGAATACTCGCTTGTCGAGAGTCCACTCCGATGGTAGCAGGCGACCTTTTCATGAGAGCTAGTCTGCTAGTACGTTCTGATGACCCAGTATATGAAGGACTGAGAGATGAACGTGATGATTCCGAGCGAATAGGAGAATCTTCTCCGTAAATTCGCATAATGGAATCGAATGAGTGCCACCTTGGTTCCTGATATATGCTACTACCATCGAGTTGTCCGACAGAATCTGAACATGGACGTTTGCTATTTGAACAATCCAATGTCGTCAGATAGACATCATCTCCTTGATGTTTATGTGCTTCTCCAGGAACTGAGGGTCCCAAAGACCCTGACACTTTAAGTCTGTGGGACTTAGGGACGCACCCCAGCCAGTTAGACTCGCATCCATCATAATCGTGAAGGCCAGATCCGGTAGCTGAAGCGGAACTCACTAAGTCAACCACTGGAGATCCGCCCAAATCTGAACCTTTTGTTTTATTAGGTCCGTTAAAACAATCTTGGTTTCAGGCGAATGCGTCTTCACACTCCAGTTCTGAGTAAAGAATATCTGGAGGGGATGCGTGCGCAAGCAGCCCATCAGAATAAGATCCGCAATCACTCCACACCACAACCCCATCAGTCACATAAATTCCCGCGCAGTCACTGTGGGAGAGTTTAGACAAAAGCGAGCATAACAACTGACTAATTTCGCTCGTGGTAACGACAGACGAATCAGATTATTGTGAGTCTTGAAGCTCATTCCCAAGTGAATGAAAGTCTTGGACGGAGCTAGGTCCGTCTTATTCTCATTTACTATGAAACCGAGAGGTCGAAACAAGTGACGCAGACTCTGAACATCGTTCTGAAGAATAATTTTGTTGCTGTATCATTGAAAAAGGTGGTCCAAGTAAGCCGACGTTACTACTGTTGAATGAGCTTGGAAATATGACATTACCGAGTTCATTATTCGAGTGAAAGCCCAAAAAGTGAGGTTCAGACCGAAACACATTGCTCCGAACTGATAAACCGCTCCTTGCAAGGCAAAACGCAGGTACTTTCTGAATGCCGGAAGCACCAGGACATGAAAGTAGGCATCCTTTAGATCTATGCTTGCCGCATAGTCATCCACTTGAATGCTCACTCTTACCGACCGAATGGTTTCCATATAGAACTTTGCAGCTATGATCAATTTGTTTATCCAGCTCAAGTCTATTACCGGTCGAAACGAGCTGTCTGGCTTCGGTACAAGGAACAGGTGACTGTAAAAACCTGGAGAAATTCGATTTTCGACAACCTCTATTCTTTCGTTGATAAGAGAGCCTGTACCTCCACAAGGAGAGACTCTCTTTTGGAAGGATTCGCTGGAAAGTTAAAAAATTTATAGTAATTTATATATTTTTTATACTTACCAATGACCCAGACTTAGCTGGTGCTAACTCTAACAAAACCAGGGCCAAACACAAATTTTGCCCCCCAATCCCCAAAATTTGCATCCAAAACAAAAAGAAATCATGTCCTAAAGGACCTCCATACTACGCCTCTACTGCGCATGCACAGTGACGCAGACGTCCCGAAATTGGCGCCAATTATCATTCTTACTGGCAGTGCCTGGTCAGCGCTATGTACTCAGCGGGGAGGCAAGAGTTCCCAACTCCAGGGAGGGCCATCCCCGTCTGGGTCATTGGTAAGTATAAAAAATATATAAATTACTATAAATTTTTTAACATTTTTATACTGTACCAATGACCCAGACTTAGCTGAATAGTAAACAGGCTGGAGGGCCTAGGACATAGAGGAAAATCCAATAAGCTCAACTATATAGTAAAGAGGTAACCCCTTAAGGAGAAAAGGAGTATTAGGCTTTACATGTATCTTTCTTATTTAATATTAAATTAGAAAGATACACTACCCTGAATAATTGAGCACAATAACATTCATGTTCTCTATTAACATCCAGTATATCCCTTATACTAATTATTTTTAAAGTAAGCCAATAAATAAAGTAGTCCAGAGAATTGAGACTCTTTATAGTCATTTAAAAGTGTCCGAGTATTGTATATTAAAGCCCGTTTGACACTTGACATATACAAATGCTTCACACCGAGCTACACTTTAAAAATAAGACATGAATGAATTTAACATTAATATTACACTTTAAAACCATCCCGGAAGCGACTCAGAAATACTGACTTGGAGGAGGCGTTCCCTTGCTTTTCACTATAAAGCAGGTGACCTAAGGGAACACCCGCCACTGGCATCCGTCATAATGGTAAAACTCGGATCCGGCAACTGCAGCGGAACTCCCTGAGTTAACCACTGAATGTTTGCCCAAGTCTGAATCTCTTGTTTCATTTGATCTGACAAGAGAATGTCTACGTCGAGCGAATGAATTTTCACACTCCAATTCTGAGTCAAGAAAATTTGAAGAGGACGTGTGCGTAACCGCCCCATCGGAATGAGATGAGATCGGAATGAGATCCGCAGCGGCTCCGCACAGACCTATCAGTCTCATAAATTCTCTAGCTGTGACTTTGTCTGCGTGCAGACAATAGCGAGCGTAACAACTGACTAATTTCGCTCTGGTTAACGGCAGACGAACGAGATTGTTGTGAGTCTCGAAGCTCATTCCCAGATGAGTGAATGACTTGGACGGCACCAGATCCGACTTCTCCTCGTTTACTATAAAGCCGAGATGTCGGAGCAATAGAAGAAGATTCTGAACATCGTTCTGAAGCGTTAACTCGTTGCCGTACCTCTGAAGAATGTCGTCCAGGTAGGCCGACGTTACCACAGACGAATGAGCTCGGAAATAGATCATTACCGAGTTCATTACCCGAGTGAAAGCCCAGGGTGCTAGATTCAATCCGAAGCACATCGCCCGGAATTGATACACCACTCCTAGGACTGCGAAGCGTAGGTACTTTCGGAATGTCGGATGTATCATGACGTGAAAGTACGCATCTTTGAGATCTATGCTTGTTGCATAATCGTTCACCCGAATACTCGCTCTGACGGACCGAATCGTCTCCATATAAAATTTCGGAGCGACGATCAGCTTGTTTATCCAGCTCAAATCTATAACTGGACGGAACGAGCCGTCTGGTTTCGGAACCAGAAACAGATGGCTGTAGAATCCCGGAGATTCCTGGTTTTCTACGACCTCTACCGCGTTCTTCATTAAAAGAGACTGCACCTCTGATAACAGAGCGTCTCTTTTCTGTGGATTTGACGGAAGATGAGTCCACTTTGGACTTCGAGTTAATGGAGGCTTTCGTTTGAAGGATATCTTTAGACCTTCCGAAGTCACTCCTCTCACCCACGGGTCGTCCGTAATCGACGCCCACTCTTGTGAAAAACTCGACAACCTTCCGCCAACCGGAACGCGATAGAGGTTTAAGCCATCACCTCCTGGACCTGCGAGGCCTGCGGTAGGAGAAACCACGTCTTCCACGACCCGCACCTCGCCTCGTCGACCTCGGGGCGTCCGACCGATTGTCCCGGCCTGAAGGACGTCCCGAACGAGAGTCGCTATCCTGACGGTCTCTCGAATAAGACCAAGAGGACGCACCGGAACCTCTATAGGAACCTCTCTTGGGCGCATTAGACCCAGAAGTGCCTGTCTTATTCGTGTCTGCTGTATCCGACCTTTTAGGAGCGGATCTGAACAACAGAGAATCATTAGCTTTCTTTTTAATTTTATCATAAATAGCGGAAAGCTTGCCATCAAAGAGAAGTTCTCCTGAGACCGAAGCGACTCTAAGAGAGTTCTTCACCTTAGAATCCACTAGTGTGGATGTAGCTAGGGCTGCGTCACGTCTAACCAACTCCAGATTTGCCACTGAAAGGGCGGAGTTACACGTGGAATAAGCTACTGCCCTTGAAAGAAGTCTTAAAGAGGATTGTATATCCTGAAACTCTTTCCCTTGAAGGCGCAGTGATAACGCCTTAGTAAGGTGATCTGCGTAAGATAAGGCATCTAAATTGGCTCTGTTAGACGCAATAGCAGTTTCCAACACCGCGGTTGGAATAGAAGCCGACGACGGTAATGATAGCTCTAAGTCTTCCGCCTCGTCGTCCATACGCAGAGGAACTCTCGGGATACCCTGTCCTGCCGTATCGAATTTATTCCTTGCATTAATGAAAGGCAGGTTGAGAGTATTAGCGGACAAGAAACCTGCTTTCCCCGTCTTGGAAGCAAGTTTAAATATAGCGTCGTTCAATAATTCAAATGTTCTTGCAACATTATTGGACTGCGACGGAAACTCAGGAGCGATGTCCCTGAACCGCTCAAAAAATTCAGAGTCCAATGACGCTATAATCCTCTTGTCCGGAACCGCAGCAGTCTGGCCCGACGGAACAACTTGAGGGAGAAAGTGCCGGATGAAGTCCATGGCAGCTTTATGTTGTTCCGAAAGGGATAGCTCCAAATCATCCGTATCCCTTTCACCATCCGGTCGGACCTCATGATGTTCCCGGTCGTCCGCCCCCGATGCTTCGGCGGAGCGAACCGACCCAGCGCCGTCGGATAATTCTCGATTCGACACCGGTTCTGTCAGCTGCTGGGATAAGCTGTGCTATCTGCACAAAAATGTCCGGCGTCGAGACCTGCGGAGGCGCAGTCTTTCGCTGCTTCGCCGAGGGCAGCTCCGCATCGGATGGCTCCCGCATACTTTTCCTATGCGAACGTCCGGAGTCCATCGGTCTCGAATCCCTGGCTGCCAGATGGTGTGATCTGGTCGCCGAAGAATCCTTGATCGGCAAAGCTGGTAATATATCGGCGGTCACGCAGCCAAGGTGCGGTCGTGTGCGCTGACGAGAAGAGGAAGCCTTAACAGTCTCCGCGGACTGCTTATACAACGGAGCGTCCCGAGCAACGGACGTATGCTCCGCTAGCGACACATTTTGTACCACAACATCTGGTCCCAGATGTTGTTGTACGAGAGAGGGGCCTCTCTCGCTCGCGGCCCGGCTGGACCTGGACGAGCTAGGAACCGGACTCAAAGGCTTCCTCCGTTCTCGCTTACTATCCGCCGTCACTGGGTGTTGCATCTATTATGTTTATAGTGCTCGCATCACCCAAAATTTCCTCCTGGACCGCATCGGACGAACCCGGCTGCCGAACCATTCGGTGAATGGACGCTACACCGGGCGAGCTAGCGGACGACATTTGTCTAATCTCCATGAGCACTTTTGCCGCTAGCTCTGAATTCATTTGTGACGACGGACGCACACTTGTAGAAGATAACATGGAAACATCACCCTGTTCTTGTTCCTCTGAAATAGAAACTGAGAGTGTAGAGTGACCTTGCGGAGAAAGAGCCGGCATAGCCCTTTCTCCAGAAACAACATATCGTGACACACGTTTCCAATGTTTCTCATCCCAATATTCACATATAGGACAGGGATTTATGCGAGAACACTGACTACAATTAATACAATGATCATGAAAGTCAGAGGAAAATTTCTTCCTATTACAATTTGAACAATGTCCCTTCATTGTGAAAGGACAACAACAAGTCCTAGTTACTCGCACAAACCCCTGACACAAAGATACATAATAACATGATCCTTTAATAAATGAAAAAACAATTACAAATCAAAATAATTTTGAAAAAATACTTTTTCAGCGAAGCCCAAGTTGCTGAAAAGTAATGTTGAGCCCCGATGGATACGATGGCGAAGTGTCGTCAAAAATTTTAAATTTATATTAAATAATTAATGAGACACTTACGGATAATATAAATGTATCTTATAGTGAGATAAACTACAGCAAAGGCAAACAGCCCCCTCAAAAAAGGCTGTTGCCAATGTAAACAAACAGTGTAAAACACCAGAAAACATGACTCCAGGCACTGAAAAAACTGGCCCGGAATCAGTCATCAAAATTACACTCTATCTGATGCAAAACAGAAACTCCCAGGGGAGAATCTGCAGAACATCAGATGGAAGATGCAGAACACAACGTTATACACCCATGGGTGAAAACGTAACTATGGGGAAAATAACAGAAAACATTCTGTAACCAAGCAACTCTCCCAGGAAATTTTAGAAATGAACTTTCTCAAAAATATGCCAAAAGCATGGGAGAATTGCAAGGGGGGACTTTAGAAGGCTAGGGGAGAGGAAACGCTGAATAAGCAGTGCAACATTTAGCAAGAATGACAACAAGAGGCCCCATGCCTCGAAAATAGGCAACTTAACATAATTTCATCAAAAAATTTTAAGTACAGCCCTGATTATTTTTTGTCACTTCTTTTTCCTCTCCTCCTTCTATCCTCCTTAGAATCACATTTTCTCCAAAAATTACGTGTCTGGCATCCTTTAAACTGAGATTTACAAGCACAAAGATCAGTGAGATGTTGACTGATGAAGGGCCAAACAGAGAATGATAATTGGCGCCAATTTCGGGACGTCTGCGTCACTGCGCATGCGCAGTAGAGGCGTAGTATGGAGGTCCTTTAGGACATGATTTCTTTTTGTTTTGGATGCAAATTTTGGGGACTGGGGGGCAAAATTTGTGTTTGGCCCTGGTTTTGTTAGAGTTAGCACCAGCTAAGTCTGGGTCATTGGTACAGTATAAAAATATTTGTCCAACACAGACTTCTTGTAAGTGAGGGCTTTGCTCGGAACGATAGCCACAGGCCTGCTGAGACTACATTTCTCACCCACTCATCTTCTGTGACTAACATCGAGTTTTTCGCGAAGTTTGCTAACCTTCCGCCAACTGGAAAGCAACAGAGGTCTAGACCATCACCTGTACGACTTGCAAGGCTTGAGGGAGGAGAAACTACATCCTCCCCATGAAAAACCTCATCCCGTCAGTCTAGGGGCATCTTACTTATAGTCTCGATCAGACTTGCACCCCTTTCCAAGGTCGCTATACTGACGACCTCCGGATAACCATAAAAGGGTTTCCTGTACCCTCGCGAGGAGTTCCCTTTCGATGACTGTGAAGTGACACCACCTCACCTACACCAGCCTGCTGAAGCATATTGTTGAGATACAGATTTCAATACCAGAGCGCGGGAAGCTTTTTCGGTAGCTTGTTCATAAACTAACGAAAGCTTGTCATCAAATAGTGTGTGCCCGGAAGCCGGACGGACTCAGACAGCTTTTCACCTGGTCATTGATAATTGATGATGATGCAAGGGCTGCATCACGTCTAACCAACTCCAAATTTGCCACTGACAGGGCGGAGTGGTACGTGGCATACATGACTGCCCTGGAAAGAACTCTTAGTGAGGAACAAACATCCTCAAATTCCTTTCCATTTAGATGATGCACAATAGTCCTGGTGATATGGTCTGCGAAGGACATATCGTCCAGAATCGCTCTATTAGATGAAATAGAAGATTCCATCACGTCCGAGCGTAAATTGAATGATGTAGGCAAGGACATATCTAAATCCCCAGCCTGCTCATCCAAACGCAGAGGAGCTCTCTGGGCATCTTCTCCAACCGTTTTAAAATGACGTAATCCAGGAAACGGTCTATTGATTGAAGATGCAGATAAGAAACTGCCTTTATTTTTTAACTTGCTAGGTGTCATATGGTGTCATTAATGTGGCCGAAGGCCACCGACACTTGCCAAGAGACGACAGAAGTTTCTGCCTAGCAGTCGCAGCTTGCTGAACAGGTGGACAAGGTCAGGATAGTATTGATGAATGAAATTCATTGCTACCATATGTTGTTCCAAAAGGGAAGGATAATCTTCTTCCTTGTCCATTTCACCATCTGACTGATTGATTCAGCTGAGAATTTCGGCCAACCGCATTTGAATGTACAAATGATCGGACCGACCCAGCACTGTCCGACAGCTCACCACCGGAGTCTGCGGAAGGCTGCTCTTGCACTTGCTGGGAAGCTGCGATGCGCTGCACAATCTGTGACAGCAAGTCCGTTACAGAGGCTTGAGGAGCAGCGGTCTTGTTATTTCACAGCTTGCTGCTCCTGAGACGGAGATCCGGATATAGATCTCTTCTCTGCATGTCCAAAGAATGAAGCCTTGGATTGCTAGCTACCAGATGGCCTGACTTCATGGGCGAAGACTGGGTACGTCTTCCCACAGCTGCCTGGATATCCAAAGTTGGGAAGCTAGCGTGCGGTCGTGTGTGCTTTTCTGAAGTTGAGGAAGAAGCCGTGACTATAGCTGACCCCGGATGTAGTCTAGACAGAGCATCCCGAGCGGTGGGTGTGTATGTTAGCTCCGACTCAGGCAAGTTTCTCGAAGATAAACTTGCAGGCTTCCTCCCTTTTGCCATCATTGCTGGGTGAGCTTTAGTTTTTGAGGTGCTCGCTCTACCCAATTCTACACTTCCTTCAACCGCAACAGACTTACCCAGTGTTATGCTCCCACTATCAGGTTGGCTGCTTCACTGGTCGATTTGGCTGCTGGAATAAGAGGTCTTAATCCCTGTTTAATGTTAAGGAGCACCTTAGCAGCCAATTCTGTTTGCTCATCAGATCATGACGACGGCAGCACACTTTGGATGGGTGTCGCAATACCATCACCATGTTCTTGTTCCTCTTAAAAAGAAACTGAAAAACTTGAATTATCCTGCGGTGACAGCTCCGACATATGAACTTCACCGCCGCCGACGTATTGCAACACCCGTCTCCAATGTCTGTCATCCCAATGTACACAAGTAGGACAAGAATACATAGGAGTGCATCGACTACAGGCAAGGCAACAAGCATGTAAATCCGAGGAAGACTTCCTCGCCTTGCATTTAGAGCAGTAAGCTTTCTTAATTACAATCAACTGACAAGAGTTGACAGCACTCCTACAAATTCCACAACAAAAATACATAAGGATATGTGAATAATAGTAATCAAATTAATTTCGAAACAATTATAAAAAAAATTTTCGAATTTTTTTTTTAAAATGCCCAAGTTCCCAAAGTGAACATCATGAGGCCAAGGGCATCCCAATAGAGCCTAAGTGTGGACAAAAGCCAAAATATTTTGAGCTACACTACCGGAATCATAATCAATGTATCCTACAGTAATTCTAAAGTATTATAATACCAAATACTACATGTTAAGGGCGTTGCCAAATGTAAACAAGGTCAATAGAAAAAACCGGAAACAAGTCAACAGGCACACAAAAAGGCCAAAAGTCAATAACAGATTTAAATGCTACCAGATGAAAAACTAGATCTTCATACGAAGAAAAAACTATACATCGAATAGATGATGCAAGACCAAAACGACCCAACACCCCTAGGGTGAGGATGTAACCATGGGGATAAACATTCTGTAATACACGTTAAACTCCCAAGAAATTTAATAAAAAATTTCAATAAAAAACAGCCAAAAAGCTTAGGAGTTTAACAGGAGGGGTTCATGGAAGGATAGGGAAGGAACACTTAACAAACAGTTGGTAAGTCATTAGCAAGAATGATGACGTCAGGCGCATGTCCCAAAAATGGGAAACATGAACTAATTTTTATAATTATTATAAAGTTACAGCCTTGAACATTTGAAACCACCATTGTTCACTTCCATCATCCATTTATAGCCTTGAATCCACCAATTCTTTCATTGATTTGTGTCTGGCATCCTCAAAAAAGGAGATTTAAAGCACAGATGTCAGATCATTGTTTACTGACTTTAGGATCAAACAAAGAATGATGCTTTGCGCCAATTTCGGTACCTTCCTGGTTATCGTGCATGCGCAGTTAACAAAAGTATGAAGGACCATATAGGACTTGAATTCTTCATTTTTTTATGCAAATTTTGGGGATTGGGGGGGGGGGGGGGGGGTGGGGGGGGGGTTGAAAATTTGTGTTTGGCCCTGAATTTTTTCGAGTTCGCACTAGCTAAGTCTGGGCCATTGGTTGTAGTATAAAAATACAAGAGGCCCTAAAGAGCCTTAATCGCTCACCGGCCAAAGGGGTTCGAAGAAGTATTTGGGGTCACATTCAGTTAGACATGGTTCATCAACACTACAAAGGAATGAAATCATGAGAGACAAATTTTATGGAACTAGGGACATGGCTTGAACAAACTTGAATCTTACCCCCCAAAGGATGCTGCATACCAAATATCAAAAACATTCATCTGCTGGATCTGAAGAAGAAGATTTTTAAAGAAATTTCCTCATTTTGAACTAAGTTATCATTCGGGCTTCCACAGTGAGCCCAAATATGAACCCAGGGACTTGGCTTGAACAAACTTGAATCTCGCCCCCTAAGGATGCTGCATGCCAAATATCAAAACATTTCGACTGCTAAATCTGAAGAAGATTTTTAAAGAAAAATTCCTCATATTGTCTAAGTTATAATCCGGGCTCCCACAGGGAGCCCAAATATGGATTCAGGGACTTGGCTTTAACAAATTTGAATCTCCCCCCCCCCCCCCCCCCCCCCCCCCCCCCCCCAAGGATGCTACACACCACATATCAAAACATTCCGACTGATGGATCTGAAGAAGAAGATTTTTTAAGAAAATTCCTCATTTCGAACTAAGTTACAATTCAAGCTCCCACAGTGAGCCCAAATATGGACCTAGGGACATGGCTTGAACAAACTTGAATCTCACTCCCCTAAGGATGCTGCATACCAAATATCAAAACATTCTGACTGTCAGATCTGAAGAAGAAGATTTTTAAAGAAAGTTAAAAAATTTATAGTAATTTATATATTTTTTATACTTACCAATGACCCAGACTTAGGTGGTGCTAACTCTTAAATTCTAGGGCCAAACACAAATTTTACCCCCCAATCCCCAAAATTTGCATCTAAAACCGAAAATTACATGTCCTATATGGTCCTCCATACCTTTCCTCCACTGCGCGTGTGCAGTGTCAAGGAGGTCTCGAAATTGGCGCCAAAAGTCATTCTTACAAGCAGTGCCTGGAAAAGCGTTATGTACTCAGCGGGGAGGTATGAGTTCCCAACTCATGGGAGGGCCATCCCCGTCTGGGTCATTGGTAAGTATAAAAAAATATATAAATTACTATAAATTTTTTCACATTTTTATACTGTTCCAATAACCCAGACTTAGCTGAATAGTAAAAAGGTTGGAGGGCCTAGGACATAAAGCAATCCAATAACTCAACTATATATATACAGAATTATCCCCTCAAGGAGAAAGGAGAAATAGGCTTTACATGTATCTTTCTATTCTGCATAAAAACGAGAAAGACACAACACCATTCTGTACTTGAGCATAATAACATCACTGATGTCTATTAACCTCCAGTATAATCCATTATGGTAATTATTTTTAAAGGAAAGCCGATAAATAAAGTAATCCAGATAAATGAGACTCTTAAATTCATTAAAAGTGACCGATAATTGTATATTAACGTCTGCATGATATGTGACATATACAAATACTACACACCGAGGTACACTTAAAAATATTACATGGATGAGTAAAAAATTATCTTTACACTTTAAAAATCATCCCAGTACCGACTAGAATTACTGACTCTAGGGAGGTATTCCTTTGCTTTTCACTATAAAGCAGGTGACCTAAGGGAACACCCCCCCCCCCCCTTCCCCTTGCCCTGGGTCAAATACCTCAGAGCGAAGAGGGTGGCAGCACAGAGTCACTGCCGGAACCAAAAGCCTACACAACTATAGTTGCAACTGTTTAGTGGACGACATTCTGAGCAACAGATACCGAACCTAAACAATGCCGGTCTCTAGAAATGGATTCAATATTTCTGAGGTATAAATTCGTGCAAGTGAAAGGCTAAAACCAATATGCAGCCGTCATTAGAACTGTAATAGCAACGCTATTAGCATAAGCCTCTGAAGTAGAAAGAACTCTTACTTCAAGGGCTAAAATTTTAATCGCAGACTGCTGTGTTGAAGATATTATCATAAGCAGTACTGAAAGCTAATAGAATCCATCTAGCTATAGAATGGACCGAAATGTGGAGGAAGCTTCCACAGCATAAGCCACAACAGACACCTGAATAGATTAATGCACGGTCTTTGTGGAGACTAAGGTGCTACCAACAGAATTGCATTGAGATTATTTAACTTAAGCAATATCTGCTGAATCAACGGCGCTGGAGGATACCCATATCCTATTATCCCGTCTCACGAGATGGATAGAGCGTCAACTGCAAACGCTCGAGGATCCGAACATGTTGACACATACACTTGCAACTGATTGTTGAGATGCGTCGCAAATAAGTCCATCATTGGCCGCTCTCATAGGTAGCAAATCTGATATAAATACTCGTTAAAAGTCCATTTGACTGCAACAAGCGGCCCTTTCGTGAAAGGGAGTCCGCTAATACATTCAGACGACCCAGAAAACGACGGACCGATAGGAGGACTTGATGTTCTAGTACCAACAGAAGGATTCATTCCGTTACAGTGAATAACAGAATGGAATGAGTACCTCCCTAGTTCTGAAAATACGCTTATACCGTCGAATTGTCGGACAGAATTGCCTGTGGGCAATCTGGATAACATTCATGCAATGACGTAACGCAAGCCGAAATAACATCAATTCCTGATGTTTATGTGCTTGATTAGGAACTACGGATCCCAAGGACCCTGGCACTTAAAAACCGTTGGGCTCAATGTTGGGTCCCAACCTATTTAACTGGCATCCGTCAAAACTGTAAAATTCGGATCCGGCAATTGCAGTGGAAGTTATTTCCCTGATTAAACCACTGAATATCTGCCCAAGTCTGAATCTGCTTCACTTGACTTACAAGAGGATGTACATAATGAGTGAAAGAATCTTCACCCTCCAACTCTGTTCTTTTTGAGTCAAAAAGATTTGGAGAGGACAAGTGAGTAGCTGCCCCATTGGAATAAAATCCGCGGCAGCTCCACACAACCCTATCAGTCTGATGAATTCTCTCGCTGTAACTTTGTCTGAGTGAAGACAATAGCGAGCATAACAACTGATTAATTTCGCTCTGGTTAACGGCAGACGAACGAGATTGTTGTGCGTCTTGAAGCTCATTCCCAAGTGGGTGAATGACTTGGACGGCACCAGATCCGACTTCTCCTCGTTTATTATAAAACCGAGACGTCGGAGTAATAGAAGCAGATTCTGCACATCGTTCTGAAGCGTTAACTCGTTGCCGTACCTCTGAAGAATGTCGTCCAGGTAGGCCGACGTTACCGCAGACGAATGAGCTCGGAAATGTATCATTACCAAGTTCATTATTCAAGTGAAAGCCCAGGGCGCTAGGTTCAAACCGAAGCACATCGCTCGGAACTGATATACAACTCCTAGGACTGCGAAGCGTAGATACTTTCTGAATGTCGGATGTACCATGACGTGAAAGTACGCATCCTTAAAATCTATGCTTGTAACATAGTCGTTCACCCGAAATACTCGCTCTGACTGATCGAATTGTCTCCATATAGAACTTCGGAGCGACGATCAGCTTGTTTATCCAGCTCAGATCTATGACTGGACAGAACGAGCTGTCTGGTTTCGGAACCAGAAACAGATGGCTGTAGAAACCCGGTGATTCCTGGTCTTCTACGACCTCTACCGCATTCTTCTCCAGAAGAGACTGTACTTCTGATAGAAGAGCGTCTCTTTTCTGCGGATTTGATGGAAGCTGAGTCCATTTTGGACTTCGAGTTAATGGAGGCTTTCGTTTGAAGGATATTCTTAGTCCTTCCGAAATTATCCCTCGAACCCAGGGGTCATCCGTAATTGACGCCCAATTGTTTATAAAACTCGACAATCTTCCGCCTACCGGAACACGATAGAGGTTCATACCATCACCTCCTGGATCTGCGAGGCTTGCGGAAGGAGAAACTACGTCCTCCACGACCCACACCTCACCCCGTCGACCTAGGGACGTCTGACCGGTTATCTCGGCCAGAATAACGCCCCCCACGTGAGTCGCTGCCTCAACAGTCTCTAAAATAAGACCTAGAGGACGCATAGGAACCTCTATAGGAACTTCTCTTGGGCGTACTTGTCCCATAAGTGCCTGTCTTACTCTTTTCTGCTGTATCCGACTTTTTAGGAGCGGATTTGAATAGCAGAGAATCCAAAGCTTTCTTAGTTATCTGATCATAGATTGCTGAAAGCTTGTCGTCGAAGAGAAGCTCTCCGGAGACCGAAGCGACTCTGAGAGAGTTTTTCACCTTACCATCCACGCGTGTGGATGTAGCTAGGGCCGCGTCACGTCTAACCAACTCCAGGTTTGCCACTGAAAGGGCGGAGTTATACGTGGAATAAGCTATTGCCCTTGAAAGAACTCTTAAGGAAGATAGTACATCCTGGAATTCTTTCCCTTCAAGGCGTAATGAAAACGCTTTAGTAAGGTGATCTGCGTACGATAATGCGTCTAAGATAACTCTGTTAGACATAATTGTCATTTCCAACATCGCGGTTGAAATTGACATAGACGACGGTATAGATCATTCTAGATCTTTGGCCTGATCATCTAGATGCAGAGGAACTCTCGGTATGCCCTGTCCTGCTGTTTCGAAATTATTCCTTGAATTGATGAAAGGCAGATGTAGAGCATTCGCCGATAAGAAACCTGACTTGCTCATTTTGGTAGCAAGCTTATATATACCGTCCTACAATAGTTCAAATGTTCTTGTGACATTATTGGACTGTGTCGGAAACTCAGGGACGATGTCCCTAAACCGATAAAATTATTCTGTGTCCAGTGACGCTAACAGTTTCTTATCCGGCATCGCAGCCTTTTGGTCCGACAGAACAACTTCTGAAAGATAATGCCGGATGATATCTATGGCAACTTTATGTTGTTCCGAAAGGGAAAAAAACAACTCCTCAGTATCCCTTTGCCATCCTGTCGGACCACTTGAAATTCTCGGTCGTCCGTACCTGATGCTTCAGCGGAGCGTACCAACCCAGCGTCGTCGGATAAATCCTGATCCGACAGAGATTCTGTCATCTGCTAGGATGCTGCGATAATTTGTGCTATTTGTAATAGCACATCTGTTACGGAGACCTGTGGAGCAGCGGTCTTACGTTACTTAGCCGCTGAAAGCTCCCAGGACATTAACTCCTGCATATTTCTTATGCGAACGTCCGGAGTCTATAGGCCTCGTATTCCTGACTACCGGATGGCGTGACCTGGTCCCTGTGAAATCCTTGGTCGGCGAGACTGGCTAGATAACAGTGGTCACGTAGTCAAGGTGCGGTCGTGTGCGCTGCCGTGAGGATGAGGAAGCCATTAGAGCAGTCTCTCCGGACTGTCTATATAATGGAGCGTCCCGAGCGGTGGACGTATGCTCCGAACGAGAAACATTTGTACCACAACATCTGTTCTCAGATGTTGTTGTACGAGAGAGGGACCTCTCTCACTCGCAGCCCGGGTGGACCTGGACGAGCTAGGAACCGGACCTAAAGGCTTCCTCCGTACCCTCCTCGTATCCATCGTCACTGGGTGTGCACGTAGTATATTTTATAGTGCTCGCATCACCCAAATCTCCTCTCTGGACCGCAACGGACGAACCCGGTTACCGAACCATTCGATGAATGGACGCTACACTGGGCGAGCTAGCGGACACCAAAGCCGTCGATCCTACTTGGGACCTCTTAGGCAATTGACGTAATATCATGAGCACTTATCCGCTAGCTCTTCATTTGACTGTGACGACGGAAGCACACTTTTTGAAGACATCACAGAAAATCACCGCATTCTTATTCCTGAATGAGGCCTGTGGAGCCGTGATTTACATAATATCCACTGGCAGATCCAGGGACGTTCCTTCCTGCATTTATATAATATGCGAACGTCCCATCAGGAAAGACCTCATATCCTTGGCTAACAGATGAAGTAACCTGTTCGACAATATTCCCTGGTCGGCAAAGCAGGAGCTCTAGGAACGTTCATTCCTGCATTTATATAATATGCGAACGTCCCCTGGAACTCTGTGGTCACAAGACAAGGTGCGGTGGTGTGTGTTGACATAAGGATGAGGAAGCCCATAACACAGTCAGTACGGACTGTGTATGTGACGGAACGTCCTGAACAGGAGGATTGGACGTATGTTCCGACTAACAAACAAACATACAACAACATTGCGGCTCAAATGTAGTTGTAAGAGAGAGGGGGCCTCTCTCGCTCGCGGTCCGGATAGACCTGGACGAGCTAGCTACTAGACTGACAGGCTTCCTCCGTACTATCCTCGGATCCGTCGTTGCTGGGTGTGCACGTTCCAAGTTTATAGTGCTCGCATCACCCACACTGCATCCCAGAACCGTAACGGACAAACCCGGCTGCCGAGACATTCGATGAATGGTCGCTACACCGGCCGGACTAGCGGACGATCAATGCCTTCGATCTTACTAGGGACCTCTTCGGCAATTGTCGTATTACCTGGAGCACTTAGCCGCTAGCCCTAACACTGCAACGACGGAGACACACTTGTTGAAGACATCACGAAAACATCACTCTGAATTTTGAAAAATAAAATGATAATATAGAGTGACCCTACGGAGAGAGGACACACAGAGCAGGAATTAGTGCGAATACATTGACCCTGAGAATTAGAGGAAGATATCCTCGCATTATAAATAAAAAAATTTTTTTTTTTTTTTTTTTTTTTATCAATAAAAAATACACAGTCATATTAGTCGCACTATCTCTTGAAATAAAGATACATGATATAATATAATCACATCATAATCTTTGAAAGAAAATAATTTTCAAAAAAAAATGGGAACAACGAGCCCAAATGGATCCCAAAAAAGCCTAAGTGTGGACAAAAATTTTTAAAACATTTCAAAAAATTAATGCAACACTTACATACAATATTAATGTATCTTGCTATGTCTAAACTAATGTAAAGACAAGAAATCACTATCAGCAGTAATCGTTGTCAATGTAAACAAGAAGTTGTACAAAAACCGGAAACATGACTCCAGGCACTGATAAACATGGCCCGAAATCAGTTACCAATTTAAACACTATCTGATGCAAAACAGAGATTTCCATAGAAGAAACTGCAGAACATCAGATGGTAGATGCAGATCACAACGCCTAAACACCCAAGGGTGAGGACGTCAACATGGGGAAAAGAACAGAAATTCATTCTGTTCTGAAGCCAAAACTCCCAAGAAATTTTAGTAATAATATTACAGAAAATATGCCAAAAGCATGGGAGAATAGCAAGGGGGGAATTAAGGAAAGGGAGAGAGGCAACACTGATCAAGCAGTGGAACTTTCATAGCAAGAATGATAACAACAGGCTCATGCCTCGAAATTAGGGAACATAACATAATTTCATAAAAAATTTTAAGTTACAGCCCTGATTATTTCCTGCCACTGAATTTTCCTCTCATCCTTCTATTTCCTCTTTAGATCCACCATTTCTCTCATATTTATGTGTCTGGCATCATTTAAACTGGGATTTACAAACACAAATATCAGTCAGATGTGAACTGATGAAGGGCCAAACAAAGAATGGCTTTTGGCGCCAATTTCGAAACCTCCTTGACACTGCGCATGCACAGTGGAGGAAAGGTATGGAGGACCATATAGGACATGTAATTTTCGGTTTTAGATGCAAATTTTGGGGATTGGGGGGTAAAATTTGTGTTTGGCCCTAGAATTTAAGAGTTAGCACCAGCTAAGACTGGGTCATTGGTACAGTATAAAAATATTCCTCATTTTGAACTAAGTTATCATTCGGGCTCCCACAGTGAGCCCAAATATGAACCCAGGGATTTGGCTTGAACAAACTTGAATCTCACCCCACTAAGCATGCTGCATACCCAATATCAAAAGATTCTACCTGCTGGATCTTGAGAAGAAGACTTTTAAAGAAATTTGCCTGAAATGCACCTGAAGTTCAAATTTGGGCTGCTATATTGAGCCCAAATATGAACCCGGGGGCGATTTGAACAAACCTGAATCAGATCCACTCCACAATGTTGCATACCAAATATCAAAAAATTCTGCCTGCTGGATCTGTAGAAGAAGATTTTTTAAGAAATTTGCCTGAAATGCACTAAGTTCGAATTTGAGCTTTTATAGTAAGCCCAAATATGAATCCAGGGGGCCGATTTGAACAAATGTTGCATACCAAATATCAAAAGATTCTGCCTGCTGGATCTGTAGAAGAAGATTTTTTAAGAATTTTGCCTGAAATGCACTAAGTTCAAATTCAGGCTTCTATACTGAGCCCAAATGTGAATCCAGGGGGCCGATTTGAACAAACTTGAATCAGATCCAACCCACAATGTTGCATACCAAATATCAAAAGATTCTGCCTGCTACATCTTGAGAAGAAGATTTTTAAAGAAATTTGCCTGAAATGCACTAAGTTTGAATTCAGGCTCCTATACTGAGCCCAAATATGAACCCAGGGGGCCGATTTGTACACACTTGAATCAGATCCACCCCACAATGTTGCATACCAAATATCAAAAGATTCTTTCTGCTGGATCTGGAGAAGAAGATTTTTTAAGAAATTTGGAAAGAAATTCATGGGTGCTATCAGAGTTATGCCCCTTGTGGTGCCCCCTGTGGGTGCGGCAAGTTTATTTGTACAAGTTTGAATTGACATATGATGGGGAACAAGCACACCAAATTTGGTTCAATTTGATCCAGTTATTTGGGAGAAGTAGTCGTTAATGTAAAGTTCACGACGGATGACGGACGACAGACGACGGACGGCAAGTGATAAGTTAAGCTCCCTTCGGTGAGCTAATAAACACTATAGAGAAGAACTGTGAGATAACAAAAAAGTCATGGCACTTGTTTTCCCTCATGTCTGACTCTAATCTGTCTCTGTGATGTGATTTTAAATCAAAATAAAATAACGCTGTGCATGTTTGTAAAAAAAATGCTTTATTAGAGATACTGGTTTCAGCTGAACATAAGGTAGTGCCTACAATAAATTTTATTCAATTGTTAATCACCCAAAATATAACTGTGTTCTCAACTGTATATGAACTCAGCTGCCCAGAACATTGCCAAAGTTTTTCACCCTTATGTATTAAGATGCACCTTTAATCTGGGGATAATTTTTTTAGGTACTAAGTGTGACTTATACACCAGCTGGATAAACTCGACTTTATACATGTACTGCGGTCAGGAAATAGCCATAACACAGAAAGTAACAAGTGTTCCACAATCAAAATTGTATTTTTTTATGCCAATATACTAAGATTTGTGTACTTGGAGCAATCTGAACATAAGCATCAGTCTCAGTAAATATTAGTCACAGGTACTGATAACTTCATTCAGATTCCGAACTAGTCTATAGTATACTGGTATATCATGGTACTTTTTTCAATACCGAAACCAGTACTGAAGTTTGAATACTGTGCAGCCCTATGTCTTGGTAAGGGGGTTGTTAAAGTCTTAAATTATTACTAATCCTCTTGGCTGACTGTTAGTCAATCTATCTTTTTCCCACTGACTGCCATTTTCTACTTCTGATCACAATTTTATGCATAATGAGCTGAAAAAGTTAACATATCACAGAATAAACTAACCTCAATTTTTGGTGGAACAAGAGTTTGTCCTGATGAAATCTTCCATATCTGGTCTTCCTCATTGACCCAGAACACATCCTCACTACTTTCATTTGTTACCAAGCACCATGGTGTTACATCAATTAATAGTGTGTTGCACCCAGTTATGTATTCTGATAAATGAACATTCAGGTCTAAGGTAGAATAATCACCTACTGGCTCTTTTTTCTCTGGGGTCTTCAATATTTTGTCCGCAGACTTTGAATTTCTGAAAAAAAAAAAAAGGTAGAGAATCAAGAAGTTAAAAAATTTATAGTAATTTATATATTTTTTATACTTACCAATGACCCAGACTTAGCTGGTGCTAACTCCAACAAAACCAGGGCCAAACACAAATTTTGCCCCCCAATCCCCAAAATTTGCATCCAAAACAAAAAGAAATCATGTCCTAAAGGACCTCCATAGTACGCCTCTACTGCGCATGCGCAGTGACGTAATCGTCCCGAAATTGGCGCCAATTATCATTCTTACTGGCAGTGCCTGGTCAGCGCTATGTACTCAGCGGGGAGGCAAGAGTTCCCAACTCCAGGGAGGGCCATCCCCGTCTGGGTCATTGGTAAGTATAAAAAATATATAAATTACTATAAATTTTTTAACATTTTTATACTGTACCAATGACCCAGACTTAGCTGAATAGTAAACAGGCTGGAGGGCCTAGGACATAGAGGAAAATCCAAAAAGCTCAACTATATAGTAAAGAGGTAACCCCTTAAGGAGAAAAGGAGTATTAGGCTTTACATGTATCTTTCTTATTTAATATTAAATTAGAAAGATACACTACCCTTAATAATTGAGCACAATAACATTCATGTTCTCTATTAACATCCAGTATAACCCTTATACTAATTATTTTTAAAACAAGCCAATAAATAAAGTAGTCCAGAGAATTGAGACTCTTTATAATCATTTAAAAGTGTCCGAGTATTGTATATTAAAGCCCGTTTGACACTTGACATATACAAATGCTTCACACCGAGCTACACTTTAAAAATAAGACATGAATGAAATTAAACATTAATATTACACTTTAAAACCATCCCGGAAGCGACTCAGAAATACTGACTTGGAGGAGGCATTCCCTTGCTTTTCACTATAAAGCAGGTGACCTAAGGGAACACCCCCCCCCCCCCCCCCCCCTTCCCCTTGCCCTGGGTCAAATAGCCCAGAGCGAAGAGGGCAGCCGGACGGAGTCACTGCCGGAACAGAAAGCCTGCATAACTATAGTTGCAACTGTTTAGTGGACGACATTCTGAGCAACAGATAACGGACCTAAACAATGCAGGTCTCCAGAAATGGACTCAATATTTCTGAGATAAAAATTCGTAAATGTGGATGGCTGAGACCAATAAGCAGCCTTCATTAAATCTGTAATAGCAACACTATTAGCATAAGCCCAGGAAGTAGAAAGAGCTCTTACTTCATGAGCAGAAATCTTAAGCACAGACTGCTGAGAAGCAGATAAATCTTCATAAGCAGTACGGATAGTTAACTGAATCCATCTAGCAATAGAATGGACTGAAATGTCCTTTCTATTAGGCATCAAAGACAGAAAGAAACGTTTCCGTCCCTTTCTGATGAACTGAGATCTCTGTTTATAGATACGTAGTGCTCTAACAGGACAGAGTAAAGGCCTACGCCCGTCTGAAGACGGAAGAGCCTTAATAACAATAGATTCCGGATATTTATTAGGAGCCTGATTCTTAGCTAAAAAACCCACATTAGTAGTGAAGGTGATAGTGTTCCCAACACTACGATAATGAGAATCATCCACCGATAGTGCATGAAGCTCACTGACTCTTCTGGCAGAAGAGAAAGCTAAGAGAAAAGCTGTCTTATAAGATAAGAATTTGAAATCTACTGTCCCAAGAGGTTCAAATGGCTTTTCCTTCAATTTAAGAAGAACCCAAGCTAAATTCCACTTAGGAATTAATCTAAGAGTTCTGGGTCTATTTATCGAAAAGTTTCTAACCAATTTCGATAAAGAGACATTAGATCCAATTTGTAAACTATCATGATGTGCATAGGTATCAGATAACATAGATCTATAACCCTTTATAGTAACAGGCTGCAGTTTGATTTCGTCAAACAAGTATACTAGAAAGTTTGCAATGTCTGGAATAGAGGGATCAAATATATCTACAGAATGATCCCTACACCAACGACGAAAAACCTTCCACTTAGCCGCATAGTTTAGCGAAGAGGAGGTCCTCCTACAGTTAGAAATCGCGTCCACTGCTCGTCCTGTAAAGTGCTTGCCATGCAAGAAGGACCGCACAACGGAAAAACGTGAAGGTTGAGACCTTGCGGGTTGTGATGGAGTTGGCGCGATTTCCCCTGCGAAAGAAGATCCTCTCGTGGAGGAAGCTTCCGCGGTAGGTCCCACAACAGACACCTGAGTAGATTTATCCACGGTCTCTGTGGCGACAGAGATGCTACCAACAGAATCTTGCATTGAGATTGTTTTATCTTTAGCAATACTTGTTGAATTAACGGCGCTGGAGGATACGCATATCCTATCATTCCGTCCCAAGGGATCGACAGAGCGTCTACTGCAAATGCTCTTGGATCCGGACACGGGGACACATACGTCTGCAACTGATTGTTGAGATGTGTCGCAAATAAGTCTATCATTGGCCGTTCCCATTGGTAGCAAATCTGATTGAATACTTGTTTGTTGAGAGTCCACTCCGACGGCAACAAGCGACCCTTTCGTGAAAGGGAGTCTGCTAGCACATTCAGACGACCCGGTATGTGACGGACCGAAAGAAGAACGTGATGTTCTAACGCAAACAGAAGGATTCTTTCCGTTAGATTGAACAACGGAACTGAATGAGTGCCTCCCTGATTCCGTATATACGCCACTACTGTCGTATTGTCGGATAGGATTTGGACATGAGCATCGTGAATAATGTCCATCCAGTGACGTAACGCAAGCCAAATTGACATCATTTCCTTGATGTTTATGTGCTTGCACAGGAATTGCGGATCCCAAAGACCCTGGCATCTCGAATCCGTTGGGATTAATGATGCACCCCAACCTGTTTGACTGGCATCCGTCATAATGGTAAAACTCGGATCCGGCAACTGCAGTGGAACTCCTTGAGTTAACCACTGAATGTCTGCCCAAGTCTGAATCTCTTGTTTCACTTGATCTGACAAGAGAACGTCTACATCGAGCGAATGAATTTTCACACTCCAATTCTGAGTCAGGAAAATTTGAAGAGGACGTGTGCGTAGCCGCCCCATCGGAATGAGACCTATCAGTCTCATAAATTCTCTCGCCGTGACTTTGTCTGCGTGCAGACAATAGCGAGCGTAACAACTGACTAATTTCGCTCTGGTTAACGGCAGACGAACGAGATTGTTGTGCGTCTCGAAGCTCATTCCCAGATGAGTGAATGACTTGGACGGCACCAGATCCGACTTCTCCTCGTTTACTATGAAACCGAGACGTCGGAGCAATAGAAGAAGATTCTGAACATCGTTCTGAAGCGTTAACTCGTTGCCGTACCTCTGAAGAATGTCGTCCAGGTAGGCCGACGTTACCGCAGACGAATGAGCTCGGAAGTAGATCATTACCGAGTTCATTACCCGAGTGAAAGCCCAGGGTGCTAGATTCAATCCGAAGCACATGGCCCGGAACTGATACACCACTCCTAGGACTGCGAAGAGTAGATACTTTCGGAATGTCGGATGTACCATGACGTGAAAGTACGCATCTTTGAGATCTATGCTCGTTGCATAATCGTTCACCCGAATACTCGCTCTGACCGATCGAATCGTCTCCATATAAAACTTCGGAGCGACGATCAGCTTGTTTATCCAGCTCAAATCTATGACTGGACGGAACGAGCTGTCTGGTTTCGGAACCAGAAACAGATGGCTGTAGAATCCCAGAGATTCCTGGTTTTCTACGACCTCGTACCGCGTTCTTCATTAAAAGAGACTGCACCTCTGATAACAGAGCGTCTCTTTTCTGTGGATTTGACGGAAGATGAGTCCACTTTGGACTTCGAGTTAATGGAGGCTTTCGTTTGAAGGATATCTTTAGACCTTCCGAAGTCACTCCTCTCACCCACGGGTCGTCCGTAATCGACGCCCACTCTTGTGAAAAACTCGACAACCTTCCGCCAACCGGAACGCGATAGAGGTTTAAGCCATCACCTCCTGGACCTGCGAGGCCTGCGGTAGGAGAAACCACGTCTTCCACGACCCGCACCTCGCCTCGTCGACCTCGGGGCGTCCGACCGATTGTCCCGGCCTGAAGGACGTCCCGAACGAGAGTCGCTATCCTGACGGTCTCTCGAATAAGACCAAGAGGACGCACCGGAACCTCTATAGGAACCTCTCTTGGGCGCATTAGACCCAGAAGTGCCTGTCTTATTCGTGTCTGCTGTATCCGACCTTTTAGGAGCGGATCTGAACAACAGAGAATCATTAGCTTTCTTTTTAATTTTATCATAAATAGCGGAAAGCTTGCCATCAAAGAGAAGTTCTCCTGAGACCGAAGCGACTCTAAGAGAGTTCTTCACCTTAGAATCCACTAGTGTGGATGTAGCTAGGGCTGCGTCACGTCTAACCAACTCCAGATTTGCCACTGAAAGGGCGGAGTTACACGTGGAATAAGCTACTGCCCTTGAAAGAAGTCTTAAAGAGGATTGTATATCCTGAAACTCTTCCCCTTGAAGGCGCAGTGATAACGCCTTAGTAAGGTGATCTGCGTAAGATAAGGCATCTAAATTGGCTCTGTTAGACGCAATAGCTGTTTCCAACACCGCGGTTGGAATAGAAGCTGACGACGGTAATGATAGCTCTAAGTCTTCCGCCTCGTCGTCCATACGCAGAGGAACTCTCGGTATACCCTGTCCTGCCGTGTCGAATTTATTCCTTGCATTAATGAAAGGCAGGTTAAGAGTATTAGCGGACAAGAAACCTGCTTTCCCCGTCCTGGAAGCAAGTTTAAATATAGCGTCGTACAATAATTCAAATGTTCTTGCTACATTATTGGACTGCGACGGAAACTCGGGAGTGATGTCCCTGAACCGCTCAAAAAATTCAGAGTCCAATGACGCTATAATTCTCTTGTCCGGAAGCGCAGCAGTCTGGCCCGAAAGGAACAACTTGAGGGAGAAAGTGCCGGATGAAGTCCACGGCAGCTTTATGTTGTTCCGAAAGGGATAGTTCCAATTCATCCGTATCCCTTTCACCATCCGGTCGGACCTCCCGATGTTCCCGGTCGTCCGCCCCCGATGCTTCGGCGGAGCGTACCGACCCAGCGCCGTCGGATAATTCTCGATCCGACACCATTTCTGTCGGCTGCTGGGATGCTGCGATAAGCTGTGCTATCTGCACAAGAATGTCCGACGTCGAGACCTGCGGAGGCGTAGTCTTTCGCTGCTTCGCCGAGGGCAGCTCCGCATCAGATGGCTCCCGCATACTTTTCCTATGCGAACGTCCGGAGTCCATCGGTCTCGAATCCCTGGCTGCCGGATGGTGTGACCTGGTCGCCGAAGAATCCTTCATCGACGAAGCTGGCAAAATATCGGAGGTCACGCAGCCAAGGTGCGGTCGTGTGCGCTGACGAGAAGAGGAAGCCTTAACAGTCTCTGCGGACTGCTTATACAACGGAGCGTCCCGAGCGACGGACGTATGCTCCGCTAAAGACACATTTTGTACCACAACATCTGGTCCCAGATGTTGTTGTACGAGAGAGGGACCTCTCTCGCTCGCGGCCCGGCTGGACCTGGACGAGCTAGGAACCGGACTAAAAGGCTTCCTCCGTTCTCATTTACTATCCGCCGTCACTGGGTGTGCATCTATTATGTTTATAGTGCTCGCATCACCCAAAATTTCCTCTTGGACCGCATCGGACGAACCCGGCTGCCGAACCATTCGGTGAATGGACGCTACACCGGGCGAGCTAGCGGACGACATTTGTCTAATCTCCATGAGCACTTTTGCCGCTAGCTCTGAATTCATTTGTGACGACGGACGCACACTTGAAGAAGATAACATGGAAACATCACCCTGTTCTGGTTCCTCTGAAATAGAAACTGAGAGAGTAGAGTGACCTTGTGGAGAAAGAGCCGGCATCGCTCTTTCTCCAGAAACAACATATCGTGACACACGTTTCCAATGTTTCTCATCCCAATGTTCACATATAGGACAGGGATTAATGCGAGAACACTGACTACAATTAATACAATGATCATGAAAGTCAGAGGAAGATTTCTTCCTATTACAATTTGAACAATGTCCCTTCATTGTGAAAGAACAACAATAAGTCCTAGTTACTCGCAAAAACCCCTGACGCAAAGATACATAATAACATGATCCATTAATAAATGAAAAAACAATTGCAAAACAAAATAATTTTGAAAAAATATTTTTTCAGAGAAGCCCAAGTTGCTGAAAAGTAACGTTGAGCCCCGATGGATCCGATGGCAAAGTGTGGTCAAAAATTTTAAATTTATATAAAATAATTAATGAGACACTTTCGGATAATATAAATGTATCTTATAATGAGATAAACTACCACAAAGGCGAACAGCCCCCCTCAAAAAAGGCTGTTGCCAATGAAAACAAACAGTGTAAACACACTAGAAAACATGACTCCAGGCACTGAAAAAACTGGCCCGGAATCAGTCATCAATTACACTCTATCTGATGCAAAACAGAGACTCCCAGGGGAGAATCTGTAGAACATCAGATGGAAGATGCAGAACACAAACGTTATACACCCATGGGTGAAAACGTAACTATGGGGAAAATAACAGAAAACATTCTGTAACCAAGCAACTCTCCCAGGAAATTTTAGAAATGAAACTTCTCAAAAATATGCCAAAAGCATGGGAGAATTGCCAGGGGGGACTTTAGAAGGCTAGGGGAGAGGAAACACTGAATAAGCAGTGCAACAATTAGCAAGAATGACAACAAGAGGCCCATGCCTCGAAAATAGGCAACTTAACATAATTTCATCAAAAAATTTTAAGTACAGCCCTGATTATTTTTTGCCACTTCTTTTTCCTCTCCTCCTTCTATCCTCCTTAGAATCACATTTTCTCCAAAAATTACGTGTCTGGCATCCTTTAAACTGAGATTTACAAGCACAAAGATCAGTGAGATGTTGACTGATGAAGGGCCAAACAGAGAATGATAATTGGCGCCAATTTCGGGACGACTACATCACTGCGCATGCGCAGTAGAGGCGTAGTATGGAGGTCCTTTAGGACATGATTTCTTTTTGTTTTGGATGCAAATTTTGGGGATTGGGGGGCAAAATTTGTGTTTGGCCCTGGTTTTGTTGGAGTTAGCACCAGCTAAGTCTGGGTCATTGGTACAGTATAAAAATACATATTTTTCATATTCTCAACTATAAATTAACTGGTCGAGTGGTCGAGTGCTAGAAGCCACTATTGGGGCTTTCAGAAAAATGAGGGTACCAGAGAAAAAGCCAATATTGTCCTTGCACGTTTCATATTCAGTCAAATGCAAATAATATTTTGTTTATATAAATTTGTTTTATCACAAATTATTGCAGAGTGCTTGTGAACACAGGAAAGTGGCACAATCCCTGTTAACCGAATTCCATTAATTGAATAATTTTCATTGGCAAAGTGGCTATTCAATTAACAGGGTTCCACTGCAATACACCTGTGTACAATACATAATATCATTCCACCAAGTATTTTAAAGTATTGAGTTTAAAAACTTACTGATCACAGACCGACACTGCCATACAGACAGCTGCTTATGGCAGCTAATAAAAATTGTTATGGTTATGAAACTCAATAGATGTATCTCCTGAATGGGAGATATACAGGATCAGTTCTATGACAGTGAAAGTGCACCTACAAGGCACAGAATGTATTACAAGCAGAACCCTAATTTAAAAGTGTACTCAAATATCAGACAGTTGTACCTGATTATCTCACTTATCTGCCATCTGTCTTCAATCAGTGTAACATTAAAATTGAAAATGGAAAGATGAAAGAAAATTCTAAAGCCCATGATTTCATTTGTAAATGAAGCAGTGGATAGAATGTGTAATTACTGCTGACTTGATTCAGTTATTTGTATTTCAAATTTGACTCTTTTGACCAAAATGTTGTTAGGTTTTCTTTGTGGGGTCAGTTTTCCAGAGGATAAAAATTGTACATACTCTGCAACCTACCATTTCATAATCGGCATACAATTTATTCTTAAGCATATTTTAGATAAGCCAAGGCCGTTTCAGATTTCATTATACTTTTTTGCAAACCAAATTTTACCATTACCAAAATATATTTTGAAATATTTAAAAGGCAATTTACCCATCGCGGTGTACCCATTCATTGTCAGAGAAATTATTTTCGCCACTAGACTGTCGCACAAGTTAGAAAAGGCAAAAAATAATATTTTTTAACTTTTTAACATTTTAGATTAATTCTGTACATAACTCATCATAAACGAGGTGTGATGGCACCGATACCCCTGCCAAGAAGTGGTTACTAACCAGAAACCATAAAAATTGAATTTATTTTCTAAGTCAAAAAAGGCCCATAACTCTAGAAAAATGATTGGACAAAACACGTTACTTGTGAATATCCTTTCCCCGTCGTGGTCTATCATCAGCATACCAAAGATCATTTAAATCCAACATCCACTGACTGAGATATGAAGGTCCAAAGTTGTTATGGACGGACGGATGGATGGACAGACAGGCAGATGGAACCCATTTCTATATCCCCCGCAAACTTCGTTTTGGCAGGGGATAAATATTTATCTAAAATGATTTTTTTTGATTTCTCAACTTGTGTTGAGCATCTGTGATTAACAAAATGTGTGCATTATCTTTGGAAACAATAGTTTTTTCAAGCACTGATATACAGATTATCCATACAAAGGTTCAGAAGTTACCCCTATGCACACTGATATCAAAATTTCTAACATAAAGATGCAAATTCTTCTCATAATGCAGCTAGAAATATAATCAACGTCAGTCTTGTTTGAAGACATTATTGTGCACCATCAAACAAGACTGAATTGGTTTAATTCCTTGTTGCATTAACTGGTAGAGTGCTGGAAGCCCATATTTGGGCTTTGTTCTGAAGTGTGGTTACCACAGTTTGAAGGCTCATATTCAATGCATGTGCTTTGTATTATCTTTGAAGTAATATTATTTAGTCTGTAAGGGTTTGCCTTGTTGCAATTTATGGGAGAGTGCCTGGGGCACTCTCCCATAAATTTTAACAAGGCAAACACATGTGCACAAGATTTGATGGCCAAAAATAATTTAGCACTCTACCAGTTAATTATCGAAAAAATTTGCTACTTGATATTTTGACATCAAAGTGCAGAGGTTTAAAAATTATTTATATACCCTGAAATTATTCCAATGCCTTTCCACTTTTAAAAAGTAGGTTTGAATGTCTCACACATTTTATCTGGACTTATCCATTATACCTGATATAGGGCCACTGTTGATGTAATTCCTTTTTCCAGTTGTCGGGAGCACCTGCGAAATCAAAATCTTTCAATGAAGACTGTCGGACTTGATCTATCAGCCCTGTGCTTAAGGTAACAGCATTTGCACTAGTATCTTGATGACGGCTACGATCAGATCTGAAAGAAAGAAATTAATCTCAACTGGTTAAAGTCTAGAGACAGTGTCAAAAAGAAAAGTTCACAAAGCTCTGTCAAGTAAGATAGAATTGGTTACATTCCTTGTTGAATTGTGGACAAAATTTTCTCCTTGAAATTCGACATCAGTGTGCAGAGGGCTAACTGGAAAAGAAAACAAATCTTGTTTCAGTTTCCTACCAAAGAAAGAAAGCATGATTTGTGGAACCCAGATACTACTGCAACTTTCATTTTTTTCATATACAACCACTAAGATCTCGTTTCCTATTAAAAGGTCATATCTGAGGTTATTGGCTATCCTCGACCAAATGGCTATTTTGAGCCATAGTTTTATTTTGTGGTGGTGTGGATTAGTAAATAATCTCATTATTGGTGATATGGCCAAAATAATCTGTTGATGGTCTTGATTCTAACTGTGTACTGTCAAGTGCATTTCAATTGAGGGTCAAGGTCACACAGGAGTGTTCAATGACTAACCCAAACCTGTTTGGGAGCTGACAATTTGTAGGTTACAAATGGGACAATTTCTGTGTAAATTTGCTTTGAGAGAGCCTTCTGAAAAAATGAATAAGAAACCCATATGTTTTTATTTGTCAAAATGTTCATCTTATGCTGTAAAATCCTCAGTGGAGGAATGAGAAGTTCCTTTTTACACAGTTTTATCGCTATCGATGGACGAAAGTTAAAAAATTTATAGTAATTTATATATTTTTTATACTTACCAATGACCCAGACTTAGCTGGTGCTAACTCCAACAAAACCAGGGCCAAACACGAATTTTGCCCCCCAATCCCCAAAATTTGCATCCAAAACAAAAAGAAATCATGTCCTAAAGGACCTCCATAGTACGCCTCTACTGCGCATGCGCAGTGACGTAGTCGTCCCGAAATTGGCGCCAATTATCATTCTTACTGGCAGTGCCTGGTCAGCGCTATGTACTCAGCGGGGAGGCAAGAGTTCCCAACTCCAGGGAGGGCCATCCCCGTCTGGGTCATTGGTAAGTATAAAAAATATATAAATTACTATAAATTTTTTAACATTTTTATACTGTACCAATGACCCAGACTTAGCTGAATAGTAAACAGGCTGGAGGGCCTAGGACATAGAGGAAAATCCAAAAAGCTCAACTATATAGTAAAGAGGTAACCCCTTAAGGAGAAAAGGAGTATTAGGCTTTACATTTATCTTTCTTATTTAATATTAAATTAGAAAGATACACTACCCTTAATAATTGAGCACAATAACATTCATGTTCTCTATTAACATCCAGTATAACCCTTATACTAATTATTTTTAAAACAAGCCAATAAATAAAGTAGTCCAGAGAATTGAGACTCTTTATAATCATTTAAAAGTGTCCGAGTATTGTATATTAAAGCCCGTTTGACACTTGACATATACAAATGCTTCACACCGAGCTACACTTTAAAAATAAGACATGAATGAAATTAAACATTAATATTACACTTTAAAACCATCCCGGAAGCGACTCAGAAATACTGACTTGGAGGAGGCATTCCCTTGCTTTTCACTATAAAGCAGGTGACCTAAGGGAACACCCCCCCCCCCCCCCCCCCCCCCCTTCCCCTTGCCCTGGGTCAAATAGCCCAGAGCGAAGAGGGCAGCCGGACGGAGTCACTGCCGGAACAGAAAGCCTGCATAACTATAGTTGCAACTGTTTAGTGGACGACATTCTGAGCAACAGATAACGGACCTAAACAATGCAGGTCTCCAGAAATGGACTCAATATTTCTGAGATAAAAATTCGTAAATGTGGATGGCTGAGACCAATAAGCAGCCTTCATTAAATCTGTAATAGCAACACTATTAGCATAAGCCCAGGAAGTAGAAAGAGCTCTTACTTCATGAGCAGAAATCTTAAGCACAGACTGCTGAGAAGAAGATAAATCTTCATAAGCAGTACGGATAGTTAACTGAATCCATCTAGCAATAGAATGGACTGAAATGTCCTTTCTATTAGGCATCAAAGACAGAAAGAAACGTTTCCGTCCCTTTCTGATAAACGGAGATCTCTGTTTATAGATACGTAGTGCTCTAACAGGACAGAGTAAAGGCCTACGCCCGTCTGAAGACGGAAGAGCCTTAATAACAATAGGTTCCGGATATTTATTAGGAGCCTGATTCTTAGCTAAAAAACCCACATTAGTAGTGAAGGTGATAGTGTTCCCAACACTATGATAATGAGAATCATCCACCGATAGTGCATGAAGCTCACTGACTCTTCTGGCAGAAGAGAAAGCTAAGAGAAAAGCTGTCTTATAAGATAAGAATTTGAAATCTACTGTCCCAAGAGGTTCAAATGGCTTTTCCTTCAATTTAAGGAGAACCCAAGCTAAATTCCACTTAGGAATTAATCTAAGAGTTCTGGGTCTATTTATCGAAAAGTTTCTAACCAACTTCGATAAAGAGACATTAGATCCAATTTGTAAACTATCATGATGTGCATAGGTATCAGATAACATAGATCTATAACCCTTTATAGTAACAGGCTGCAGTTTGATTTCGTCAAACAAGTATACTAGAAAGTTTGCAATGTCTGGTATAGAGGGATCAAATATATCTACAGAATGATCCCTACACCAACGACGAAAAACCTTCCACTTAGCCACATAGTTTAGCGAAGAGGAGGTCCTCCTACAGTTAGAAATCGCGTCCACTGCTCGTCCTGTAAAGTGCTTGCCATGCAAGAAGGACCGCACAACGGAAAAACGTGAAGGTTGAGACCTTGCGGGTTGTGATGGAGTTGGCGCGATTTCCCCTGCGAAAGAAGATCCTCTCGTGGAGGAAGCTTCTGCGGTAGGTCCCACAACAGACACCTGAGTAGATTTATCCACGGTCTCTGTGGCGACAGAGATGCTACCAACAGAATCTTGCATTGAGATTGTTTTATCTTTAGCAATACTTGTTGAATTAACGGCGCTGGAGGATACGCATATCCTATCATTCCGTCCCAAGGGATCGACAGAGCGTCTACTGCAAATGCTCTTGGATCCGGACACGGAGACACATACGTCTGCAACTGATTGTTGAGATGTGTCGCAAATAAGTCTATCATTGGCCGTTCCCATTGGTAGCAAATCTGATTGAATACTTGTTTGTTGAGAGTCCACTCCGACGGCAACAAGCGACCCTTTCGTGAAAGGGAGTCTGCTAGCACATTCAGACGACCCGGTATGTGACGGACCGAAAGAAGAACGTGATGTTCTAACGCAAACAGAAGGATTCTTTCCGTTAGATTGAACAACGGAACTGAATGAGTGCCTCCCTGATTCCGTATATACGCCACTACTGTCGTATTGTCGGATAGGATTTGGACATGAGCATCGTGAATAATGTCCATCCAGTGACGTAACGCAAGCCAAATTGACATCATTTCCTTGATGTTTATGTGCTTGCACAGGAATTGCGGATCCCAAAGACCCTGGCATCTCGAATCCGTTGGGATTAATGATGCACCCCAACCTGTTTGACTGGCATCCGTCATAATGGTAAAACTCGGATCCGGCAACTGCAGCGGAACTCCTTGAGTTAACCACTGAATGTCTGCCCAAGTCTGAATCTCTTGTTTCACTTGATCTGACAAGAGAACGTCTACATCGAGCGAATGAATTTTCACACTCCAATTCTGAGTCAGGAAAATTTGAAGAGGACGTGTGCGTAGCCGCCCCATCGGAATGAGATCCGCGGCGGCTCCGCACAGACCTATCAGTCTCATAAATTCTCTCGCCGTGACTTTGTCTGCGTGCAGACAATAGCGAGCGTAACAACTGACTAATTTCGCTCTGGTTAACGGCAGACGAACGAGATTGTTGCGCGTCTCGAAGCTCATTCCCAGATGAGTGAATGACTTGGACGGCACCAGATCCGACTTCTCCTCGTTTACTATGAAACCGAGACGTCGGAGCAATAGAAGAAGATTCTGAACATCGTTCTGAAGCGTTAACTCGTTGCCGTACCTCTGAAGAATGTCGTCCAGGTAGGCCGACGTTACCGCAGACGAATGAGCTCGGAAGTAGATCATTACCGAGTTCATTACCCGAGTGAAAGCCCAGGGTGCTAGATTCAATCCGAAGCACATGGCCCGGAACTGATACACCACTCCTAGGACTGCGAAGCGTAGATACTTTCGGAATGTCGGATGTACCATGACGTGAAAGTACGCATCTTTGAGATCTATGCTCGTTGCATAATCGTTCACCCGAATACTCGCTCTGACCGATCGAATCGTCTCCATATAAAACTTCGGAGCGACGATCAGCTTGTTTATCCAGCTCAAATCTATGACTGGACGGAACGAGCCGTCTGGTTTCGGAACCAGAAACAGATGGCTGTAGAATCCCAGAGATTCCTGGTTTTCTACGACCTCTACCGCGTTCATTAAAAGAGACTGCACCTCTGATAACAGAGCGTCTCTTTTCTGTGGATTTGACGGAAGATGAGTCCACTTTGGACTTCGAGTTAATGGAGGCTTTCGTTTGAAGGATATCTTTAGACCTTCCGAAGTCACTCCTCTCACCCACGGGTCGTCCGTAATCGACGCCCACTCTTGTGAAAAACTCGACAACCTTCCGCCAACCGGAACGCGATAGAGGTTTAAGCCATCACCTCCTGGACCTGCGAGGCCTGCGGTAGGAGAAACCACGTCTTCCACGACCCGCACCTCGCCTCGTCGACCTCGGGGCGTCCGACCGATTGTCCCGGCCTGAAGGACGTCCCGAACGAGAGTCGCTATCCTGACGGTCTCTCGAATAAGACCAAGAGGACGCACCGGAACCTCTATAGGAACCTCTCTTGGGCGCATTAGACCCAGAAGTGCCTGTCTTATTCGTGTCTGCTGTATCCGACCTTTTAGGAGCGGATCTGAACAACAGAGAATCATTAGCTTTCTTTTTAATTTTATCATAAATAGCGGAAAGCTTGCCATCAAAGAGAAGTTCTCCTGAGACCGAAGCGACTCTAAGAGAGTTCTTCACCTTAGAATCCACTAGTGTGGATGTAGCTAGGGCTGCGTCACGTCTAACCAACTCCAGATTTGCCACTGAAAGGGCGGAGTTACACGTGGAATAAGCTACTGCCCTTGAAAGAAGTCTTAAAGAGGATTGTATATCCTGAAACTCTTCCCCTTGAAGGCGCAGTGATAACGCCTTAGTAAGGTGATCTGCGTAAGATAAGGCATCTAAATTGGCTCTGTTAGACGCAATAGCTGTTTCCAACACCGCGGTTGGAATAGAAGCTGACGACGGTAATGATAGCTCTAAGTCTTCCGCCTCGTCGTCCATACGCAGAGGAACTCTCGGTATACCCTGTCCTGCCGTGTCGAATTTATTCCTTGCATTAATGAAAGGCAGGTTAAGAGTATTAGCGGACAAGAAACCTGCTTTCCCCGTCCTGGAAGCAAGTTTAAATATAGCGTCGTTCAATAATTCAAATGTTCTTGCAACATTATTGGACTGCGACGGAAACTCGGGAGCGATGTCCCTGAACCGCTCAAAAAATTCAGAGTCCAATGACGCTATAATTCTCTTGTCCGGAAGCACAGCAGTCTGGCCCGACGGAACAACTTGAGGGAGAAAGTGCCGGATGAAGTCCACGGCAGCTTTATGTTGTTCCGAAAGGGATAGTTCCAATTCATCCGTATCCCTTTCACCATCCGGTCGGACCTCCCGATGTTCCCAGTCGTCCGCCCCCGATGCTTCGGCGGAGCGTACCGACCCAGCGCCGTCGGATAATTCTCGATCCGACACCGTTTCTGTCGGCTGCTGGGATGCTGCGATAAGCTGTGCTATCTGCACAAGAATGTCCGACGTCGAGACCTGCGGAGGCATAGTCTTTCGCTGCTTCGCCGAGGGCAGCTCCGCATCAGATGGCTCCCGCATACTTTTCCTATGCGAACGTCCGGAGTCCATCGGTCTCGAATTCCTGGCTGCCGGATGGTGTGACCTGGTCGCCGAAGAATCCTTCATCGGCGAAGCTGGCAAAATATCGGAGGTCACGCAGCCAAGGTGCGGTCGTGTGCGCTGACGAGAAGAGGAAGCCTTAACAGTCTCTGCGAACTGCTTATACAACGGAGCGTCCCGAGCGACGGACGTATGCTCCGCTAAAGACACATTTTGTACCACAACATCTGGTCCCAGATGTTGTTGTACGAGAGAGGGACCTCTCTCGCTCGCGGCCCGGCTGGACCTGGACGAGCTAGGAACCGGACTAAAAGGCTTCCTCCGTTCTCGTTTACTATCCGCCGTCACTGGGTGTGCATCTATTATGTTTATAGTGCTCGCATCACCCAAAATTTCCTCTTGGACCGCATCGGACGAACCCGGCTGCCGAACCATTCGGTGAATGGACGCTACACCGGGCGAGCTAGCGGACGACATTTGTCTAATCTCCATGAGCACTTTTGCCGCTAGCTCTGAATTCATTTGTGACGACGGACGCACACTTGAAGAAGATAGCATGGAAACATCACCCTGTTCTGGTTCCTCTGAATTAGAAACTGAGAGAGTAGAGTGACCTTGTGGAGAAAGAGCCGGCATCGCTCTTTCTCCAGAAACAACATATCGTGACACACGTTTCCAATGTTTCTCATCCCAATGTTCACATATAGGACAGGGATTAATGCGAGAACACTGACTACAATTAATACAATGATCATGAAAGTCAGAGGAAGATTTCTTCCTATTACAATTTGAACAATGTCCCTTCATTGTGAAAGAACAACAATAAGTCCTAGTTACTCGCAAAAACTCCTGACACAAAGATACATAATAACATGATCCATTAATAAATGAAAAAACAATTGCAAAACAAAATAATTTTGAAAAAATATTTTTTCAGAGAAGCCCAAGTTGCTGAAAAGTAACGTTGAGCCCTGATGGATCCGATGGCAAAGTGTGGTCAAAAATTTTAAATTTATATAAAATAATTAATGGGACACTTTCGGATAATATAAATGTATCTTATAATGAGATAAACTACCACAAAGGCGAACAGCCCCCCTCAAAAAAGGCTGTTGCCAATGAAAACAAACAGTGTAAACACACTAGAAAACATGACTCCAGGCACTGAAAAAACTGGCCCGGAATCAGTCATCAATTACACTCTATCTGATGCAAAACAGAGACTCCCAGGGGAGAATCTGTAGAACATCAGATGGAAGATGCAGAACACAAACGTTATACACCCATGGGTGAAAACGTAACTATGGGGAAAATAACAGAAAACATTCTGTAACCAAGCAACTCTCCCAGGAAATTTTAGAAATGAAACTTCTCAAAAATATGCCAAAAGCATGGGAGAATTGCCAGGGGGGACTTTAGAAGGCTAGGGGAGAGGAAACACTGAATAAGCAGTGCAACAATTAGCAAGAATGACAACAAGAGGCCCATGCCTCGAAAATAGGCAACTTAACATAATTTCATCAAAAAATTTTAAGTACAGCCCTGATTATTTTTTGCCACTTCTTTTTCCTCTCCTCCTTCTATCCTCCTTAGAATCACATTTTCTCCAAAAATTACGTGTCTGGCATCCTTTAAACTGAGATTTACAAGCACAAAGATCAGTGAGATGTTGACTGATGAAGGGCCAAACAGAGAATGTTAATTGGCGCCAATTTCGGGACGACTACGTCACTGCGCATGCGCAGTAGAGGCGTACTATGGAGGTCCTTTAGGACATGATTTCTTTTTGTTTTGGATGCAAATTTTGGAGATTGAGGGGCAAAATTTGTGTTTGGCCCTGGTTTTGTTGGAGTTAGCACCAGCTAAGTCTGGGTCATTGGTACAGTATAAAAATATTGGAAATTTATCCCAAAATGAGAAAATTTTGACCATTTTAAGCCATTTTTTTAGTCATTAACTGTGTCATTCAGCTGAGTGTATTTGAGTGATATTGTAAGATTTTTTTTGTTTGCAGTTTTCTCCAGGAAAGGTCATATTCAGAGCTTCGTCCATATTAATGAGAAGCTGTGCATTTCTTGAAAAACAAACATTTTCACCTGAATAACTGTAATGAGACCTAAGGTCCATAAATTTGAACAAAAATTAAAAATAGTTCCACTTTTAACAAACAGCAATGGCAGAGATATGGAAAAATTAACTTATTGCACTCTTATATCCAGCATATAAGAATGCAGTTATATACTGGATATAAAAGGCTGTGGTGAGAGCCTTCATTCCAAAAGGTAATGTCATCTAAAATTTGATCAAATCACATCTCGATTGAGCAGCAATAATTCTGTTCATTTATAGACCAGAGCAATGCAAAAGTGTCATAAAAGTGAAGGTAAGTCTCTTGGGAGCAAAACAAAATCAAAAGGAAGCTTCCTCTAGACACCACTAATGTATCAAAAAAAAAAAAAAATGATTGGAGTCAGCATTCGTTAGTTACTGGACGGAAACCAAATTCAACATGGCTGGTATGGAAGCCATAATGAATTGGCCACTGGTGGCCTTCATGGTTCAGCTGACTGCTCCACAATCGAAAGGAAGCTTCCTCTAGACACCAACAATGCATAATTAAAAAATAAAAATGATTCAAGCCAGTGTTCATTAGTTATTGGAAGGAAACCAAATTTAATACGGCCACCATGGCGGCCATATTGAATTGGCTAGCTGGACCAAAATCGAAAAGAAGCTTCCTCTAGACACCAATAATGCATAACTAAAAACTGAAATTGATTTGAGTCAGAATTCATTAGTTATTGGATGGAAACCAAATTCAAGATGGCCACCATGGAAGCCATAATGAATTGGCCACTGGTGGCCATCTTGGTTCAGCTGACTGGTCCAAAATCGAAAGGAAGCTTCCTCTAGACACCAACAATGCATAATTAAAAAATAATGAAAGTGTCAATGACACTGTAGCTCAACTTGTCTGTGTGTTATGTTTGATGAAAAGGATAATGTTCAATGTTTACGAAAGGCAAAAGTTACCAATTAACAGAGAAATTATTCCAAAACGAGTCATCCTATCAAGTTACAATGAAATCCCTTCATAAATATGGCCTGTAAAGCTTTTTGGGCTTCAGGCCCCTGTAGCCATCATGGTTGACCGATCGCAACCAAAAGGGTATGTCCTCATCTAGACATTATACTGAGTCATCCTACCAGGTTACAATGAAATTCCTTCATAAATATGACCTGTAGTCTGTGCTAAAGTTTTTCGGGTTTTGGGCTCGGGCAGCTGTCATGGTTGAATGATCGCAACCGACAGGGGACGTTCTTATCTAGGCATTATCTGGAGTCATCCTACCAAGTTACAATGAAATCCCTTCATAAATATGACCTGTAGACTGTGCTAAAGGTTTTCAGGCTTCGGGCCCCTGTAGCCATCACAGCTGACCAATCGCAACCAAAAGGGGATGTTATCTAGACATTATATGGAATCAACCTCCAAGTTACAATGAAATCCCTCCATAAATACGACCTGTAGACTGTGCTAAAGGTTTTCGAGTTTTGTGCTTGGGCAGCTGTCACAGCTGAATGATCACGACCAAAAGATGACGTTCTCATCTAGACATTATCTAGAGCCATCCTACCAAGTTACAATGAAATCCCTTCATAAATATGACCTATAGACTGTGCTAAAGGTTTTTGGGCTTCGGGCACCTGAAGTCGTCACAGTTGACCAATTGCGACCAAAAGGGGATGTTCTCATCTAGACATTATATGTAGTCAACCTACCAAGTTACAATGAAATCCTCCCATAAATACGTCTTATAGACTGTGCTTAGGGTATTGGGATTTTGGCCAGATTGACAGATTGCGATCAAATGGGGAATTTCTCATCTAGACATCATACAGAGTCATCCTACCAAGTTACAATGAAATCCCTCCATATTAAATATGATCTGTAGACTGTGCTAAAAGTTTTGGGGTTTTGGGCTTGGGCAGCCGTCATGGTTGACAGATCATGACCAAAAGGGGACGTTCTCATCTAGATATTATACAGAGGCATCCTACCAAGTTACAATGGAATTCCTTTATAAATACGACATGTAGACTGTGCTAATGGTTTTGGGCTCGGGCAGCCACCACGGTTGACCGATCACGACCAAAAGGGGACGTTCTCATCTAGACATGACCTCAAACCTGCATATGAAATTTCGTGATGATCGGATAAGAACTACGGGGTGTAGCCTGTGCTAAAGGAAAATGTGAACAGATTCACAGACTAACAGACTTCCACAAGCAAGATGGCAATGGCTTATCTTGACTTTGTCAAGTTAAGCTAAAAATGATTTGAGTAAGCATTCATTATTTATTTATTTATTGGTGTTTAAGGTCACATACTTATGCACACAATGGCTAATCATGACCGCATTAGTTATTGGACAGAAACCATATTTAATATGGCCACTATGGTGGCCATATTGAATTGGCTAGCACAACCAAAATCAAAAAGAAGCTTCCCCTAGACACCAATAATGCATAACCAAAAACAAATTGATTTTAGTCAGAATTCATCAGTTATTGGACGGAAGTTAAAAAATTTATAGTAATGTATATATTTTTTATACTTACCAATGACCTAGACATAGCTGGTGCTAACTCTTAAAATTCTAGGGCCAAACACAAATTTTGCCCCCCAATCCCCAAAATTTGCATCTAAAACCAAAAGAAATCATGTCCTGAAGGTCCTCCATACTTTGCCCTCACTGCGCATGCGCAGTGTCAAGGACGTCCCGAAACTGGCGCCACTTATCATTCTTACAAGCAGTGCCTGGTCAGCGCTATGTACTCAGCGGGGAGGTATGAGTTCCCAACTCCTGGGAGGGCCATCCCGTCTGGGTCATTGGTAAGTATAAAAAATATATAAATTACTATAAATTTTTTAACATTTTTATACTGTACCAATGACCCAGACATAGCTGAATAGTACAAAAGGCTGGAGGGCCTAGGACATAGAGGAAAATCCAATAAGCTCAACTATATCAATAGAGTCAACCCCTCAAGGAGAAAAGGAGTATTAGGCGTTACATGTATCTTTCTTATTTTATAATAAATTAGAAAGATACAATACCCTTCATAATTGAGCACAATAACATTCATGTTCTCTATTAACATCCAGTATAACCCCTTATACTAATTATTTTTAAAGTAAGCCAATAAATAAAGTTAGTCCAGAGAATTGAGACTCTTTATATTCTTTTAAAAGTGTCCGAGGATTGTATATTAACGCCCGTTTGACACTTGACATATACAAATGCTTCACACCGAACTACACTTTAAAAATATGACATGAATGAATTTTTAATATTAATATTACACTTTAAAACCTTCCAGGTAACGACTCAGAATTACTGACTCCGGAGGAGGAATCCCCTTGCTTTTCACTATAAAGCAGGTGACCAAAGGGAACACCCTCCCCCCTTCCCCTTTCGCTGGGTCAAATAGCCCAGAGCGAAGAGGGCAGCAGGACGGAGTCACTGCCGGAACAGAAAGCCTGCATAACTATAGTTGCAACTGTTTAGTGGACGACATTCTGAGCAACAGATAACGGACCTAAACAGTGCAGGTCTCCAGAAATGGACTCAATATTTCTGAGATAAAAATTTGTGAATGTGGATGGCTGAGACCAATAAGCAGCCTTCATTAAATCTGTAATAGCAACACTATTTGCGTAAGCCCAAGATGTAGAAAGAGCTCTTACTTCATGAGCCGAGATCTTAAGCACAGACTGCTGAGTAGAAGATAGATTATCATAAGCAGTACGGAGAGTTAATTGAATCCATCTAGCAATAGAATGGACCGAAATGTCCTTTCTATTAGGCATCAGAGACAGAAAGAAGCGTTTTCGTCCCTTTCTGATAAACTGAGATCTTTGTTTATAAATACGTAAAGCTCTAACAGGACAGAGTAAAGGCCTACGCCCGTCTGAAGACGGCAGAGCCTTAATAACAATGGGTTCCGGATATTTATTAGGAGCCTGATTCTTAGCTAAAAATCCAACATTAGTAGTGAAGGTGATAGTGTTCCCGACACTACAATAGTGAGAATCGTCCACCGATAGTGCATGAAGCTCACTGACTCTTCTAGCAGAAGAGAAAGCTAAGAGAAAAGCTGTCTTATAAGACAAGAATTTGAAATCTACTGTCCCAAGAGGCTCAAATGGCTTTTCCTTCAGTTTAAGAAGAACCCAAGCTAAATTCCACTTAGGAATTAATCTAAGAGTTCTGGGTCTATTTATCGAGAAGTTTCTAACTAACTTAGATAAAGAGACATTAGATCCAATTTGTAAACTATCATGGTGTGCATAGGTATCAGATAACATAGACCTATAACCCTTAATAGTAACAGGCTGCAGTTTGATCTCGTCAAACAAGTATACTAGAAAGTTTGCAATATCTGGTATGGAGGGATAAAAAATATCAACAGAATGATCCCTACACCAATGACGAAAAACCTTCCGCTTCGCCGCATAGTTTAGTGAAGAGGAGGTCCTCCTACAGTTAGAAATCGCGTCCACTGCTCGTCCTGTAAAATGCTTGCCATGCAAGAAGGACCGCAGAACGGAAATACGTGAAGGTTGAGACCTTGCGGGTTGTGATGAAGTTGACGCGATTTCCCCTGCGAAAGAAGATCCTCCCGTGGAGGAAGCTTTCGCGGTAAGTCCCACAGCAGACACCTGAGTAGATTTATCCACGGTCTCTGTGGAGACAGAGATGCTACCAACAGAATCTTGCATTGAGATTGTTTTATCTTTAGCAACACTTGCTGAATTAACGGCGCTGGAGGATACGCATATCCTATCATTCCATCCCATGAGATCGACAGAGCGTCTACTGCATATGCTCGTGGATCCGGACATGGTGACACATACGTCTGCAACTGATTGTTGAGATGTGTCGCAAATAAGTCTATCATTGGCCGTTCCCATTGGTAGCAAATCTGATTGAATACCTGTTTGTTGAGAGTCCACTCTGACGGCAACAAGCGACCCTTCCGTGAAAGGGAGTCTGCTAGTACATTCAGACAACCCGGTATATGACGGACCGAAAGTAGAACTTGGTGTTCTAGAGCAAACAGAAGGATTCTTTCCGTTAAATTGAATAACGGAACGGAGTGAGTGCCTCCCTGATTCCGGATATACACCACTACTGTCGTATTGTCGGACAGGATTTGGACATGAGCTTTGTGAATAATGTCCATCCAATGGCGTAACGCAAGCCAAACTGACATCATTTCCTTGTTGTTTATGTGCTTGCTTAGAAACTGTGGATCCCAAAGACCCTGGCACCTCTAATCCGTTGGGATCAATGTTGCACCCCAACCTATTTGACTGGCATCCATCATAATCGTAAAACTCGGATCCGGCAACTGCAGCGGAACTCCCTGAGTCAACCACTGAATGTTTGCCCAAGTCTGAATCTCTTGTTTCACTTGATCTGACAAGAGAACGTCTATATCGAGCGAATGAATCTTCACACTCCAATTCTGAGTCAAGAAAATTTGGAGAGGACGAGTGCGCAACCGCCCCATCGGAATGAGATCCGCAGCGGCTCCGCACAGACCTATCAGTCTCATGAACTCCCTCGCTGTGACTTTGTTTGCATAAAGACAATAGCGAGCGTAACAACTGATTAACTTCGCTCTGGTTAACGGCAGACGAACGAGATTGTTGTGCGTCTCGAAGCTCATTCCCAGATGTGTGAATGACTTGGACGGCACCAGATCCGACTTCTCCTCGTTTATAACAAAACCGAGACGTCGAAGCAATAGAAGCAGATTCTGCACATCGTTCTGAAGCGTTAACTCGTTGCCGTACCTCTGAAGAATGTCGTCCAGGTAGGCCGACGTTACCGCAGACGAATGAGCTCGGAAATACATCATTACCGAGAGCATTACTCGAGTGAAAGCCCAGGGCGCTAGGTTCAATCTGAAGCACATCGCCCGGAATTGATATACAACTCCTAGGACTGCGAAGCGTAGATACTTTCTGAATGTCGGATGTACCATGACGTGAAAGTACGCATCTTTGAGATCTATGCTTGTAGCATAATCGTTCACCCGAATACTCGCTCTGACCGATCGAATCGTCTCCATATAGAACTTCGGAGCGACGATCAGCTTGTTTATCCAGCTCAAATCTATGACTGAACGGAACGAGCCGTCTGGTTTCGGTACCAGAAAAAGATGGCTGTAGAACCCTGTTGATTCCTGGTCTTCTACAACCTCTACCACGTTCTTCATCAAAAGTGACTGTACCTCCGATAAAAGAGCGCCTCTTTTCTGCGGATTTGACGGAAGTTGAGTCCATTTTGGACTTCGAGTTAATGGAGGCTTCCGTTTGAAGGATATTCTTAGTCCTTCCGAAATCACCCCTCTCACCCAAGGGTCTTCCGTAATCGACGCCCACTCTTCTGTAAAACTCGACAACCTTCCGCCAACCGGAACACGATAGAGGTCCAAACCATCACCTCCTGGACCTGAGAGGCCTGCGGGAGGAGAAACCACGTCCTCCACGACCCGCACCTCGTCCCGTCGACCTCGGGACGTCAGATCGGTTGTCTCGGCCTGAAGAACGTCCCGCACGTGAGTCGCTGCCTTGACGGTCTCTAGAATAAGACCAAGAGGATGCAAAGGAACCTCTATAGGAACCTCTCTTGGGTGTATTTGTCCCAGAAGTGCCTGTCTTACTCTTATCTGCTGAATCCGACTTTTTGGAAGCGGATTTAAAAAGCAGAGAATCCGAAGCTTTCTTAGTTATTTTATCATAGATTGCTGAAAGCTTGCCATCGAAGAGAAGCTCTCCGGAGACCGAAGCGACTCTGAGAGAGTTCTTCACCTTACTATCCACGCATGTGGATGTAGCTTGGGCTGCGTCACGTCTAACCAACTCCAGGTTTGCCACTGAAAGGGCGGAGTTATACGTGGAATAAGCCACTGCCCTTGAAAGAAGTCTTAATAAGGGTTGTATATCCTGGAATTCTTTCCCTTGAAGACGCAGTGATAATGCCTTTGTAAGGTGGTCTGCGTATGATAAAGCGTCTAAGCTGGCTCTGTTAGACGTAATTGTCGTTTCCAATGCCGCGGTTGGAATGGACATAGATGACGGTAATGACAATTCCAAGTCTTCCGCCTCGTCGTCTAGACGCAGAGGAACTCTCGGTATGCCCTGTCCTGCCGTATCAAATTTATTCCTTGAATTGATGAAAGGCAGGTTAAGAGCATTGGCGGACAAGAAACCAGCTTTGCCTGTTTTGGAAGCAAGCTTAAAGATAGCGTCGTTCAATAATTCGTATGTTCTTGTGACATTATAGGACTGTGACGGAAACTCAGGGACGATGTCTCTGAACCGCTCAAAAAATTCAGTGTCCAATGACGCTATCAGTCTCTTATCCGGTATCGCAGCAGTCTGGCCCGATGGAACAACTTGAGGAAGGTAGTGCCGGATGAAATCTACGGCAGCTTTATGTTGTTCCGAAAGGGATAGCTCCAAGTCCTCAGTATCCCTTTCACCATCCGGTCGGACCTCATGATGCTCCCGGTCGTCCGCACCCGATGCTTCGGCGGAGCGTACCGACCCAGTGCCGTCGGATAATTCCTGATCCGACAATGATTCTGTCATTTGCTGGGATGCTGCGATAATTTGTGCTATCTGAGCTAGCATGTCCGTCATCGAGGCCTGCGGAGTAGCGGTCTTTCGCTGCTTAGCCGCCGGAAGCTCCGCATCAACTGACTCCCGCATACTTCTCTTATGCGAACGTCCGGAGTCTACCGGCCTCTTGTCCCTGGCTACCGGATGGCGTGACCTGGTCGCCGTTGAATCCCTGATCGGTGAAGTTGGCTGAATATCCACGGTCACGTAGCCAAGGTGCGGTCGTGTGCGCTGCTGAGAGGATGAGGAAGCCTGTACAGTCTCTCCGGACTGCCAATATAACGGCACGTCCCGAGCGGCGGACGTATGCTCCGCTTGCGAAACATTTTGTACCACAACATCTGGTCCCAGATGTTGTTGTACGAGATAGGGGCCTCTCTCGTGGCCCGGCTGGACCTGGGCGAGCTAAGAACCGGACTACAAGGCTTCCTCCGATCTCTCCTCTTATCCGCCGTCACTGGGTGTGCACCTTGTATGTTTATAGTGCTCGCATCACCCAAAACTTCTTCCTGGACCACAACGGGCGGATCCGGATGCCGAACCATTTGGTGAATGGACGCTACACCGGGCGAGCTAGCGGACGACAGCGCCGTCGATCCCACTAGGGACCTCTTAGGCAACTGGCGTATCTCCATGAGCACTTTTGCCGCTAGCTCTTCATTAGATTGTGACGACGGAAGTGCACCTTTGGAAGATAACATGGAAACATCACCCTGTTCTTGTTCCTCTGAAATAGAAACTGATAAACTAGAGTGACCCTGCGGAGAAAGGACCGGCATAGCCCTTTCTCTGCTAACAACATACCGTGACACCCGTTTCCAATGTTTGTCATCCCAATATTCACATACTGAACAGGAGTTAGTGCGAGTACACTGACTACAATTAATACAATGATCATGAAAGTCAGAGGAAGATTTCCTCTCATTACAATTTGAACAATATCCTTTCATTGTGAAAAGACAACAATAAGTCCTAGTATTCGCACGAACCCCTGAAAACAAAGATACATAATAACATGATCCATTAACATTGAAAAAATAATTGAAATCAAAAATAAATTTTGAAAAAATATTTTTTCAGCAAAGCCCAAGTTTCTGAAAAGTAACGTTCAGCCCCAATGGATCCCAAGCCTAAGTGTGGACAAAAATTTTAAAATTATTTTAAATAATTAATGCAACACTTACGAATAATAATAATGTATCTTGTAATAAGATAAACTAGTACAAAGGCAAAAAGCCCCCCTCAAAAGAGACTGTTGCCAATGTAAACAAGAAGTGTATAAACACCAGAAAACATGACTCCAGGCACTGACAATCCTGGCCTGAAATCAGTTACCAAAATATACACTATCTGATGCAAAACAGAGACTTCCAGGGAAGAATCTGCAAAACATCAGATGGTAGATGCAGAACACTACGTCTAAACACCCATGGGTGAGAACGTGATCATGGGGAAAATAACAGAATTCATTCTGTTACCAAGCTAAATCTCCCAAGAAATTTTAGTAGTAATCTTACTCAAAAATATGCCAAAAGCATGGGAGAATAGCAAGGGGGGACTTAAAGGACAAGGGGAGAGGAAACACTGAATAAGCAGTGCAACTTCATAGCAAGAATGACAACAACAGTCCCATGCCTCAAAAATAGGCAACTTAACAAAATTTCATTACAAAATTTTAAGTTACAGCCCTGAATATTTTCTGTCACTCCTTTTTCCTCTCCTCCTTCTATATCCTCCTTAGAATCACCATTTCTCCAATATTTATGTGTCTGGCATCATTTAAACTGAGATTTACAAGCACAAAGATCAGTGAGATGTTAACTGATGAAGGGCCAAACAAAGAATGATAATTGGCGCCAATTTCGGGACGTCCTTGACACTGCGCATGCGCAGTGAGGGCAAAGTATGGAGGACCTTCAGGACATGATTTCTTTGGGTTTTAGATGCAAATTTTGGGGATTGGGGGGCAAAATTTGTGTTTGGCCCTAGAATTTTAAGAGTTAGCACCAGCTATGTCTGGGTCATTGGTACAGTATAAAAATACCGAATTCATGGCTACCATCTTGGTTCAGCTGACTGGTCCAAAATCGAAAGGAAGCTTCATCTAGACACCAACAATGCATAATTAAAAAATAAAAATGATTCGAGACAGCATTCATTCGTTATTGGGCGGAAACCAAATTCAATATGGTGGCCATATTGAATTGTCTAGCTGGACCAAAATCGAAAGGAAGCTTCCTCCAGACACCAATAATGCAAAACCAAAAACCGAAACTGATTCAAGTCAGTATTCATTAGTTATTGGACAGAAACCAAATTCAAGATGGGTGCCAAAATGAATTGGCCACTGGCAGCCATCTTGGATCAGCTGAATGATAAACGGTTGAAAGTTAAAAAATTTATAGTAATTTATATATTTTTTATACTTACCAATGACCCAGACTTAGCTGGTGCTAACTCCACAAAAACCAGGGCCAAACACAAATTTTGCCCCCCAATCCCCAAAATTTGCATCCAAAACAAAAAGAAATAATGTCCTAAAGGACCTCCATAGTACGACTCTACTGCGCATGCGCAGTGACGCAGTCGTCCCGAAATTGGCGCCAAATATCATTCTTACTGGCAGTGCCTGGTCAGCGCTATGTACTCAGCGGGGAGGCAAGAGTTCCCAACTCAGGGAGGGCCATCCCCGTCTGGGTCATTGGTAAGTATAAAAAATATATAAATTACTATAAATTTTTTAACATTTTTATACTGTACCAATGACCCAGACTTAGCTGAATAGTAAACAGGCTGGAGGGCCTAGGACATAGAGGAAAATCCAATAAGCTCAATTATAAAATAAAGAGATAACCCCTTAAGGAGAAAAGGAGTATTAGGCTTTACATGTATCTTTCTTATTTAATATTTAAATTAGAAAGATACACTACCCTTAATAATTGAGCACAATAACATTCATGTTCTCTATTAATATCCAGTATAACCTTTATACTAATTATTATTAAAACAAGCCAATAAATAAAGTAGTCCAGAGAATTGAGACTCTTTATAATCATTTAAAAGTGTCCGAGTATTGTATATTAAAGCCCGTTTGACACTTGACATATACAAATGCTTCACACCGAGCTACACTTTAAAAGTAAGACATGAATGAAATTAAACATTAATATTACACTTTAAAACCATCCCGGAAGCGACTCAGAAATACTGTCTTGGAGGAGGCATTCCCTTGCTTTTCACTATAAAGCAGGTGACCTAAGGGAACACCCGCCCCCCCCCTTCCCCTTGCCCTGGGTCAAATAGCCCAGAGCGAAGAGGGCAGCCGGACGGAGTCACTGCCGGAACAGAAAGCCTGCATAACTATAGTTGCAACCGTTTAGTGGACGACATTCTGAGCAACAGATAACGGACCTAAACAATGCAGGTCTCCAGAAATGGACTCAATATTTCTGAGATAAAAATTAGTAAATGTGGATGGCTGAGACCAATAAGCAGCCTTCATTAAATCTGTAATAGCAACACTATTAGCATAAGCCCAGGAAGTAGAAAGAGCTCTTACTTCATGAGCAGAAATCTTAAGCACAGACTGCTGAGAAGAAGATAAATCTTCATACGCAGTACGGATAGTTAACTGAATCCATCTAGCAATAGAATGGACTGAAATGTCCTTTCTATTAGGCATCAAAGACAGAAAGAAACGTTTCCGTCCCTTTCTGATGAACTGAGATCTCTGTTTATAGATACGTAGTGCTCTAACAGGACAGAGTAAAGGCCTACGCCCGTCTGAAGACGGAAGAGCCTTAATAACAATAGGTTCCGGATATTTATTAGGAGCCTGATTCTTAGCTAAAAAACCGACGTTAGTAGTGAAGGTGATAGTGTTCCCAACACTACGATAATGAGAATCATCCACCGATAGTGCATGAAGCTCACTGACTCTTCTGGCAGAAGAGAAAGCTAAGAGAAAAGCTGTCTTATAAGATAAGAATTTGAAATCTACTGTCCCAAGAGGTTCAAATGGCTTTTCCTTCAATTTAAGGAGAACCCAAGCTAAATTCCACTTAGGAATTAATCTAAGAGTTCTGGGTCTATTTATCGAAAAGTTTCTAACCAATTTCGATAAAGAGACATTAGATCCAATTTGTAAACTATCATGATGTGCATAGGTATCAGATAACATAGATCTATAACCCTTTATAGTAACCGGTTGCAGTTTGATTTCGTCAAACAAGTAAACTAGAAAGTTAGCAATGTCTGGTATAGAGGGATCAAATATATCAACAGAATGATCCCTACACCAACGACGGAAAACCTTCCACTTAGCCGCATAGTTTAGCGAAGAGGAGGTCCTCCTACAGTTAGAAATCGCGTCCACTGCTCGTCCTGTAAAGTGCTTGCCATGCAAGAAGGACCGCACAACGGAAAAACGTGAAGGTTGAGACCTTGCGGGTTGTGATGCAGTTGGCGCGATTTCCCCTGCCAAAGAAGATCCTCTCGTGGAGGGAGCTTCCGCGGTAGGTCCCACAACAGACACCTGAGTAGATTTATCCACGGTCTCTGTGGCGACAGAGATGCTACCAACAGAATCTTGCATTGAGATTGTTTTATCTTTAGCAATACTTGTTGAATTAACGGCGCTGGAGGATACGCATATCCTATCATTCCGTCCCAAGGGATCGATAGAGCGTCTACAGCAAATGCTCTTGGATCCGGACACGGGGACACATACGTCTGCAACTGATTGTTGAGATGTGTCGCAAATAAGTCTATCATTGGCCGTTCCCATTGGTAGCAAATCTGATTGAATACTTGTTTGTTGAGAGTCCACTCCGACGGCAACAAGCGACCCTTTCGAGAAAGGGAGTCTGCTAGCACATTCAGACGACCCGGTATGTGACGGACCGAAAGAAGAACGTGATGTTCCAACGCAAACAGAAGGATTCTTTCCGTTAGATTGAACAACGGAACTGAATGAGTGCCTCCCTGATTCCGTATATACGCCACTACTGTCGTATTGTCGGATAGGATTTGGACATGAGCATCGTGAATAATGTCCATCCAGTGACGTAACGCAAGCCAAATTGACATCATTTCCTTGATGTTTATGTGCTTGCACAGGAATTGCGGATCCCAAAGACCCTGGCATCTCGAATCCGTTGGGATTAATGATGCACCCCAACCTGTTTGACTGGCATCCGTCATAATGGTAAAACTCGGATCCGGCAACTGCAGCGGAACTCCTTGAGTTAACCACTGAATGTTTGCCCAAGTCTGAATCTCTTGTTTCACTTGATCTGACAAGAGAACGTCTACATCGAGCGAATGAATTTTCACACTCCAATTCTGAGTCAAGAAAATTTGAAGAGGCCGTGTGCGTAGCCGTCCCATCGGAATGAGATCCGCAGCAGCTCCGCACAGACCTATCAGTCTCATAAATTCTCTCGCTGTGACTTTGTCTGTATTTAGACAATAGCGAGCGTAACAACTGACTAATTTCGCTCTGGTTAACGGCAGACGAACGAGATTGTTGTGCGTCTCGAAGCTCATTCCCAGATGAGTGAATGACTTGGACGGCACCAGATCCGACTTCTCCTCGTTTACTATGAAACCGAGACGTCGGAGCAATAGAAGAAGATTCTGAACATCGTTCTGAAGCGTTAACTCGTTGCCGTACCTCTGAAGAATGTCGTCCAGGTAGGCCGACGTTACCGCAGACGAATGAGCTCGGAAGTAAATCATTACCGAGTTCATTACTCGAGTGAAAGCCCAGGGTGCTAGATTCAATCCGAAGCACATGGCCCGGAACTGATACACCACTCCTAGGACTGCGAAGCGTAGATACTTTCGGAATGTCGGATGTACCATGACGTGAAAGTACGCATCTTTGAGATCTATGCTCGTTGCATAATCGTTCACCCGAATACTCGCTCTGACCGATCGAATCGTCTCCATATAAAACTTCGGAGCGATGATCAGCTTGTTTATCCAGCTCAAATCTATGACTGGACGGAACGAGCCGTCTGGTTTCGGAACCAGAAACAGATGGCTGTAGAATCCCAGCGATTCCTGGTTTTCTACGACCTCTACCGCGTTCTTCATTAAAAGAGACTGCACCTCTGATAGCAGAGCGTCTCTTTTCTGAGGGTTTGACGGAAGATGAGTCCACTTTGGACTTCGAGTTAATGGAGGCTTTCGTTTGAAGGATATCTTTAGACCTTCCGAAGTCACTCCTCTCACCCAAGGGTCGTCCGTAATCGACGCCCACTCTTGAGAAAAACTCGACAACCTTCCGCCAACCGGAACGCGATAGAGGTTTGAGCCATCACCTCCTGGATCTGCGAGGCCTGCGGTAGGAGAAACCACGTCTTCCACGACCCGCACCTCGCCTCGTCGACCTCGGGGCGTCCGACCGATTGTCCCGGCCTGAAGGACGTCCCGAACGAGAGTCGCTATCCTGACGGTCTCTCGAATAAGAGCTAGAGGACGCACCGGAACCTCTATAGGAACCTCTCTTGGGCGGATAAGACCCAGAAGTGCCTGCCTTATTCGTGTCTGCTGAATCCGACCTTTTAGGAGCGGATCTAAACAACAGAGAATCACTAGCTTTCTTTTTAATATTATCATAAATAGCGGAAAGCTTGCCGTCAAAGAGAAGATCTCCTGAGACCGAAGCGACTCTAAGAGAGTTCTTCACCTTAGAATCCACTAGTGTGGATGTAGACAGGGCTGCGTCACGTCTAACCAACTCCAGATTAGCCACTGAAAGGGCGGAGTTACACGTGGAATAAGCTACTGCCCTTGAAAGAAGTCTTAAGGAGGATTGTATATCCTGAAACTCTTCCCCTTGAAGACGCAGTGATAACGCCTTCGTAAGGTGATCTGCGTAAGATAAGGCATCTAAATTGGCTCTGTTAGACGCAATAGCTGTTTCCAACACTGCGGTTGGAATAGAAGCTGACGACGGTAATGATAGCTCTAAGTCTTCCGCCTCGTCGTCCATACGCAGAGGAACTCTCGGTATACCCTGACCTGCCGTGTCGAATTTATTCCTTGCATTAATGAAAGGCAGGTTGAGGGTATTTGCGGACAAGAAGCCTGCTTTCCCTGTCCTGGAAGCAAGTTTAAAAATAGCGTCGTTCAATAATTCAAATGTTCTTGCAACATTATTGGACTGCGACGGAAACTCGGGAGCGATGTCCCTGAACCGCTCGAAAAAATCAGAGTCCAATGACGCTATAATTCTCCTGTCCGGAAGCGCAGCAGTCTGGCCCGACGGAACAACTTGAGGAAGAAAGTGCCGGATGAAGTCTACGGCAGCTTTGTGTTGTTCCGAAAGGGATAGCTCCAATTCATCCGTATCCCTTTCACCATCCGGTCGGACCTCCCGATGTTCCCGGTCGTCCGCCCCCGATGCTTCGGCGGAGCGTACCGACCCAGCGCCGTCGGATAATTCTCGATCCGACACCGTCTCTGTCGGCTGCTGGGATGCTGCGATAAGCTGTGCTATCTGCACTAGAATGTCCGACGTCGAGACCTGCGGAGGAGCGGTCTTTCGCTGCTTTGCCGAGGGCAGCTCCGCATCGGATGGCTCCCGCATACTTTTCCTATGCGAACGTCCGGAGTCCATCGGTCTCGAGTCCCTGGCTGCCGGATGGTGTGACCTGGTCGCCGAATAATCCTTCCTCGGCGAAGCTGGCAAGATATCGGAGGTCACGCAGCCAAGGTGCGGTCGTGTGCGCCGACGAGAAGAGGAAGCCTTAACAGTCTCTGCGGACTGCTTATACAACGGAGCGTCCCGAGCGACGGACGTATGCTCCGCTAAAGACACATTTTGTACCACAACATCTGGTCCCAGATGTTGTTGTACGAGAGAGGGGCCTCTCTCGCTCGCGGCCCGGCTGGACCTGGACGAGCTAGGAACCGGACTAAAAGGCTTCCTCCGTTCTCGTTCACTATCCGCCGTCACTGGGTGTGCATCTATTATTTTTATAGTGCTCGCATCACCCAAAATTTCCTCTTGGACCGCATCGGACGAACCCGGCTGCCGAACCATTCGGTGAATGGACGCTACACCGGGCGAGCTAGCGGACGACATTTGTCTAATTTCCATGAGCACTTTTGCCGCTAGCTCTGTATTTAATTGTGACGACGGACGCACACTTGAAGAAGATAACATGGAAACATCACCCTGTTCTGGTTCCTCTGAAATAGAAACTGAGAGAGTAGAGTGACCTTGTGGAGAAAGAGCCGGCATCGCTCTTTCTCCCGAAACAACATATCGTGACACACGTTTCCAATGTTTCTCATCCCAATGTTCACATACAGGACAGGGATTAATGCGAGAACACTGACTACAATTTATGCAATAATCATGAAAGTCAGAGGAAGATTTCTTCCTATTACAATTTGAACAAGTTCCTTTCATTGTGAAGGAACAACAATAAGTCCTAGTTACTCGCAAAAACCCCTGACACAAAGATACATAATAACATGATCCATTAATAAATGAAAAAACAATTGCAAAACAAAATAATTTTGAAAAAATATTTTTTCAGAGAAGCCCAAGTTGCTGAAAAGTAACGTTGAGCCCCGATGGATCCGATGGCAAAGTGTGGTCAAAAATTTTAAAATTATATAAAATAATTAATGAGACACTTTCGGATAATATAAATGTATCTTATAATGAGATAAACTACCTCAAAGGCAAACAGCCCCCCTCAAAAAAGGCTGTTGCCAATGAAAACAAACAGTGTAAACACAGAAGAAAACATGACTCCAGGCACTGACAAAACTGGCCCGGAATCAGTCCTCAATTACACTCTATCTGATGCAAAACAGAGACTCCCAGGGGAGAATCTGCAGAACATCAGATGGAAGATGCAGAACACAAACGTTATACACCCATGGGTGAAAACGTAACTATGGGGAAAATAACAGAAAACATTCTGTAACCAAGCAACTCTCCCAGGGAAATTTTAGAAATGAAACTTCTCAAAAATATGCCAAAAGCATGGGAGAATTGCAAGGGGGGACTTTAGAAGGTTAGGGGAGAGGAAACACTGAAAAAGCAGTGCAACAATTAGCAAGAATGACAACAAGAGGCGTTTGCCTCGAAAATAGGCAACTTAACATAATTTTAACAAAAAATTTTAAGTACAGCCCTGATTATTTTTTGCCACTTCTTTTTTTCTCTCCTCCTTCTATCCTCCTTAGAATCACATTTTCTCCAAGAATTACGTGTCTGGCATCCTTTAAACTGAGATTTACAAGCACAAAGATCAGTGAGATGTTGACTGATGAAGGGCCAAACAGAGAATGATATTTGGCGCCAATTTCGGGACGACTGCGTCACTGCGCATGCGCAGTAGAGTCGTACTATGGAGGTCCTTTAGGACATTATTTCTTTTTGTTTTGGATGCAAATTTTGGGGATTGGGGGGCAAAATTTGTGTTTGGCCCTGGTTTTTGTGGAGTTAGCACCAGCTAAGTCTGGGTCATTGGTACAGTATAAAAATATAGCCAAAGTCTCACAAATTAGGTGTACACTATTCATGAGATAATGGATGTATCAACATTCATAACCAAAGTTAAAAAAAAATTGAAGCTAGAAAGTTAAAAAATTTATAGTAATTTATATATTTTTTATACTTACCAATGACCCAGACTTAGCTGGTGCTAACTCTAACAAAACCAGGGCCAAACACAAATTTTGCCCCCCAATCCCCAAAATTTGCATCCAAAACAAAAAGAAATCATGTCCTAAAGGACCTCCATACTACGCCTCTACTGCGCATGCGCAGTGACGCAGACGTCCCGAAATTGGCGCCAATTATATTCTTACTGACAGTGCCTGGTCAGCGCTATGTACTCAGCGGGGAGGCAAGAGTTCCCAACTCCAGGGAGGGCCATCCCCGTCTGGGTCATTGGTAAGTATAAAAAATATATAAATTACTATAAATTTTTTAACATTTTTATACTGTACCAATGACCCAGACTTAGCTGAATAGTAAACAGGCTAGAGGAAAATCCAATAAGCTCAACTATATAGTAAAGAGGTAACCCCTTAAGGAGAAAAGGAGTATTAGGCTTTACATGTATCTTTCTTATTTAATATTAAATTAGAAAGATACACTACCCTTAATAATTGAGCACAATAACATTCATGTTCTCTATTAACACCCAGTATAACCCTTATACTAATTATTTTTAAAGCAAGCCAATAAATAAAGTAGTCCAGAGAATTGAGACTCTTTATAGTCATTTAAAAGTGTCCGAGTATTGTATATTAAAGCCCGTTTGACACTTGACATATACAAATGCTTCACACCGAGCTACACTTTAAAAATAAGACATGAATGAATTTAAACATTAATATTACACTTTAAAACCATCCCGGAAGCGACTCAGAAATACTGACTTGGAGGAGGCATTCCCTTGCTTTTCACTATAAAGCAGGTGACCTAAGGGAACAGCCGCCCCCCTCGCATCACCCAAAACTTCTTCCTGGACCACAACGGGCGGATCCGGATGCCGAACCATTTGGTGAATGGACGCTACACCGGGCGAGCTAGCGGACGACAGCGCCGTCGATCCCACTAGGGACCTCTTAGGCAACTGGCGTATCTCCATGAGCACTTTTGCCGCTAGCTCTTCATTAGATTGTGACGACGGAAGTGCACCTTTGGAAGATAACATGGAAACATCACCCTGTTCTTGTTCCTCTGAAATAGAAACTGATAAACTAGAGTGACCCTGCGGAGAAAGGACCGGCATAGCCCTTTCTCTGCTAACAACATACCGTGACACCCGTTTCCAATGTTTGTCATCCCAATATTCACATACTGAACAGGAGTTAGTGCGAGTACACTGACTACAATTAATACAATGATCATGAAAGTCAGAGGAAGATTTCCTCTCATTACAATTTGAACAATATCCTTTCATTGTGAAAAGACAACAATAAGTCCTAGTATTCGCACGAACCCCTGAAAACAAAGATACATAATAACATGATCCATTAACATTGAAAAAATAATTGAAATCAAAAATAAATTTTGAAAAAATATTTTTTCAGCAAAGCCCAAGTTTCTGAAAAGTAACGTTCAGCCCCAATGGATCCCAAGCCTAAGTGTGGACAAAAATTTTAAAATTATTTTAAATAATTAATGCAACACTTACGAATAATAATAATGTATCTTGTAATAAGATAAACTAGTACAAAGGCAAAAAGCCCCCCTCAAAAGAGACTGTTGCCAATGTAAACAAGAAGTGTATAAACACCAGAAAACATGACTCCAGGCACTGACAATCCTGGCCTGAAATCAGTTACCAAAATATACACTATCTGATGCAAAACAGAGACTTCCAGGGAAGAATCTGCAAAACATCAGATGGTAGATGCAGAACACTACGTCTAAACACCCATGGGTGAGAACGTGATCATGGGGAAAATAACAGAATTCATTCTGTTACCAAGCTAAATCTCCCAAGAAATTTTAGTAGTAATCTTACTCAAAAATATGCCAAAAGCATGGGAGAATAGCAAGGGGGGACTTAAAGGACAAGGGGAGAGGAAACACTGAATAAGCAGTGCAACTTCATAGCAAGAATGACAACAACAGTCCCATGCCTCAAAAATAGGCAACTTAACAAAATTTCATTACAAAATTTTAAGTTACAGCCCTGAATATTTTCTGTCACTCCTTTTTCCTCTCCTCCTTCTATATCCTCCTTAGAATCACCATTTCTCCAATATTTATGTGTCTGGCATCATTTAAACTGAGATTTACAAGCACAAAGATCAGTGAGATGTTAACTGATGAAGGGCCAAACAAAGAATGATAATTGGCGCCAATTTCGGGACGTCCTTGACACTGCGCATGCGCAGTGAGGGCAAAGTATGGAGGACCTTCAGGACATGATTTCTTTGGGTTTTAGATGCAAATTTTGGGGATTGGGGGGCAAAATTTGTGTTTGGCCCTAGAATTTTAAGAGTTAGCACCAGCTATGTCTGGGTCATTGGTACAGTATAAAAATACCGAATTCATGGCTACCATCTTGGTTCAGCTGACTGGTCCAAAATCGAAAGGAAGCTTCATCTAGACACCAACAATGCATAATTAAAAAATAAAAATGATTCGAGACAGCATTCATTCGTTATTGGGCGGAAACCAAATTCAATATGGTGGCCATATTGAATTGACTAGCTGGACCAAAATCGAAAGGAAGCTTCCTCCAGACACCAATAATGCAAAACCAAAAACCGAAACTGATTCAAGTCAGTATTCATTAGTTATTGGACAGAAACCAAATTCAAGATGGGTGCCAAAATGAATTGGCCACTGGCAGCCATCTTGGATCAGCTGAATGATAAACGGTTGAAAATAGCCAAAGTCTCACAAATTAGGTGTACACTATTCATGAGATAATGGATGTATCAACATTCATAACCAAAGTTAAAAAAAAATTGAAGCTAGAAAGTTAAAAAATTTATAGTAATTTATATATTTTTTATACTTACCAATGACCCAGACTTAGCTGGTGCTAACTCTAACAAAACCAGGGCCAAACACAAATTTTGCCCCCCAATCCCCAAAATTTGCATCCAAAACAAAAAGAAATCATGTCCTAAAGGACCTCCATACTACGCCTCTACTGCGCATGCGCAGTGACGCAGACGTCCCGAAATTGGCGCCAATTATATTCTTACTGGCAGTGCCTGGTCAGCGCTATGTACTCAGCGGGGAGGCAAGAGTTCCCAACTCCAGGGAGGGCCATCCCCGTCTGGGTCATTGGTAAGTATAAAAAATATATAAATTACTATAAATTTTTTAACATTTTTATACTGTACCAATGACCCAGACTTAGCTGAATAGTAAACAGGCTAGAGGAAAATCCAATAAGCTCAACTATATAGTAAAGAGGTAACCCCTTAAGGAGAAAAGGAGTATTAGGCTTTACATGTATCTTTCTTATTTAATATTAAATTAGAAAGATACACTACCCTTAATAATTGAGCACAATAACATTCATGTTCTCTATTAACACCCAGTATAACCCTTATACTAATTATTTTTAAAGCAAGCCAATAAATAAAGTAGTCCAGAGAATTGAGACTCTTTATAGTCATTTAAAAGTGTCCGAGTATTGTATATTAAAGCCCGTTTGACACTTGACATATACAAATGCTTCACACCGAGCTACACTTTAAAAATAAGACATGAATGAATTTAAACATTAATATTACACTTTAAAACCATCCCGGAAGCGACTCAGAAATACTGACTTGGAGGAGGCATTCCCTTGCTTTTCACTATAAAGCAGGTGACCTAAGGGAACAGCCGCCCCCCCCCCCTTCCCCTTGCCCTGGGTCAAATAGCCCAGAGCGAAGAGGGCAGCCGGACGGAGTCACTGCCGGAACAGAAAGCCTGCATAACTATAGTTGCAACTGTTTAGTGGACGACATTCTGAGCAACAGATAACGGACCTAAACAATGCAGGTCTCCAGAAATGGACTCAATATTTCTGAGATAAAAATTCGTAAATGTGGATGGCTGAGACCAATAAGCAGCCTTCATTAAATCTGTAATAGCAACACTATTAGCATAAGCCCAGGAAGTAGAAAGAGCTCTTACTTCATGAGCAGAAATCTTAAGCACAGACTGCTGAGAAGAAGATAAATCTTCATAAGCAGTACGGATAGTTAACTGAATCCATCTAGCAATAGAATGGACTGAAATGTCCTTTCTATTAGGCATCAAAGACAGAAAGAAACGTTTCCGTCCCTTTCTGATAAACTGAGATCTCTGTTTATAGATACGTAGTGCTCTAACAGGACAGAGTAAAGGCCTACGCCCGTCTGAAGACGGAAGAGCCTTAATAACAATAGGTTCCGGATATTTATTAGGAGCCTGATTCTTAGCTAAAAAACCCACATTAGTAGTGAAGGTGATAGTGTTCCCAACACTACAATAATGAGAATCATCCACCGATAGTGCATGAAGCTCACTGACTCTTCTAGCAGAAGAGAAAGCTAAGAGAAAAGCTGTCTTATAAGATAAGAATTTGAAATCTACTGTCCCAAGAGGTTCAAATGGCTTTTCCTTCAATTTAAGGAGAACCCAAGCTAAATTCCACTTAGGAATTAATCTAAGAGTTCTGGGTCTATTTATCGAAAAGTTTCTAACCAACTTCGATAAAGAGGCATTAGATCCAATTTGTAAACTATCATGATGTGCATAGGTATCAGATAACATAGATCTATAACCCTTTATAGTAACAGGCTGCAGTTTGATTTCGTCAAACAAGTATACTAGAAAGTTTGCAATGTCTGGTATAGAGGGATCGAATATATCTACAGAATGATCCCTACACCAACGACGAAAAACCTTCCACTTAGCCGCATAGTTTAGCATAGTTTAGCGAAGAGGAGGTCCTCCTACAGTTAGAAACTGCTCGTCCTGTAAAGTGCTTGCCATGCAAGAAGGACCGCACAATGGAAAAACGTGAAGGTTGAGACCTTGCGGGTTGTGATGGAGTTGGCGCGATTTCCCCTGCAAAAGAAGATCCTCCCGTGGAGGAAGCTTCCGCGGTAGGTCCCACAACAGACACCTGAGTAGATTTATCCATGGTCTCTGTGGCGACAGAGATGCTACCAACAGAATCTTGCATTGAGATTGTTTTATCTTTAGCAATACTTGTTGAATTAACGGCGCTGGAGGATACGCATATCCTATCATTCCGTCCCAAGGGATCGACAGAGCGTCTACTGCAAATGCTCTTGGATCCGGACACGGAGACACATACGTCTGCAACTGATTGTTGAGATGTGTCGCAAATAAGTCTATCATTGGCCGTTCCCATTGGTAGCAAATCTGATTGAATACTTGTTTGTTGAGAGTCCACTCCGACGGCAACAAGCGACCCTTTCGTGAAAGGGAGTCTGCTAGCACATTCAGACGACCCGGTATGTGACGGACCGAAAGAAGAACGTGATGTTCTAACGCAAACAGAAGGATTCTTTCCGTTAGATTGAACAACGGAACTGAATGAGTGCCTCCCTGATTCCGTATATACGCCACTACTGTCGTATTGTCGGATAGGATTTGGACATGAGCATCGTGAATAATGTCCATCCAGTGACGTAACACAAGCCAAATTGACATCATTTCCTTGATGTTTATGTGCTTGCACAGGAATTGCGGATCCCAAAGACCCTGGCATCTCGAATCCGTTGGGATTAATGATGCACCCCAACCTGTTTGACTGGCATCCATCATAACGGTAAAACTCGGATCCGGCAACTGCAGCGGAACTCCTTGAGTTAACCACTGAATGTTTGCCCAAGTCTGAATCTCTTGTTTCACTTGATCTGACAAGAGAACGTCTACATCGAGCGAATGAATTTTCACACTCCAATTCTGAGTCAGGAAAATTTGAAGAGGACGTGTGCGTAACCGCCCCATCGGAATGAGATCCGCGGCGGCTCCGCACAGACCTATCAGTCTCATAAATTCTCTCGCCGTGACTTTGTCTGCGTGCAGACAATAGCGAGCGTAACAACTGACTAATTTCGCTCTGGTTAACGGCAGACGAACGAGATTGTTGTGCGTCTCGAAGGTCATTCCCAGATGAGTGAATGACTTGGACGGCACCAGATCCGACTTCTCCTCGTTTACTATAAAACCGATACGTCGGAGCAATACAAGAAGATTCTGAACATCGTTCTGAAGCGTTAACTCGTTGCCGTACCTCTGAAGAATGTCGTCCAGGTAGGCCGACGTTACCGCAGACGAATGAGCTCGGAAGTAGATCATTACCGAGTTCATTACCCGAGTGAAAGCCCAGGGTGCTAGATTCAATCCGAAGCATATCGCCCGGAATTGATACACCACTCCTAGGACTGCGAAGCGTAGATACTTTCGGAATGTCGGATGTACCATGACGTGAAAGTACGCATCTTTGAGATCTATGCTCGTTGCATAATCGTCAGGGCTTGATTTAATCTGAAAATTTTGAATAGCAATTTACTATTCACCCTGGAAAATTGATTAGCAGTTGATCCAAAAGCACTTGAAACTAATAAATCTTGAATAGCAAAATTCAGAAATTGGAGAGCAAAGTGCTATGCTAATCCAGTTAAATCGAGCCCTGATAATCGTTCACCCGAATACTCGCTCTGACCGATCGAATCGTCTCCATATAAAACTTCGGAGCGATGATCAGCTTGTTTATCCAGCTCAAATCTATGACTGGACGAAACGAGCCGTCTGGTTTCGGAACCAGAAACAGATGGCTGTAGAATCCTGGAGATTCCTGGTTTTCTACGACCTCTACCGCGTTCTTCATTAAAAGAGACTGCACCTCTGATAACAGAGCGTCTCTTTTCTGTGGATTTGACGGAAGATGAGTCCACTTTGGACTTCGAGTTAATGGAGGCTTTCGTTTGAAGGATATCTTTAGACCTTCCGAAGTCACTCCTCTCACCCAAGGATCGTCCGTAATCGACGCCCACTCTTGTGAAAAGCTTGACAACCTTCCGCCAACCGGAACGCGATAGAGGTTTAAGCCATCACCTCCTGGACCTGCGAGGCCTGCGGTAGGAGAAACCACGTCTTCCACGACCCACACCTCGCCTCGTCGACCTCGGGGCGTCCGACCGATTGTCCCGGCCTGAAGGACGTCCCGAACGAGAGTCGCTATCCTGACGGTCTCTCGAATAAGACCAAGAGGACGCACCGGAACCTCTATAGGAACCTCTCTTGGGCGCATTAGACCCAGAAGTGCCTGTCTTATTCGTGTCTGCTGTATCCCACTTCTTAGGAGCAGATCTGAACAACAGAGAATCATTAGCTTTCTTTTTAATTTTATCATAAATAGCGGAAAGCTTGCCGTCAAAGAGAAGTTCTCCTGAGACCGAAGCGACTCTAAGAGAGTTCTTCACCTTAGAATCCACTAGTGTGGATGTAGCTAGGGCTGCGTCACATCTAACCAACTCCAGATTTGCCACTGAAAGGGCGGAGTTACACGTGGAATAAGCTACTGCCCTTGAAAGAAGTCTTAAAGAGGATTGTATATCCTGAAACTCTTTCCCCTGAAGGCGCAGTGATAACGCCTTAGTAAGGTGATCTGCGTAAGATAAGGCATCTAAATTGGCTCTGTTAGACGCAATAGCTGTTTCCAACACCGCGGTTGGAATAGAAGCTGACGACAGTAATGATAGCTCTAAGTCTACCGCCTCGTCGTCCATACGCAGAGGAACTCTCGGTATACCCTGTCCTGCCGTATCGAATTTATTCCTTGCATTAATGAAAGGCAGGTTGAGAGTATTAGCGGACAAGAAACCTGCTTTCCCCGTCCTGGAAGCAAGTTTAAATATAGCGTCGTTCAATAATTCAAATGTTCTTGCAACATTATTGGACTGCGACGGAAACTCGGGAGCAAAGTCCCTGAACCGCTCAAAAAATTCAGAGTCCAATGACGCTATAATTCTCTTGTCCGGAAGCGCAGCAGTCTGGCCCGACGGAACAACTTGAGGGAGAAAGTGCCGGATGAAGTCCACGGCAGCTTTATGTTGTTCCGAAAGGGATAGCTCCAAGTCATCCGTATCCCTTTCACCATCCGGTCGGACCTCATGATGTTCCCGGTCGTCCGCCCACGATGCTTCAGCGGAGCGTACCGACTCAGCGCCGTCGGATAATTCTCGATCCGACACCGTTTCTGTCGGCTGCTGGGATGCTGCGATAAGCTGTGCTATCTGCACAAGAATGTCCGGCGTCGAGACCTGCGGAGGCGCAGTCTTTCGCTGCTTCGCCGAGGGCAGCTCCGCATCAGATGGCTCCCGCATACTTTTCCTATGCGAACGTCCAGAGTCCATCGGTCTCGAATCCCTGGCTGCCGGATGGTGTGATCTGGTCGCCGAAGAATCCTTCATCGGCGAAGCTGGTAATATATCGGCAGTCACGCAGCCAAGGTGCGGTCGTGTGCGCTGACGAGAAGAGGAAGCCTTAACAGTCTCTGCGGACTGCTTATACAACGGAGCGTCCCGAGCGACGGACGTATGCTCCGCTAAAGTCACATTTTGTACCACAACATCTGGTCCCAAATGTTGTTGTACGAGAGAGGGGCCTCTCTCGCTCGCGGCCCGGCTGGACCTGGACGAGCTAGGAACCGGACTCAAAGGCTTCCTCCGTTCTCGCTTACTATCCGCCGTCACTGGGTGTGCATCTATTATGTTTATAGTGCTCGCATCACCCAAAATTTCCACTTGGACCGCATCGGACGAACCCGGCTGCCGAACCATTCGGTGAATGGACGCTACACCGGGCGAGCTAGCGGACGACATTTTTCTAATCTCCATGAGCACTTTTGCCGCTAGCTCTGAATTCATTTGTGACGACGGACGCACACTTGAAGAAGATAACATGGAAACATCACCCTGTTCTGGTTCCTCTGAAATAGAAACTGAGAGAGTAGAGTGACCTTGCAGAGAAAGAGCCGGAATCGCTCTTTCTCCAGAAACAACATATCGTGACACACGTTTCCAATGTTTCTCATCCCAATGTTCACATATAGGACAGGGATTAATGCGAGAACACTGACTACAATTAATACAATGATCATGAAAGTCAGAGGAAGATTTCTTCCTATTACAATTTGAACAACGTCCCTTCATTGTGAAAGAACAACAATAAGTCCTAGTTACTCGCAAAAACCCCTGACACAAAGATACATAATAACATGATCCATTAATAAATGAAAAAACAATTGCAAAACAAAATAATTTTGAAAAAATATTTTTTCAGCGAAGCCCAAGTTGCTGAAAAGTAACGTTAAGCCCCGATGGATCCGATGGCAAAGTGTGGTCAAAAATTTTAAATTTATATTAAATAATTAATGAGACACTTTCGGATAATATAAATGTATCTTATAGTGAGATAAACTACAGCAAAGGCAAACAGCCCCCCTCAAAAAAGGCTGTTGCCAATGAAAACAAACAGTGTAAAAACACCAGAAAACATGACTCCAGGCACTGAAAAAACTGGCCCGGAATCAGTCATCAATTACACTCTATCTGATGCAAAACAGAGACTCCCAGGGGAGAATCTGTAGAACATCAGATGGAAGATGCAGAACACAAACGTTATACACCCATGGGTGAAAATGTAACTATGGGGAAAATAACAGAAAACATTCTGTAACCAAGCAACTCTCCCAGGAAATTTTAGAAATGAAATTTCTCAAAAATATGCCAAAAGCATGGGAGAATTGCAAGGGGGGACTTTAGAAGGCTAGGGGAGAGGAAACACTGAATAAGCAGTGCAACAATTAGCAAGAATGACAACAAGAGGCCCATGCCTCGAAAATAGGCAACTTAACATAATTTCATCAAAAAATTTTAAGTACAGCCCTGATTATTTTTTGTCACTTCTTTTTCCTCTCCTCCTTCTATCCTCCTTAGAATCACATTTTCTCCAAAAATTACGTGTCTGGCATCCTTTAAACTGAGATTTACAAGCACAAAGATCAGTGAGATGTTGACTGATGAAGGGCCAAACAGAGAATAATTGGCGCCAATTTCGGGACGTCTGCGTCACTGCGCATGCGCAGTAGAGGCATAGTATGGAGGTCCTTTAGGACATGATTTCTTTTTGTTTTGGATGCAAATTTTGGGGATTGGGGGGCAAAATTTGTGTTTGGCCCTGGTTTTGTTAGAGTTAGCACCAGCTAAGTCTGGGTCATTGGTACAGTATAAAAATTTATGGGATCCGGTTGTCAAAAATAAAAGGTAATTTCCACCATTTTAACTGATTGAGTTGGATCATTTTTTTTTGTATTGGTTTTTATGTTTTGAATAAAAAGATAAACTAACCTTGTGAATACATATAAATACTTTCACCTTTTGGAAAAAATGGATTACACATGAACAAGGCTTAGTAATTGTTAACCACAAAATACAGTGACATTATAGCTAACGATGATGTCAGTCTTCAATTTAAACTTTTCACCATTATGTTTATGAACAAAATGTTGTATTAGTCTCACTCCTGTTTCTCAGGCTATATCTCAACTCATCCTCAACTTGTTCAGATATGGCCTTAGAAACAAGAGCTCAACTCTGATACAACATTTTATACATAAACATAATGGTGATGATATATATTCATTGTGACAATAGATATTAAAAAATATCCATTAGACATTTCCTGTCATCTTATGATGCAACAAATAATTAATTACCAAATAATTAATTACAATTACAGTATTGAGAGGGGAATAAGCCCATAATCAAAAATAAGGCCATCTACCAACTTTTCAGATTTCAGTTACCTAGATCCCTCCTTGTAAATAAGCCCAGTCCTTGCCTTTGCAAGGGATATATTGATGACAGCCATGCTGGTAAGTTGATTCAATGAAAAAGAACCCCTTACTCAATGGACATGATACCGAAATTTGTGAAATGAAGTTATTCAACAAAATACCAAATTTACAAGTAAGATTTGTACAAAGAGTTTTACATATATAGAATATACTGGTAAATTATTGGGAGACAACATATCCACATTGACTGTCTTTCTGTTGCCCCCAGGAAGTGAAACAGACTACACAGAAATGACTACACAGAAATGGAGTAGACTGGATATTTTTGTTCAGAAGTACCACTGCCTATGGCTCAGCTATTGAGTGAATGATCAGGAGAAAGAAGATCTGGAATCTATATGCTGGCCCCTTCCTAGTCTACGCGAAAGACTGCACCCGATATGCGCGAGTGCAATTTGACGGTAGACTACAGATTTGGATAAATAAGATTAAACGTGAGATGATGGGTCAAGACATGATTGGGAGATTAATACCAGGTCGGGTGGGATGAGATAACTGGAGAAGTCAACGGCATAGGCTGGCAATGGCGTCATACGATTAAGAATGTTTTTTTCTTGGCAGGTAAGACTCAAACAGTCTTCGCCTTGAGTAGAAGTGTTTAAAATATGGCTCGTTTGTAACTAGGAGGTGGGAATGTTATTGGCAAATAGGACGATTTCTGTCTTCATTGACGTCATACATAAGGTCGCCATAGTGCTAAAATGCCCTATGTCCCACTGGCACATAGAGCACTCTAGCACCCAGGCGACGACTTCTTTCTCTCGATGAAGGTTTCCACAGGGGAGTGTGGCGACGTGCGTGTATTATTGAGTACAAATTATGTAAATTGAATGCATTCTGCAGATGACAGTCTGCTTATTTCCAGGCTTGGAGATAATGAGATAAACAGACAGCAGAGAGAGAATCTGGCAGACTGATGGGAAGTAATGTCTACCAATGGTCAGGCCTGGCATTTTCAGGAGAGCGATTTATTCGCTCGCCTACTGCGTGCATTAAAAAAATTATGGAGGTCGAAAACTGACCCTCCTGGCCTTAGAAAAAAATGCTTACCATAATAGCCTATTCCTGAAACCCACATCTTTTCAGATTTCTGCTATGTTAGAGGTCTTGTAAGACGGTCACACTGCCCCGCCCACACCTCCGGGCCTTGCCAAGGCCCAGAGGTGCGGGAGGGCAGGAAGCAAATTGTTTTGAAAATTTTGCATAGCAGTTTTTTCTTGACGATCAAAGCAGATGATGCAAAGCGTCATCCGAACCACAAAGCGTTTTCGCTGGGGGTGAGCGTGTCCCCCTCTCGTTGGTGGGGGGTCCGGTGGTCCTCCCCCGGGAAAATTTGAAATTTCAGAGGACAGGAGATGCATTCTGGTTGATTCTGAGAGCATAAAAAAAATGTTATGTGATCAGATGAGAGAGGAATGAATCAACTTTATTAGGGATTCAGGCCTATGTGGGAAAGGTGCACCATTGTGATCGTGCCCCGAAACGTGCCTACAGTTAAAATGGGGCGAGCAATTTTATTCACGCCTCGATAATCATTTGGGCGAGCACAACTCAGATTGCGAACACATCAGGGATGCCGCAAATTAGGTACTTCCAAAGTTGATCCTATTCTCTAAAATTTTAACGTTCACATTACCTCAGTTTTTCGATAAATAATCCCTTGAATCAAAAGAATAGTTGCTCCATCAATTTAGCTGTACACATGCGCAGTTGTGTCTGTTACCAAATATTGAGTCAGAGATTTCCCAAAACGTGTGTGTGTTTTGGAAAATCCCGGTCAATATTTGGTAACAGGCGCAACTGCGCATGTGTACAGCACAATTGTCTCTTAGAGGGGGTCTGCACAAATGAATGACATTCACTCATTGATCGACCCAAAATGTGTAATATTGTTCGTGTCACCATGTGTACACATGCATTTTCAACTCACTGCCCGCGTCACGGGCAGTGAGTTGAAAATGCATGTATACACACAAGCGGTGTGTCTTCGGTTCTGTCTCATGTAATTTGTAAACATCTAATACGTAGTACTGTAATTAACTGAAGGTGAGAGAGGCCCAGGTCAGGAGACATATTCTAATACATCTGACGTCAAATTACTCTATATAGTCTATACAGAGTTGGTGGTGGTTAACGTCACATATTTATGCACTATGGCTAATCGTGACACAACATGGAGATGATGTCAAGTTTAGTCAATCGTTGATCGACATGTTGCCTATTTTAGAGGACTTTCACCCCAAGCATTGGTGACTGGGTCTCATTTTACTAGTAAAGCGGAACTGGTTTACCACAGTAAAAAATGCCGCTCAGGATCACCGATCCAATGTCGCGTTGTGACAACAGTTCCTCTCACCAAGGCCAACACACCTATGAAGTTTCATGACTCTAGGTTGAACCACTATCAAGTTCTCATCCGGAAACCAATTGTTGCGATATACTATGTTCAAGGTCACTGTGACCTTGACCTTTGACCTGGTGAGTCCAACATCAATAGGGTTCTTCCTCGCACCAAGGCCAACACGCCTGTAAAGTTTCATGACTCTAGGTTGAACCACTATCAAGTTATCATCCGGAAACCAATTGTTGCGATATACTATGTTCAAGGTCACTGTGACCTTGACCTTTGACCTGGCGAGTCCAAGATCAATAGGGTTCTTCCTCGCACCAAGGCCAACACACCTATGAAGTTTCATGACTCTAGGTTGAACCACTATCAAGTTATCATCCGGAAACCAATTGTTGCGATATACTATGTTAAAGGTCACTGTGACCTTGACCTTTGATCTGGTGAGTCCAAGATCAATAGAGTTCTTCCTCGCACCAAGGCCAACCCACCTATGAAGTTTCATGAATGTAGGTTGAACTTCTATCAAGTTATCATCCAGAAAGGAATTGTTGCGATTTACTATGTTCAAGGTCACGTTGACCTTGACCTTTGACGTAGCAAGTCCAAAATCAATAGGGTTCTTCCCCTCACCAAGGCCAATCTACCTATGAAGTTTCATGAATGTGAGTTGAACCATTATCAAGTTATCATCCGGAAACCAATTGTTTAAGATTTACTACGTTCAAGGTCACTGTGACCTTGACCTTCGACGTAGCATGTCCAAAATCAATAGGGTTCTTCCTCCCACCAAGACCAACCTACGTATGAAGTTTAATGAATGTGAGTTGAACCACTATCAAGTTATCATCCGGAAACCAATTGTTTACGCCCGCCCACCCGCCCGCCATTCACCAAACTATAAGTCGAGTTTGACTTCGTCACAACTCGACTAACAAGTGCTGCTTACTTCCTGGGGTTCCCACAGGGAGTCTATATAGAGTAATTTGACGTCAGATGTCCCATTAAAATTAACCATGATACGTCATGAAGGAGACTCTTCCGGCTTCCCTGCTGGTGAATGCGACAGCGTGCAAAGTTAACAGATTTCGGAAATGCGATTCATAGACCTAAACTTGCATCACTATGTGTGGATATATCATCTCATTTTTGCGATGCGATTCTGGTCATTTTGCTCCCTGGAGGGGCAGTGTAGCCATCTCACATAGACTACCTTGTTAGCAGCACCAAATAAAATGTACAAAACCCACAAGGCAGAATTCATTAACAGAAAACTTCATTTGGACACTTTTAGCTTTTGTAAGGTTGAGTTGAGGAGATATAATCGCTCCCCTCTGCCATGCGAGGGGGGGGGGGGCGATTTTTAGCCCTCCTGCATTTTTAAGAATGCCAGGCCTGAATGGTGACCAGTTGGTACATTTTTTTGTACAACAGTACTTACTAAATTGTGAAGGTAAATAATATACAATACAGCCAAAATAAAAATATTTCAGGGGTTTTGAAGATACTTTTCATTCAATAATTTCAATAAAATATAAACAAAGAACCAGAAAAGAAACAAAGAAAGGATAATCACAATAGAGCACGCTGATTTAAAACATACCTCAAATCAAAAGACAGGGAGTGTTTTAGGTCTCCTCCAGGACAGAGTACTTCAATCTCACACCCTTGTCCAGGAACCTCCAAACTCTGTTCATACTTTATTTGTAAAGAATGTACATGAGCAAACAGGCTGTGTGGTAAGTGGCATCTGATGACAAACACTGGACTTAAAAGCAGCTGAAATATAAAATTAGTGTGAAACAAATACATCTGAAGTAGGGATCTGCAAAGCTTCAAGATTCGATATGGATTCAAATCTTTACAGGATTTGATTCAATTTGAATCCATTACCACAGATTCAATTTTTCGAATCCTCCCAACTAGTTTGAACATACTCATCAAAAGGAATCTGTAACGTAATTGTTTCAGTGTATTTCACCCACGAAGTTGGCAAATCACCATTGTAATGCATATTAATGGCACTGGGTTTTCTCTCGCTCATATGCACTCGTAGTCCTGAGTACCACCCAATCATATGGAAATAGCTGGTGTCAGAGCCGAAAAATCAATAGACTTACTCCCCAATAAGAGGCGAAGGAGGGGTGTTTACTGGCACTATTCTTTAATTGTGTTGATGTCGGATGATACTGCAACAGACTATGTTGCATACCTTTGAGCCAGTGCTGCCTTTGAACCTGACGTTATAAACTATGTGTCATAGTACTGACTTTCCCCCTTAGAATTTTATATATCTGATTCATCTTGGATTCATCCCCTTTCCTTATAACAGAGAAAATGACGAAATACTTTGATGTCTCTGATGTTCGTTTCTTTCTTCACTGATCAACATGGTTTGGATGTACAATGCAGAGAACTTCCCATAGAGCTTCTTGACAGGTTATTTGCTGCAGAAATGGATTCGATTCAGATTCAAATCTATTGCAAGATTGGATTCAGTATCTGATTTGAGCCAAAAGTGAGGATTCGCAGTACCCTACACTGAAAATGAATTAATGCTTTCTGTGCCGGCATAAAAGAAAGCGCTGATGGAAATTAATTTTTTTTACCTAATTTGATTTCTGTCTATAGCAATCACATCAACACAATATGTATTGCTGCTTATTAACTGGCTGAGTGTTAGCAGCCATTGAAAAAAAAGTGAGGGTACCAGATTAAAAGACAACATTTTCCTTGCTCATGTTTCAGATTCATTCATTTGCAAATAATATTTTGTTTATGCAAATTTGTTTTATTACAAATTATTGGAGAGTGCCTGTGGGCACCCTCCAGTAATTTGTAATAAAACAAATTCTGAATAACAAATCCAGACCACCAAAATAATTTAACCCTCAACCAGTTGACCTCTTTTGTTGAAAGTTAAAAAATTTATAGTAATTTATATATTTTTTATACTTACCAATGACCCAGACATAGCTGGTGCCAACTCTTAAAATATAGGGCCAAACACAAATTTTGCCCCCCAATCCCCAAAATTTGCATCTAAAACCAAAGAAAACATGTCCTGAATGGCCCTCCACACTTCACCTCTACTGCGCATGCGCAGTGTCAAGGACGTTCCGAAATTGGCGCCATTAATCATTCTTATAACCAATGCCTGGTAAGCGCTATGTACTCAGCGGGGAGGTATGAGTTCCCAACTCCTGGGAGGGCCATCCCCGTCTGGGTCATTGGTAAGTATAAAAAATATATAAATTACTATAAATTTTTTAACATTTTTATACTGTACCAATGACCCAGACATAGCTGAATAGTAAAATGGCTGGAGGGCCAAGGACATAGAGCAAGTTGGAATGCGCTCAATTATATAAAATAGAGTCATCCCCTCTAGGGAAAAAGAAGTATTAGGCCTTACATGTATCTTTCTTATTTATGATAAATTAGAAAGATACAACACCTTCCAAAATTGAGCATCATACATCCCTGTACTCTATTAAAATCTAGTATAATCCTTATACTAATAATTCTTAAAGTAAGCCAATAAATAAAGTAAGTCTAGAGAATAGAGACTCTTTATACTCTTTAAAAGTGTCTGAGGATTGTATAATAATGTCCGTTGACATGTGCTATATTCAAAAGCTATACTTTAAAAACTAAGACCTGAATGAATTTTTAAAACATAAACTTCTCACTAAACAACCATCCCAATAACAGCTCAGAATTACTAACTCTGGAGGAGGTATCCCCTTGTTTTCATAGTAAAACAGGTGACCCAAGGGAACACCCTCCCCCCCCCCCCCCCCCCCCCTTTTTCTTGCCCTGGGTCAAATAGCCCAGAGCGAAGAGGGCAGCAGAACGGAGTCACTGCTGAAACAGACAGCCTACCTAGCTATAGTAGCAACTGTTAAGTGAATGACATTCTGAGCAGTAGATAACAGACCTAACAATAGAGGCCTCCAGAAATGGACTCGGTATTTCTGAGATAAAAATTCATGAATGTGGATGGCTGAGCGCAATGAGCAGCCTTCAAAAATCTATAATAGCGACACTATTAATGTAAGCCCAAGATGTAGAAGAACTCTTACTTCATGAGCCGAAATCTTAAACACAACTGCTGAGTCAATGATATACCATAAGCAGTATCGATAGTTAATTGAATCCATTAGCAATAGAATGGAGCGTAACGTCCTTCTATTAGGCATCAAAGACAGAAGAAGCTTACGCCTGTAGTAATAAACAGATATCTGTTTAAAAATACATAAACTCTAACCGGACAGAGTAAAGGCCTATGCCCATACGAAGACAGAAGGACCTGAATAACAAAAGGTTCCGGATATTTATTAGGAGCCTGACTCTTATGCAAAAATCCAACTTAAATAGTAAAGGAAGTAGTGATTCCGAAACTACGAAAGTGAAAATCATCCACCGATAGTGCATGAAACTCACTGACTCTTCAGTAAAAGAGAAACCAACAGAATTACTGTCTAAAAGGTCAGAATTTGAAAACTACTGTTTCCAGAGGCTCAAATGATTACTTAGCTAAATAACAACCGAAGTTAAATTTCGTATAGAAATTTAATTTAATGATTCTAAGTCTATTCATCGAAAAGTTACTAACTGACTTAGATAAAGAGACATAAGACTCAATTGTAAACTATCATAGAGTGCATAGGTATGAGGTAACATAAACCTATAACCTTAATAATAACAGGCTGCAGTAGATCTTGTCAAACAAGTATACTATCAAGTTGCAACGACTAGTATGGAGGGATCAACAATATCAACATAGTGATCCCTACACCAACGATGGAAGAGCCTCCACTTGCGCCGCATAGTATAGCGAAGAAGAGGTTCTCCTATAGTAAGAAATCGCGTCCAAAGCTCGTCCAGTACAATGCTTACAATGCAATAAGGACCACACAACAGAATACGTGAAGGTTGAGACCTTGCGGGTTGTGATAAAGATGACACGATTTTACCCAGCGAAAAAAGATCCTCTCATGGAGGAAGATTTCGCTTTAAGTCCCACAGTAGACATCAGAGTAAATTTACCCACGGTCTCTGTGAAGACAGAGATGCTATCAACAGAAATGTATTGTGGTTGTTTATCTTAGCAATACTTGCTGAAACAACAGCGCAGGAGGATATGCATATCCTATCATTCCGTCCTACTAGATCAATAGAGCGTTAACAACATAAGCTCAGAGATCCGGACATGTAAACACATACGTCTGCAATTGATTAGCAAGTTGTGTCGTAAATAAATTATCATTAGGCGCTCCCACTGATAGCAAATCTGATTGAATACTTGTTTGTTGAGAGTCCATTCTGACGGCAACAAGCGACCCATAAGTGAAAGGGAGTCCGGTAATACAATCAGACGACCCGGAATATGACGGACCGAAGCAGAACTTGGTGTACTATAACAAACAGAAGGATTCTTTCCATTAAATTGAATAACGGAAACGAATGAGTGCCTCCCTGGTTCCGGAGATACGTCACTATTGTCGAATTAACGGACAGGATTTGGACATGCGTTTCTGAATAATGTTCATCCAATGACATAAAGCAAGCCTAAAAAAACATTATTCCGTGGAAGATAAGTGCTTGCTTAGAGACTGCGGAACCCAAAGACCCTGGCACTTCGAATCCGTTGGGATCAATATTATATCCCAACCTGTTTGACTGGCAACCGTCATAATTATAAAACTCGGATCCGGCAACTGCAGTGGCACTCTCTGAGTCAACCACCGAATGTTTGCCCCAGTCTGAATCTCTTGCTACACTAGATAGACAAGAGAACGTGTAAATCGAGCAATTCATGGATTGCTGAAAAGTTGCCGTCGAAGAGAAGCTTCTCCGAGAATGAAGCGACTCAGAGAGTTCTTCACCTTACTATCCACGCGCGTGGATGTAGCTAGGGCTGCGTCACGGCTAACCAACTCCAAGTAGCCACTGAAGAGCGGAGTTATACGTGAACAAAGTACTGCCCTTAAAAGAAATCACATTGAGGATCATATCCCGGAATTCTTTCTCTTGAAGACGTAATGATAACGCCTCAGTAAGGTGGATTACGTATGATAAAGCGTCTAAGTTAAGTCTATTAGACATCATTGTCGTTTCCAACATTGTGGTTGGAAAAGACATAGACGGCGAAAAAGATTATTTCCAGTCTTTAACCACGCCATCTAGACGCATATGAACTCTCGGTATGCCCTGTTCTGCCAAAATAATTATTCCTATAAATGATAAAAGGCAGAAATGAGCATTGCGGACAAGAAACTAAACTATCATGCTTGGTAGCAGGCTTATATATATATAGCGTCGATAAATAATACACATGTTCTAATGACATTATTGGACTGTGTCGGTAAGTCAGGGACAATGTCCCTGAACCGATCCAAAATTCCATGTCCAATGACGCTATAGGTCTCTTATCCAACATCGCAGCAATGTAGTCCGAAATAACAACCACTGGAAGATAATGCCGGAAGATATGTATGGCAGCTTCCGATGTTACGAAAGGGAAAACTCGAAATCTTTCGAATCCCTTTCGCCATCCTGTCGGACCCTATAAAGCGTTCGGTCATCCTAACCTGATGCAACCGCGGACCGCACTGCCCCAGCACCGTCGGATAATTCCTGATTCGACCGAGAAACTGTCGATTGCTGGGATGCTGCGAAAAAACTGTGCTAACTCAGATAGCACGTCTGTCACTGAGGCCTGTGGAGAAGCGGTCCTACGATGCATTGCCGCTGGAAGCTCCGTGATCATTACCCCGTGCATACTACTATTATGCGAGCGAACGGAGTGTATAGGCCTCGTGTCCCTTGGCTACCGGATGGCATGACCTGTTCGCCGTGGAATCACTGAATGACGAAACTGATCGAATACTCGAGGTCACGTAGCCAATGTGCGGTCGTGTGCACTGCTGTGAGGATGAGGAAGCATTATCGACAGTCTCTCGGACTGTCAATATACTGGAGCGTCCCGAGCGACGGACATATGCTCCGAATGTAAAATATCTGAACCACAACATGCAGTCCCCTATGTTGTTGGACGAGAGAGGGACCTCTCTCGCTCACAGCCCGGACGGACCTGGATAAGCCAGGATCAATTTGTCCTCAATCCGCCGTCACTGGGTGAGTACTAAAGTTATTATAGTGCTCGCATCACCCAAATCTCCTTCCTAGACCACAACGGACGAACCCGGCAGCCGAACCATTCGATGAATGTACGCTACACCGGGTGAGCTAGCGAATGTCACTCCGTCGATCCTACAAGGGACCTCTTAGGCGATAGACATATTCCATGAGCACTTATTGCCGCTAGCTCTTCATTAACTATGACGACAGAGGCACACTTTTGAAAGACATCTCCGTAACTTTGCGAACAAGAAACCAGAAATGCTTGGTAAAAGCAAGCATATAATAATAAATATATAGCGTCGTTCAATAATTCGAAAGTTTGTGTGACATTATTGGACTATGTCGGAACTGAGGGATGATGTCCCTGAACCGAACCAAAAATTTCTAAGTCCACCGACGCTATCAGTTTCTTATCCGGCATCGCAGCATTCTGGTCTGACGAAAGAACCTGTAGAAGATCAAGTCAGATGACATACACAACAGCATATGTTGTTCCGAAAGGAAAAGCTCAAAATCCTCCGAATCCCTTTCGGTATCCCGTCGGACCGGATGAAATTTTCGGACGTCCGTGCCCGCTTCCGCGGAGCGTCCTGACCCAGCATCGTCGGATAAAACATTATGCGACAGATTCAGTTGTTGCTGGGATGCTGCGATAAGCTGTGCTATTTAGGATAGCACGTCCGTCCCCGAGGCCTGTGCAGTAGCGGTCTTACGATGCATTGCCGCCGGAAGCTCCGTGTACGTTGACTCCCGCACACTTTCCTATGCGAACGTCCGGAGTCTGCAGGCTTCGTGTCCCTGGCTACCGGATGGTGTGACTTGGTCGCCGATGATTCTCTGATTGGCGAAGCTGACTGGATATCTGAGGTCACGTAGCCAAGGTGCGGTCGTGTGCGCTGCCATGAGAATGAGGAAGCCTTACTGACAGTCTCTCCGGACTGACTATATGTCGGAGCGTCCCGAGTGGCGGACGTATGCTCCGAATGCGAAACATTTTGTACCACAACATCTGGGGCCAGACGTTGTTGTACGAGAGAGGAGCCTCTCTCGCTCGCCCTCCGGATGGACCTGAACGAGCTAGGAACCGGACTAAAAGGCTTCCTCCGTTCTCCCTCTAATCCGCCGTCACTGGGTGTGCATTTGGTAGATTTATAGTGCTCGCACCACCCCAAAACTCCTTCTAGACCGCAACGGACGAACCCGGCTGCCGAACCATTCGATGAATGGACGCTACACCGGGCGAGCTAGCGGACGTCAAAGGCCGTCGAACCTACTAGGGTCCTCTTAGGCAATTGGCGTATTTACATGAGCACTTTTCCGCTAGCCCTTCATTAATTGTGTTGGAAGACATCACGGATACATCACCCTAATCTTGATGGTCTGAAATAGAAATTGATAAAGTAGAGTGACCCTGCGGGGAAAGGACCGGAATGTCCAATTCCCCACTAACATACCGTGACATACGCTTCCCATATTGTCATCGAAATCATCAGATACAGAACAGGAGTTAGTGCGAGTACACTGACTACATATAGAATGATTATAAAAGTCAGAGGAAGACATCCTCTTATTACGATTGATCAAAATCCTTTCAATGTGAAAAGAAAACAAAGTCCTGGTACTCGCACCAACCCCTGACAATCAAAATACATAATAATAATATGATCCATTAACATAGAAAAAATAATTGAAATGTTAAAAAATTTATAGTAATTTATATATTTTTTATACTTACCAATGACCCAGACTTAGCTGGTGCTAACTCTAACAAAACCAGGGCCAAACACAAATTTTGCCCCCCAATCCCCAAAATTTGCATCCAAAACAAAAAGAAATCATGTCCTAAAGGACCTCAATACTACGCCTCTACTGCGCATGCGCAGTGACGCAGTCGTCCCGTAATTGGCGCCAATTATCATTCTTACTGGCAGTGCCTGGTCAGCGCTATGTACTCAGCGGGGAGGCAAGAGTTCCCAACTCCAGGGAGGGCCATCCCCGTCTGGGTCATTGGTAAGTATAAAAAATATATAAATTACTATAAATTTTTTAACATTTTTATACTGTACCAATGACCCAGACTTAGCTGAATAGTAAACAGGCTGGAGGGCCTTGGACATAGAGGAAAATCCAATAAGCTCAACTATATAGTAAAGAGGTAACCCCTTAAGGAGAAAAGGAGTATTAGGCTTTACATGTATCTTTCTTATTTAATATTAAATTAGAAAGATACACTACCCTTAATAATTGAGCACAATAACATTCATGTTCTCTATTAACATCCAGTATAACCCTTATACTAATTATTTTTAAAGCAAGCCAATAAATAAAGTAGTCCAGAGAATTGAGACTCTTTATAATCATTTAAAAGTGTCCGAGTATTGTATATTAAAGCCCGTTTGACACTTGACATATACAAATGCTTCACACCGAGCTACACTTTAAAAATAAGACATGAATGAATTTAAACATTAATATTACACTTTAAAACCATCCCGGAAGCGACTCAGAAATACTGACTTGGAGGAGGCATTCCCTTGCTTTTCACTATAAAGCAGGTGACCTAAGGGAACACCCGCCCCCACCCTTCCCCTTGCCCTGGGTCAAATAGCCCAGAGCGAAGAGGGCAGCCGGACGGAGTCACTGCCGGAACAGAAAGCCTGCATAACTATAGTTGCAACTGTTTAGTGGACGACATTCTGAGCAACAGATAACGGACCTAAACAATGCAGGTCTCCAGAAATGGACTCAATATTTCTGAGATAAAAATTCGTAAATGTGGATGGCTGAGACCAATAAGCAGCCTTCATTAAATCTGTAATAGCAACACTATTAGCATAAGCCCAGGAAGTAGAAAGAGCTCTTACTTCATGAGCAGAAATCTTAAGCACAGACTGCTGAGAAGATAAATCTTCATAAGCAGTACGGATAGTTAACTGAATCCATCTAGCAATAGAATGGACTGAAATGTCCTTTCTATTAGGCATCAAAGACAGAAAGAAACGTTTCCGTCCCTTTCTGATAAACGGAGATCTCTGTTTATAGATACGTAGTGCTCTAACAGGACAGAGTAAAGGCCTACGCCCGTCTGAAGACGGAAGAGCCTTAATAACAATAGGTTCCGGATATTTATTAGGAGCCTGATTCTTAGCTAAAAAACCCACATTAGTAGTGAAGGTGATAGTGTTCCCAACACTATGATAATGAGAATCATCCACCGATAGTGCATGAAGCTCACTGACTCTTCTGGCAGAAGAGAAAGCTAAGAGAAAAGCTGTCTTATAAGATAAGAATTTGAAATCTACTGTCCCAAGAGGTTCAAATGGCTTTTCCTTCAATTTAAGGAGAACCCAAGCTAAATTCCACTTAGGAATTAATCTAAGAGTTCTGGGTCTATTTATCGAAAAGTTTCTAACCAACTTCGATAAAGAGACATTAGATCCAATTTGTAAACTATCATGATGTGCATAGGTATCAGATAACATAGATCTATAACCCTTTATAGTAACAGGCTGCAGTTTGATTTCGTCAAACAAGTATACTAGAAAGTTTGCAATGTCTGGTATAGAGGGATCAAATATATCTACAGAATGATCCCTACACCAACGACGAAAAACCTTCCACTTAGCCACATAGTTTAGCGAAGAGGAGGTCCTCCTACAGTTAGAAATCGCGTCCACTGCTCGTCCTGTAAAGTGCTTGCCATGCAAGAAGGACCGCACAACGGAAAAACGTGAAGGTTGAGACCTTGCGGGTTGTGATGGAGTTGGCGCGATTTCCCCTGCGAAAGAAGATCCTCTCGTGGAGGAAGCTTCTGCGGTAGGTCCCACAACAGACACCTGAGTAGATTTATCCACGGTCTCTGTGGCGACAGAGATGCTACCAACAGAATCTTGCATTGAGATTGTTTTATCTTTAGCAATACTTGTTGAATTAACGGCGCTGGAGGATACGCATATCCTATCATTCCGTCCCAAGGGATCGACAGAGCGTCTACTGCAAATGCTCTTGGATCCGGACACGGAGACACATACGTCTGCAACTGATTGTTGAGATGTGTCGCAAATAAGTCTATCATTGGCCGTTCCCATTGGTAGCAAATCTGATTGAATACTTGTTTGTTGAGAGTCCACTCCGACGGCAACAAGCGAACCTTTCGTGAAAGGGAGTCTGCTAGCACATTCAGACGACCCGGTATGTGACGGACCGAAAGAAGAACGTGATGTTCTAACGCAAACAGAAGGATTCTTTCCGTTAGATTGAACAACGGAACTGAATGAGTGCCTCCCTGATTCCGTATATATGCCACTACTGTCGTATTGTCGGATAGGATTTGGACATGAGCATCGTGAATAATGTCCATCCAGTGACGTAACGCAAGCCAAATTGACATCATTTCCTTGATGTTTATGTGCTTGCACAGGAATTGCGGATCCCAAAGACCCTGGCATCTCGAATCCGTTGGGATTAATGATGCACCCCAACCTGTTTGACTGGCATCCGTCATAACGGTAAAACTCGGATCCGGCAACTGCAGCGGAACTCCTTGAGTTAACCACTGAATGTTTGCCCAAGTCTGAATCTCTTGTTTCACTTGATCTGACAAGAGAACGTCTACATCGAGCGAATGAATTTTCACACTCCAATTCTGAGTCAGGAAAATTTGAAGAGGACGTGTGCGTAGCCGCCCCATCGGAATGAGATCCGCGGCGGCTCCGCACAGACCTATCAGTCTCATAAATTCTCTCGCCGTGACTTTGTCTGCGTGCAGACAATAGCGAGCGTAACAACTGACTAATTTCACTCTGGTTAACGGCAGACGAACGAGATTGTTGTGCGTCTCGAAGCTCATTCCCAGATGAGTGAATGACTTGGACGGCACCAGATCCGACTTCTCCTCGTTTACTATAAAACCGAGACGTCGGAGCAATAGAAGAAGATTCTGAACATCGTTCTGAAGCGTTAACTCATTGCCGTACCTCTGAAGAATGTCGTCCAGGTAGGCCGACGTTACCGCAGACGAATGAGCTCGGAAGTAGATCATTACCGAGTTCATTACCCGCGTGAAAGCCCAGGGTGCTAGATTCAATCCGAAGAACATCGCCCGGAATTGATACACCACTCCCAGGACTGCAAAGCGTAGATACTTTCGGAATGTCGGATGTACCATGACGTGAAAGTACGCATCTTTGAGATCTATGCTCGTTGCATAATCGTTCACCCGAATACTCGCTCTGACCGATCGAATCGTCTCCATATAAAACTTCGGAGCGACGATCAGCTTGTTTATCCAGCTCAAATCTATGACTGGACGGAACGAGCCGTCTGGTTTCGGAACCAGAAACAGATGGCTGTAGAATCCCAGAGATTCCTGGTTTTCTACGACCTCTACCGCGTTCTTCATTAAAAGAGACTGCACCTCTGATAACAGAGCGTCTTTTTTCTGTGGATTTGACAGAAGATGAGTCCACTTTGGACTTCGAGTTAATGGAGGCTTTTGTTTGAAGGATATCTTTAGACCTTCCGAAGTCACTCCTCTCACCCAAGGGTCGTCCGTAATCGACGCCCACTCTTGTGAAAAACTCGACAACCTTCCGCCAACCGGAATGCGATAGAGGTTTAAGCCATCACCTCCTGGACCTGCGAGGCCTGCGGTAGGAGAAACCACGTCTTCCACGACCCGCACCTCGCCTCGTCGACCTCGGGGCGTCCGACCGATTGTCCCGGCCTGAAGGACGTCCCGAACGAGAGTCGCTATCCTGACGGTCTCTCGAATAAGACCAAGAGGACGCACCGGAACCTCTATAGGAACCTCTCTTGGGCGCATTAGACCCAGAAGTGCCTGTCTTATTCATGTCTGCTGTATCCGACTTCTTAGGAGCCGATCTGAACAACAGAGAATCATTAGCTTTCTTTTTAATTTTATCATAAATAGCGGAAAGCTTGCCGTCAAAGAGAAGTTCTCCTGAGACGGAAGCGACTCTAAGAGAGTTCTTCACCTTAGAATCCACTAGTGTGGATGTAGCTAGGGCTGCGTCACGTCTAACCAACTCCAGATTTGCCACTGAAAGGGCGGAGTTACACGTGGAATAAGCTACTGCCCTTGAAAGAAGTCTTAAAGAGGATTGTATATCCTGAAACTCTTCCCCTTGAAGGCGCAGTGATAACGCCTTAGTAAGGTGATCTGCGTAAGATAAGGCATCTAAATTGGCTCTGTGAGACGCAATAGCTGTTTCCAACACCGCGGTTGGAATAGAAGCTGACGACGGTAATGATAGCTCTAAGTCTTCCGCCTCGTCGTCCATACACAGAGGAACTCTCGGTATACCCTGTCCTGCCGTATCGAATTTATTCCTTGCATTAATGAAAGGCAGGTTGAGAGTATTAGCGGACAAGAAACCTGCTTTCCCCGTCCTGGAAGCAAGTTTAAATATAGCGTCGTTCAATAATTCAAATGTTCTAGCAACATTATTGGACTGCGACGGAAACTCGGGAGCGATGTCCCTGAACCGCTCAAAAAATTCAGAGTCCAATGACGCTATAATTCTCTTGTCCGGAAGCGCAGCAGTCTGGCCCGACGGAACAACTTGAGGGAGAAAGTGCCGGATGAAGTCCACGGCAGCTTTATGTTGTTCCGAAAGGGATAGCTCCAAGTCATCCGTATCCCTTTCACCATCCGGTCGGACCTCACGATGTTCCCGGTCGTCCGCCCCCGATGCTTCGGCGGAGCGTACAGACCCAGCGCCGTTGGATAATTCTCGATCCGACACCGTTTCTGTCGGCTGCTGGGATGCTGCGATAAGCTGTGCTATCTGCACAAGAATGTCCGGCGTCGAGACCTGCGGAGGCGCAGTCTTTCGCTGCTTCGCCGAGGGCAGCTCCGCATCAGATGGCTCCCGCATACTTTTCCTATGCGAACGTCCGGAGTCCATCGGTCTCGAATCCCTGGCTGCCGGATGGTGTGACCTGGTCGCCGAAGAATCCTTCATCGGCGAAGCTGGTAATATATCGGCGGTCACGCAGCCAAGGTGCAGTCGTGTGCGCTGACGAGAAGAGGAAGCCTTAACAGTCTCTGCGGACTGCTTATACAACGGAGCGTCCCGAGCGACGGACGTATGCTCCGCTAAAGACACATTTTGTACCACAACATCTGGTCCCAGATGTTGTTGTATGAGAGAGGGACCTCTCTCGCTCACGGCCCGGCTGGACCTGGACGAGCTATGAACCGGACTAAAAGGCTTCCTCCGTTCTCGCTTACTATCCGCCGTCACTGGGTGTGCATCTATTATGTTTATAGTGCTCGCATCACCCAAAATTTCCTCTTGGACCGCATCGGACGAACCCGGCTGCCGAACCATTCGGTGAATGGACGCTACACCGGGCGAGCTAGCGGACGACATTTGTCTAATCTCCATGAGCACTTTTGCCGCTAGCTCTGAATTCATTTGTGACGACGGACGCACACTTGAAGAAGATAACATGGAAACATCACCCTGTTCTGGTTCCTCTGAAATAGAAACTGAGAGAGTAGAGTGACCTTGCGGAGAAAGAGCCGGCATCGCTCTTTCTCCAGAAACAACATATCGTGACACACGTTTCCAATGTTTCTCATCCCAATGTTCACATATAGGACAGGGATTAATGCGAGAACACTGACTACAATTAATACAATGATCATGAAAGTCAGAGGAAGATTTCTTCCTATTACAATTTGAACAACGTCCCTTCATTGTGAAAGAACAACAATAAGTCCTAGTTACTCGCAAAAACCCCTGACACAAAGATACATAATAACATGATCCATTAATAAATGAAAAAACAATTGCAAAACAAAATAATTTTGAAAAAATATTTTTTCAGAGAAGCCCAAGTTGCTGAAAAGTAACGTTGAGCCCCGATGGATCCGATGGCAAAGTGTGGTCAAAAATTTTAAATTTATATAAAATAATTAATGAGACACTTTCGGATAATATAAATGTATCTTATAATGAGATAAACTGCCACAAATCCAAACAGCCCCCCTCAAAAAAGGCTGTTGCCAATGAAAACAAACAGTGTAAACACACTAGAAAACATGACTCCAGGCACTGAAAAAACTGGCCCGGAATCAGTCATCAATTACACTCTATCTGATGCAAAACAGAGACTCCCAGGGGAGAATATGTAGAACATCAGATGGAAGATGCAGAACACAAACGTTATACACCCATGGGTGAAAACGTAACTATGGGGAAAATAACAGAAAACATTCTGTAACCAAGCAACTCTCCCAGGAAATTTTAGAAATGAAATTTCTCAAAAATATGCCAAAAGCATGGGAGAATTGCCAGGGGGGACTTTAGAAGGCTAGGGGAGAGGAAACACTGAATAAGCAGTGCAACAATTAGCAAGAATGACAACAAGAGGCCCATGCCTCGAAAATAGGCAACTTAACATAATTTCATCAAAAAATTTTAAGTACAGCCCTGATTATTTTTTGCCACTTCGTTTTCCTCTCCTCCTTCTATCCTCCTTAGAATCACATTTTCTCCAAAAATTACGTGTCTGGCATCCTTTAAACTGAGATTTACAAGCACAAAGATCAGTGAGATGTTGACTGATGAAGGGCCAAACAGAGAATGATAATTGGCGCCAATTTCGGGACGACTGCGTCACTGCGCATGCGCAGTAGAGGCGTAGTATGGAGGTCCTTTAGGACATGATTTCTTTTTGTTTTGGATGCAAATTTTGGGGATTGGGGGGCAAAATTTGTGTTTGGCCCTGGTTTTGTTAGAGTTAGCACCAGCTAAATCTGGGTCATTGGTACAGTATAAAAATCAAAATATTTTGAAAAAATATTTTTTCAGAACAGCCCAAGTTTCTGAAAAGTAACGTTGAGCCCCAATGGATCCCAAGCCAAAGTGTGGACAAAAAATTTAAAAATATTTTAAACAATTTATGCAACACTTATGAACAATAATAATGTATCTAGTTATGATTAAATTAACCTCAAGATATTATTTTCAAGAAATCCCCCCTCACACAGAGGGCTGTTGTAAATGTAAACAATAAGTGTAAAAACACTAAAATAAGACTCCAGGCACCCAGGCCCGAAATCAGTTACCAAAAATACACGATCTGATGCAAAACAGAGACTTCCAGGGAAGAAACTGCAGAACATCAGATGGTAGATGCAGAACACAACGCCTAACCACCCATAGGTGAAGACGTAAACATGGGGAAAAGAACAGAATTCATTCTGTTATTCAGCTAAAACTCCCAAGAAATTTTAGTAATAATAATTACAGAAACTATGCCAAAAGCACGGGAGAATAGCAAGAGGGGGCTTAAAGGAAAGGGAGAGAGGAAAACACTGAAAAGTTAAAAAATTTATAGTAATTTATATATTTTTTATACTTACCAATGACCCAGACATAGCTGGTGCTAACTCTTAAAATATAGGGCCAAACACAAATTTTGCCCCCCAATCCCCAAAATTTGCATCTAAAACTAAAGAAAACATGTCCTGAAAGGCCCTCCACACTTCGCCCCTACTGCGCATGCGCAGTGTCAAGGACGTTCCGAAATTGGCGCCATTTATCATTCTAATAACCAGTGCCTGGTAAGCGCTATGTACTCAGCGGGGAGGCAAGAGTTCCCAACTCCTGGGAGGGCCATCCCCGTCTGGGTCATTGGTAAGTATAAAAAATATATAAATTACTATAAATTTTTTAACATTTTTATACTGTACCAATGACCCAGACATAGCTGAATAGTAAAAAGGCTGGAGGGCCAAGGACATAGAGCAAAATGGAATACGCTCAATAAAATAAAATAGAGTCATCCCCTGTAGGGAAAAGAAGTAATAGGCCTTACATGTATCTTTCTTATTTATGATAAATTAGAAAGATACAACATCTTCCAAAAATTGAGCTACATACATCCATGTACTCTATTAATATCCAATAATCCTTATACTAATAATTTTTAAAGTAAGCCAATAATAAAGTAAGTCTAGAGAATAGAGACTCTTATACTCCTAAAAGTGTGTGAGAATTGCATAATCATGTCCGTTGACATATGCAATATTCAAAAGCTATACTTTAAAAACTAAGACTTGAATGAATTTTATAAACTTAAACTTCTCACTAAACAACCATCCCAATAACAGCTCAGAATTACTAACTCCGGAGGAGGTATCCCCTTGTTTTCATAGTAAAAACAGGTGACCCAAGGGAACACCCTCCCCCCCCCCCCCCCCCCTTTTTCTTGCCCTGGGTCAAATAGCCCAGAGCGAAGAGGGCAGCCGAACGGAGACACTGCCAAAACAGACAGCCTACCTAGCTATAGTAGCAACTGTTAAGTGAATGACATTCTGAGCAGTAGATAATAGACCTAACAATAGAGGCCTCCAGAAATGGACTCGATATTTCTGAGATAAAATTCATGAATGGATGGCTGAGCGCAATGAGCAGCCTTCAAAAATCTATAATAGCAACACTATTAATGTAAGCCCAAGAAGTAGAACTCTTACTTCATGAGCCGAAATCTTAAGCACAACTGCTAAGCCAATGATATACCATAAGCAGTACGCTAGTTAATAGAATCCATTAACAATAAAATGGAGCGTAACGTCCTTCTACTAGACATCAAAGACAGAAGAAGCTTACGCCCTTGTAATAAACAGATATCTGTTTATAAATACATAAACTGTACCCGGAAAGAGTAAAGGCCTATGCCCATCTGAAGACGGAAGGACCTTAAAATAATAGGTTCCGGAAATAGGAGCCTAACTCTTATGCAACAATCCAACCTAAATAGTAACGGAAGTATTGATTCCGAAACTATGAAAGTGAAAATCATCCATCGATAGTGCATGAAACTCACTGACTCTACAGTAAAAGAGAAACCAACAGAATTACTGTCTAAAAGGTCAGAATTTGAAAACTACTGTTTCCAGAGGCTCAAATGATTACTTAGCTAAATAAGAACCGAAGTTAAAATCCGTATAGGAATTTAATCTAATGATTCTAAGTCTATTTATCAAAAAGTTACTAACTGACTTAGATAAAGAGACAAAAGACTCAATTGTAAACTATCGTAGAGTGCATAGGTATGAGGTAACATAAACCTATAACCTAAATAACAACAGGCTGCAGTAGATCTTGTCAAACAAGTATACTAAAAAATAGCAATGAGTAGTATGGAGGGATCAACCATATGAACATAATGATCCCTACACCACGACGGAAGAGCCTCCACTTTAGTCGCATAGAATAGCGAAGAAGAGGATCTCCTATAGTAAGAAATCGCGTCCAAAGCTCGTCCAGTACAGTGCTTACAATGCAATACGGACCACACAACGGAATACATGAAGGTTGCGACCTTGCTGGTTGTGATAAAGATGACACGATTTACCCAGTGAAAAAAGATCCTCACATAGAGGAAGATTTCACGTTAAGATCCACAGTAGACAAGAGAGTAAATTACTCATGATCTCTGTGAAGATAGAGATGCTATCAACAGAAATGTATTGTGGTTGTTTATCTTAGCAATACCTGCTAAAACAACAGCGCCGGAGGATACGCGTATCCTATCATTCCGTCCTATAGATCAATAGAGCGTTAACAGTATTAGCTCAGAGATCTGGACAAGCCAACACATACGTCTGCAATTGATTAGCAAGCTGTGTCATAAATAAAACATCATTGGGCGCTCCCATAGATAGCAAATCTGATTGAATACTTGTTTGTTGAGAGTCCATTCTGACAGCAACAAGCGACCCGTAAGAGAACGGGAGTGCGATAAAACAATCAGACGACCCAGAATATGACGGACCAAAACTAAACTTGGTGTACTATAACCAACAGACGGATTCTTTCCATTAAATTGAATAACGGAAACGAAAGAGTGCCTCCCTGGTTCCGGAGATACGCCACTACTGTTGAATTAAAGGACAGGAATTTGGGCATGCGTTTCTGAATAATGTTCATGCAATGACAAAAAGCAAGCCTAAAAAACATTATTCCGCGGAAGTTAAACTGATAGCTAAAAGACTGCGGAACCCAAAGACCCTGGCACTTCGAATCCGTAGGGATCAGTATATATCCCAATCTGTTTGACTGGCAACCGTCATAACAGCCACACTCGGGTCCGGCAACTGTGGCGGCACTCTCTGAGTCAACCACCGAATGTTTGCCCCAGTCTGAATCTCTTGTAACACTAGATAGACAAGAGAATGTATAAATCAAGCAATTCATGGATTGCCGGAAAGTTGCCGTCGAAGAGAAGCTCCTCCGAGAACGAAGCGACTCTGAGAGAGTTCTTAACCTACTATCCACGCGTGGATGTAGCTAGGGCTGCATCACGTCTAACCAACTCCAATCAGCCACTGAAGGGCGGAGTTATACGTGAACAAACTACTGCCCTCAAAAGAAATTACATTGAGAATAATATCCCGTAAATCTTTTCTTGAAGACGTAAAGATAACGCCTCAGTAAGGCGGATTACGTATAATAAAGCGTCTAAGTTAAGTCTACTATACATAATGTCGTTCCCAACATTGAAATTGGAAAAGACATAAACGGCGAAAAAGAATATATGCAGTCTTTAATCACACCGTCTAGACGCATATGAACTCTCGGTATGCCCTGCTCTGCCAAAATAAACTATATGTAAAAAAGATAAAATGGCAGAAATGAGCCACGCGGACAAGAAACTAAACTATCATGCTTAGTAGCAGGCTTGTATATATATATAAATATATAGCGTCGAAAAATAAAACACATGTTGTAATGACAACATTGGACTGCGTCGGTAAGTCAGGGACAAAGTCCCTGTACCGATCGAAAAATCCGAGTCCAATGACGCTATAAGTCTCTTATCCAAGATCGCAGCAATGAAGTCCGAAAAATAATCACTGGAAGAAATGCCAGAAGATATGAAAGGCATCTTCCGATACTACTAAAGGGAAAACTCGAAATCTTTCGAATCCCTTTCGCCATCCTGTCGGACCCTATAAAGCGTTCGGTCGTCCGTAGCTTGATGCAACCGCGGACCGCACCGACCCAGCGCCGTCGGATAATTCCTGATTCGACCGAGAAACCGTCAATTGCTGGGACGCTGCGAAACAACTGTGCTAACTCGGATAGCACGTCCGTCACTGAGGCCTGAGGAGCAGCGGTCTTACGATGCATTGCCGCAGGAAGCTCCGAGATCGTTACCCCGTGCATACTTCCAATATGCGAGCGAACGGAGTGTATAGGCCTCGTGTCCCTTGGCTACCGGATGGCGCGACCTATTCGCTGTGGAATCACTGAATGCCGAAACTGATCGGATACTCGAGGTCACGTAGCCAATGTGCGGTCGTGTGCCCTGCTGTGAGGATGAGGAAGCATTAAAGACAGTCTCTCGGACTGTCAATATAACGGAGCGTCCCGAGCAACGGACATATGCTCCGAATGTAAAATATCTGAACCACAACATGCGGTCCCCTATGTTGTTGGCTTCCTCCGATCTGTCCTCAATCTGCCGTCACTGGGTGAGTACTAAAGTAATTAAAGTGCTCGCATCACCCAAATCTCCTTCCTAGACCGCAACGGACGAACCCGGCAGCCAAACCATTCGATGAATGTACGCTACACCGGGTGAGCTAGCGAATGTCACTCCGTAAGCGATAGACATATTCCATGAGCATTTATTGCCGCTAACTCTTCATTAACTATGACGACAGAGGCACACTTTTGAAAGACATCTCCATAACTCTTCGAACAAGAAACCAGAAATGCTTGGATAGCAAGCATAGAATAATAATATATATAGCGTCGTTCAATAATTCGAAAGTTTGTGTGACATTATTGGACTATGTCGGAACTGAGGGACGATGTCCCTGAACCGAACCAAAAATTTCTAAGTCCACCGACGCTATCAGTTTCTTATCCGGCATCGCAGCATATGTTGTTCCGAAAGGGAAAGCTTGAAATCCACTGAATCCCTTTCGGTATCCCGTCGGACCGGATGAAACTTTCGGACGTCCGTACCCGCTTCCGCGGAGCGTCCCGACCCAGCATCGTCGGATAAAATATATGCGACAGATTCAGTTGATGCTGGGATGCTGCGATAAACTGTGCTATTAAGGAAAGCACGTCCGTTCCCGAGGCCTGTGCAGTAGCGGACTTACGATGCATTGCCGCTGGAAGCTCCGTGTACGTTGACTCCCGCACACTTCCTATGCGAACGTCCGGAGTCTGCAGGCCTCGAGTCCCCGGCTACCGACCCAGCGCTGTCGGATAATTCTCGATCCGACACCGTTTCTGTCGGCTGCTGGGATGCTGCGATAAGCTGTGCTATGTGCACAAGAATGTCCGGCGTCGAGACCTGCGGAGGCGCAGTCTATCGCTGCTTCGCCGAGGGCAGCTCCGCATCAGATGGCTCCCGCATACTTTTCCTATGCGAACGTCCGGAGTCCATCGGTCTCGAATCCCTGGCTGCCGGATGGTGTGACCTGGTCGCCGAAGAATCCTTCATCGGCGAAGCTGGTAATATATATCGGCGGTCACGCAGCCAAGGTGCGGTCGTGTGCGCTGACGAGAAGAGGAAGCCTTAGCAGTCTCAGCGGACTGCCTATACAACGGAGCGTCCCGAGCGACGGACGTATGCTCCGCTAGCGACACATTTGTACCACAACATCTGGGGCCAGATGTTGTTGAACGAGAGAGGGGCCTCTCTCGCTTGCCGTCCGGATGGACCGGAACGAGCTATGAACCGGACTAAAAGGCTTCCTCCGTTCTCCCTCCGATCCGCCGTCACTGGGTGTGCATTAAGTTAATTTTATAGTGCTCGCATCACCCCAAAATTCCTTCTAGACCGCAACGGACGAACCCGGCTGCCGAACCATTCGGTGAATGGACGCTACACCAGGGCGAGCTAGCGGACGTCAAAGGCCGTCGAACCTACTAGGGTCCTCTTAGGCAATTGGCGTATTACATGAGCACTTTTCCGCTAGCCCTTCATTAATTGTGACGACGGAGGCACACTGTTGGAAGACATCACAGATACATCACCCTAATCTTGATCGTCTGAAATAGAAATTGATAAAGTAGAGTGACCCTGCGGGGAAAGGACCGGAGTGTCCAAATCCCCAACAACATACCGTGACATACGCTTCCCATATTGTCATCGAAATCATATGATACAGAACAGGAGTTAATGCGAGTACACTGACCACATATAGAATGATAATAAGGTCAGGGGAAGACTTCCTCTTAAAACAATTGATCAATATCCTTTCAATTTGAAAAGAAAACAAGTCCTGGTACTCGCACTAACCCCTGGCAATCAAAATACATAATAATAATATGATCCATTAATATAGAAAAAATAATTGAAATCAAAATATTTTGAAAAAATATTTTTTCAGAACAGCCCAAGTTTCTGAAAAGTAACGTTGAGCCCCAATGGATCCCAAGCCTAAGTGTGGACAAAAATTTTAAAAATATTTTAAACAATTTATTCAACACTTACGAACAATAATAATGTATCTAGTTATGATTAAAATAACATAAAGATATTATTATTTAGAAATCCCCCCCTCACACAGAGGGCTGTTGTAAATGTAAACAATGAGTGTAAAAACACTAAAATAAGACTCCAGGCACCCAGGCCCGAAATCAGTTACCAAAAATACACCATCTGATGCAAAACAGAGACTTCCAGGGAAGAAACTGCAGAACATCAGATGGTAGATGCAGAACACAACGCCTAACCACCCGTAGGTGAAGACGTAAACATGGGGAAAGAACAGAATTCATTCTGTTATTCAGCTAAAACTCCCAAGAAATTTTAGTAATAATAATTACAGAAACTATGCCAAAAGCATGGGAGAATAGCAAGGGGGAACTTAAAGGACAGGGAGAGAGGAAAAACACTTGAAAAAACAGTGTAACTAAATAATCAGAATGACAACAAAATGGCTGCTGCCTTGAAAATAGGTAACTTAACATAATTTCATTAAAAAATTTTAAGTTACAGCCCTGATAATATTCTGTCACACATTCTTTTCCTCTCCTCCTTTTCTATCCTCCTTAGAATCACCATTTCACTAATATTTATGTGTCTGGCATCATTTAAACTGAGATTTAAAAGCACAAAGATCAGTCAGATGTTAACTGATGAAGGGCCAAACTTAGAATGATAAATGGCGCCAATTTCGGAACGTCCTTGACACTGCGCATGCGCAGTAGGGGCGAAGTGTGGAGGGCCTTTCAGGACATGTTTTCTTTAGTTTTAGATGCAAATTTTGGGGATTGGGGGGCAAAATTTGTGTTTGGCCCTATATTTTAAGAGTTAGCACCAGCTATGTCTGGGTCATTGGTACAGTATAAAAATATCAGTGTAACTAAATAACAAGAATGACAACAAAATGGCTGCTGCCTCGAAAATAGGTAACTTAACATAATTTCATTAAAAAATTTTTAGTTACAGCCCTGATAATATTCTGTCACACATTTTTCCTCTCCTCCTTCTATATCCTCCCTAGAATCACCATTTCACTAACATTTATGTGTCTGGCATCATTTAAACTGAGATTTACAAGCACAAAGATCAGTCAGATGTTAACTGATGAAGGGCCAAACTAAGAATGATTAATGGCGCCAATTTCGGAACGTCCTTGACACTGCGCATGCGCAGTAGAGGTGAAGTGTGGAGGGCCATTCAGGACATGTTTTCTTTGGTTTTAGATGCAAATTTGGGGGATTGGGGGGCAAAATTTGTGTTTGGCCCTATATTTTAAGAGTTAGCACCAGCTATGTCTGGGTCATTGGTACAGTATAATAATATAGCAATTTTGAGCATTTTTTTTCAGGATAAATGAAAGTGTCAATGACACTGTAGCTCAACGTGTGTAAGACATGTACATGTATAGTATGTGACACAGCAATGACACACATCTAGGTAATGACCTGATAACAAAGGTACATGTAAAGTATTGTAAAGGTCTGTACATAAATACTGACCATAGCATGTAACAAATGTACAGGTAAAGTATTGTAAAGGTGGGTGACAGTTAGATGCTAAACTAGAAATGAAATCTCCATGGGGTTAATGTTGCAATGAGATCCTTGTATGGTGCACCATAAGCCAAATTTTAGCAACTGTTTTGGCCTGTTTGATTCAAACCCTTCTAAGGTTGATTCATACTAATTAATAAATATTTGTCCAGTCCTTCTTAAAATATAGGTATTTGAATTTTTTATTGTTAGCTCATAGGGTTCCCACGGGTGAGGTTTTATTTTTCTCATTGGAAATAGAAAATCGGGTTGTGCTAATAATATTTTCTCCCCCCACTGCATGTGTAACATACGTGTGTCCCGGGTGAGATAGCAGGGAGAGACAGATGTATCCCACCCCACTCATGTGACGTTATACATTTATAACGTTATTAAGACGTTATGCATATCGTATCAGTTTCTTGCTACCAACTAATTCATATGACGTCATAGGAATGCAGTGTGATAAAAGTTTGATGCTCTAAAACTCTTCAACCCTCAAGCTGCCACCGTTCCTATTCGATTTCGTGGTATATACCTTTGGTATATACATAACTTGTGCATGCTCTTTCTGATGGTGTCATCAGTTTCTCAAAACAACGAATACAAAATGAGTTGATTGAATCAGCATGTGACTCCCGATTACTTCTGGCTAATGTAATCACTGCATGATGGGGGGAGAAAAATGATAAATTCATAGTAATTTGTGTATTTTTATACTTACCAATGGCCCAGACATAGCTGGTGCTAACTCTAAATTATCCAGGGCCAAACACAAATTTTGCCCCTCAATCCCCAAAATTTGCATCAAAAACCAAAAATTTAATGTCCTATGTGGCCCTCCATACATTTGACAACTGCGCATGCGCAGTGTCCAGGAAGTGCCAAAATTGCTGCCAAATATCATTCCTTCTAAATTGTCTGCTAAATGTTATAGTCAGTGGGGAGGTATGAGTGCCCACTCATGGGAGGGCCGTCCCCGTCTGGGCCATTGGTAAATATAAAAATATACAAATTACTATGAATTTATCATATTTTTACACAGTAACCAATGGCCCAGACATAGCTGAATGGTAAATAGGTTGGAAGGCGTAGGACATAAAGGAAAACGCAATAACTCAACTTCTACAAATAGATAATCTCCTACAGGAGAATAGGAGAGCACGGAATTACATATGTCCTTCATATTTAATAAAATAAGAAGGACATAACACCAACAAAGTAATTGAGTATAACTCCATATATAATACTCTATTAACATCCAGCATAACCCATTATGCTAATTCGGTGAAGGGAAGCCAAAATATAAAAAAAGTCCAGAGAATGAGACTCTGTATATTAAATTAAAAGTGTCTGAGGATTGTATATAAACGCTCGTTTGACACGTCGGAGGGCTTCCCTTGCTTTTCACTATAAAGCCAGGTGTTGATAAGGGAAAACTGTTAACACCCCCCCCCCCCCCTTCCCCTTGTTCTGGGTCACACAACCACAGAATGAAGAGGGCAGCGGAACAGCGTCAATGCTGGAATGGAAAACCTAAATAACTATAGCTGTAAACATTTTAATGGACGACATTCTGAGCAACAGAAAGAGGACCTAAACTTCTAAGGTCACCAGAGATGGACTCTATATCTCTAAGGTAAAACCTAGTGAATGTAGAGGGGCTGTGTTCAGTATGCAGCTTTTATGAGATCAGATATGGCTATACAGTGAGAGTAAGCCCAAGAAGTTGACAGCGCCCTGACTTCATGCGCTGAAATCTTATTGACAGATCGCTGATCTGAAGAAAGATCATCATAAGCAATACATATTGCCAACTGGATCCATCTAGCTATAGATTGAACAGAAATATCCTTTCTGTTAGGAACTAATGATAAAAAGAAGCGTTTCCTTCCTTTCCTAATAAAATCAGATCAGTGTTTATAAATGCGCATAGCCCTGACTGGACACAGCAATGGTCTACGATTGTCCACAGAAGGCAGAGCCCTAATTATAATAGGCTCTGGCCTTACATTAGGAACTAGATTCTTAGCCAAAAAACCAACTTGTGTAGTTAAAGTGATGGTATTTCCAACACTGCGATAGTGAGATTCGTCCACAGATAACACATAGAATTCTCTAACTCTTCTAACGGATGCAAAGGCTAAGAGAAATGCAGTTTTATTCGTAAAAAATTTGAACTCTACAACGTCTAATGGCTCAAACGGAGCTTCTTTGAGCTTCAACAGAATCCAGGCTAAATTCCATTTTGGAATTAACCTGCGAGTTCTAGGTCTATTAATTGAGAAATTTCTAACCAATTTGGATATAGAAACATTAGACCCGATATCCAAGCTATCGTGATGAGCATAAGTGTCTGATAATATAGACCTATAGCCTTTAATAGTGACGGTCTGCAGTTTGAGAACGTCAAACAAGCAGACCAGAAAATCTGCAATGTCTGGTATGGAAGGATCATAAATGTCTATAGACTGATCCTTACACCAACGGAAGAAAACTCTTCACTTTACTGCATAATTCAGAGAAGAGGAGGTCCTCCTACAGTTAGTAATTGCGTCCACTGCTCGTCCTGTAAAGCACTTCCCGTGCAAGAAGGACCGCACAACGGAAATACGTGAAGGTTGAGACCTTGCAGGTTGTGATGCAGTGTGCGTGACTTCTCCTGATAAAGAAGGTCCTCCCGTGGAGGAAGCTTCCGGGGAATGTCCCATAACAGACACCTGAGAAGATTAATCCAAGGTTTCTGCGCTGACAGAGATGCTACTAACAGAATCTTGCAATGGGATTGCTTGATCTTTAGCAAGATCTGTTGAATTAATGGTGTTAGAGGATATGCATATCCTATCACTCCGTCCCATGAAATCGAGAGAGTGTCTATTGCATACGCTCGTGGATCTGGACATGGCGACACATAAGTCTGCAACTGATTGTTGAGATGTGTCGCTAATAAGTCTATCATTGGTTGATCCCACTGGTAGCAAATCTGTCTGAACACCCGCTTGTTTAGAGTCCAATCTGACGGCAACATGCGGCTCTTCCGAGAGAGCGAGTCTGCCAACACGTTCAGACGACCCGGAATATGCCGGATAGACAGTTGAACTTGATGATTCAAGACAAACAGAAGGATGCTTTCCGTTAACTGGCATAACGGAATCGAATGCATGCCACCCTTGTTCCTTATGTATGCTACCACTGTCGAGTTGTCCGACAATATCTGAACATGAGCGTTCTCTATAATGTGAATCCACTGTTGTAGCACTAGCCATATTGACATCATTTCTTTGATGATTATGTGCTTGACTAGGAACTCTGGGTCCCAAAGACCCTGGCATTTCGAGTCTGTCGGAGTCAGGGTCGCGCCCCAACTAATCTGACTCGCATCCATCATAATCGTGAAAGCCGGATCCGGTAAATGCAGTGGAACTCCTTGTGTTAACCACTGAATATCTGCCCAAATCTGAACTTTTTGTTTTACTTTGTCCGTTAAAACAATATTTGTTTCGAGCGAATGCTTCTTCACACTCCTGTTCTGAGTAAAGAATATCTGGAGAGGACGTGCGCGCAAGCGGCCCATCGGAATAAGTTCGCGGCCGCACCACACAGACCCATCAGTCGCATGAACTCTCTTGCTGTTACTGCGTCTGAGTGTAGACAAAAGCGAGCGTAACAACTGACTAATTTCGCTCTGGGTAACGGCAGACGAACCAGATTGTTGTGAGTCTCGAAGCTCATACCCATGTGGATGAATGACTTGGACGGAGCTAGATCCAACTTCTTCTCGTTTACTATGAAACAGAGACGTTGGAGCAGTAGAAGCAGACTCTGAACATCGTTCTGAAGAATATCTTTGTTGCCGTATCTCTGAAGAATGTCGTCCAAGTAAGCCGACATTACCGCAGACGAATGAGCTCGGAAATAAGACATTACCGAGTTCATTATTCGAGTGAACGCCCAGGGAGCTAGATTCAGACCGAAGCACATTGCTCGGAACTGATATACTGTCCCCTGAACGGCGAACCATAGGTACTTTCTGAATGCCGGATGTACCATGACATGAAAGTACGCATCTCTTAGATCTATGCTTGCCGCATAGACATTTACTCGTATGCTCGCTTTTACTGACCGAATGGTTTCCATATAGAACTTTGGAGCTACGATAAGTTTGTTTATCCAGCTCAAGTCTATTACTGGTCGGAATGAGCTGTCTGGCTTCGGTACGAGAAACAGGTGACTGTAGAAACCTAAAGATTCGTGGTCGCTGAATTGACGATTTTGCGAGTAATTGTAAGAAGATTTCTTATATCCTCGCGAGGAGTTTCCTCTGAACGATTTTTGTCCAGAGCCTCCTACTTTACTCTTCTCTGCATATGTGGGTTTATTCGATGCCGACTTTAAAAGCAGAGTATTTGCCGCTTTCTTTGTAGCTTGGTCATAGACCAGAGAAAGCTTATCGTCGAACATATCATGTCCTGATACAGGAGCGACTCTAAGAGAGTTTTTCACCTTGTCATCTATTAAAGATGAAGATGCACGGGCTCAATCACATCTAACTAACTCCAAATTAACCACTGTAAGGGCGGAGTTATACATGCTAAACAGTATAGCCCTGGAAAGAACCCTCAAGGAAGAACGAACGTCCTCAAACTCCTTTCCATTGAGACGTTGTGCCATAGCTCTCGTCAGGTTATCTGTGTACGACATAGCGTCTAAATTCACTCTATTTGTAGAAATTGCTGTCTCAATTGTTTCCGAGCGAATAGCAAATGAAGGAGGTAAGGAGAAATCTAGGTCCTCAGCCTGCTCATTTAAATGCTGAGGTACTCTCTGGACACCTTCCCCTACCGTTTTAAATGGACGTGGTCCAACAGACGGTAGCCGAACGGAAGATGAGGAAAGAAAGCCGCCTTTTCGCTTCCCACTGGAAAGACTGAATATAGCATTGTTTAGGAGAGCAAAAGTGTTTGACACTAGTTTCGACTGCACCGGGAAGGAAAGGACATCCTCCCTTGACCGGATATAATCCGCATCTATGACACTAGCAGCTTTTTATGTGTAGATGCAGCAGTCTGATTCGCTGGAACAATCTCCGGAAAATATTGATGGATAAAATCCTTCGCTACCATGTGTTGTTCCGAAAGGGATGGATCCGTATCCTCCAAATCCCTTTCTGCATCCGATTGAATCAGAATTTCCTCATGGTCCTCTGCCTCTTAGTGGGCAGATGGCGGGACCGACCCAGCATCTTCGGACAGCTTGTGCTCCGAAACTGCCGGAACTTGCTCCTGACTATGCTGGGATGCTGCAATGAGCTGCGCAATCTGCAACAGCAGGTCTGTAACCGAGGCCTGAGGAGCAGCAGTCTTCTGTTGCTTGGTCGCCGGCTGCTCCTGGGAGTGTGTGTCCGCAACGGCTCTCTTCTGAGGACGTCCCATCGAACGAGGCCTCGTCTCCTTGGCTACTGGATGCTGTGACTTTAATAGATGAGCGGTCCTTGCTCGGCGATTCCGGGAGGATATAGGACGTCACATAGCCAAGGTGCGGTCGTGTGTGCTGTACTGACTTGGAGGAAGATCTACTCTCAGCCGTCCCCGGCTGACTAAATGACGGAGTGTCCTGGACCGATTGCGTGGACGTAAGCTCCGACTGAAGCAAGTTTCTGACTACAACATCTGGCCCCAGATGTTGTTGATAGAGAGAAGGGGCTCTCTCGCTCGCGGTCTTGCTAGACCTGAGGTTATAGTGCTCGCTCTACCCATATTTCTATCCTTGACCGCTACAGACACAGCCGGTGTCGCGGTGCCAACTGCTTCACCGGACGAGCTAGCTGGCGACAGGGGCTTATGACCATGGGGGCGTGGTTTATTGCCCTGTCTAATATTTGAGAGCACTTTAGCTACTAGCTCTTATTGACTATCATTTTGCGACGACGGACACACACTAATGGACACCAAGTTCTTGTTCCTCTGAAATGTAAACTGAAAGACTAGAGTGACTGTGTGACAAGAGGACAGGCATAGTCCTCTCACCGCTAACAACATACCGTGACACACGTCGCCAACATTTGTCATCTCAGTTGAAACAAGCAGCACAGGAATTAGTGCGAGTACAATGACTACAAGACACACAAAATTTGTGTGAATCTGAGGAAGACTTCCTCGAATTACAATCTGAACAATAAGCTTTCATTATAGAAAAATATGAAAGTCACTAGTCACTAGTACTCGCACTTAACTTCCAATATACTGAAAAAGATACATTAAACAATCAATGAAACAATGATTCGAAAAAATTAAAAAAAAAAAATTTTGAAACATTTTGATTTGAGCCCAAGTTCTCAATGGGAACCCCAAGCCCAAATGGATCCCGATAGAGCCCAAGTGTGGACCAAAAATTTTTTTCACTGCCAAAAATTAAGGCTACACTATCGGAATAAGAAATGTATCTTACACTTATCCTAACATGAATTATTCATGGGAAAGTTAAAAAATTTATAGTAATTTAAATATTTTTTATACTTACCAATGACCCAGACTTAGCTGGTGCTAACTCTAAAAAATCCAGGGCCAAACACAAATTTTGCCCCCCAATCCCCAAAATTTGCATCTAAAACCAAAAGAAATCATGTCCTAAAGGACCTCCATACTTTGCCCTTACTGCGCATGCGCAGTGTCAAGGACGTTCCGAAATTGGCGCCAATTATCATTCTTACTGGCAGTGCCTGGTCAGCGCTATGTACTCAGCGGGGAGGTAAGAGTTCCCAACTCCTGGGAGGGCCATCCCCGTCTGGGTCATTGGTAAGTATAAAAAATATATAAATTACTATAAATTTTTTAACATTTTTATACTGTACCAATGACCCAGACTTAGCTGAATAGTAAAAAGGCTGGAGGGCCTAGGACATAGAGGAAAATCCAATAAGCTCAACTATATAATATAGAGGCAACCCCTCAAGGAGAAAAGGAGTATTAGGCTTTACATGTATCTTTATTATTTTATGTTAAATTAGAAAGATACAATACCCTTCATAATTGAGCACAATAACATTCAAGTTCTCTATTAACATCCAGTATAACCCTTTATACTAATTATTTTTAAAGTAAGCCAATAAATAAAGTTAGTCCAGAGAATTGAGACTCTTTATATTCTTTAAAAGTGTCCGAGCATTGTATATTAACGCCCGTTTGACACTTGACATATACAAATGCTTCACACCGAGCTACACTTTAAAAATATGACATGAATGAATTTTAACATTAATATTACACTTTAAAACCATCCTGGAAACGACTCAGAAATACTGACTTCGGAGGAGGCATTCCCTTGCTTTTCACTATAAAGCAGGTGACCTAAGGGAACACCCTCCCCCCCCCCCCCCCCCCCCTTCCCCTTGCCCTGGGTCAAATAGCCCAGAGCGAAGAGGGCAGCCGGACGGAGTCACTGCCGGAACAGAAAGCCTGCATAACTATAGTTGCAACTGTTCAGTGGACGACATTCTGAGCAACAGATAACGGACCTAAACAATGCAGGTCTCCAGAAATGGACTCAATATTTCCGAGATAAAAATTCGTGAATGTGGATGGCTGAGACCAATAAGCAGCCTTCATTAAATCTGTAATAGCAATACTATTAGCGTAAGCCCAAGAAGTAGCAAGAGCTCTTACTTCATGAGCCGAAATCTTAAGCACAGACTGCTGAGAAGAAGATAAATTTTCATAAGCAGTACGGAGAGTTAATTGAATCCATCTAGCAATAGAATGGACCGAAATGTCCTTTCTATTAGGCATCAGAGACAGAAAGAAACGTTTTCGTCCCTTTCTGATAAACTGAGATCTCTGTTTATAGATACGTAACGCTCTAACAGGACAGAGTAAAGGCCTACGCCCGTCTGAAGACGGAAGAGCCTTAATAACGATAGGTTCCGGATATTTATTAGGAGCCTGATTCTTAGCTAAAAATCCCACATTAGTAGTGAAGGTGATAGTGTTCCCGACACTACGATAGTGAGAATCATCCACCGACAGTGCATGAAGCTCACTGACTCTTCTAGCAGAAGAGAAAGCTAAGAGAAAAGCTGTCTTATAAGACAAGAATTTGAAATCTACTGTCCCAAGAGGTTCAAATGGCTTTTCCTTCAGTTTAAGAAGAACCCAAGCTAAATTCCACTTAGGAATTAACCTAAGAGTTCTGGGTCTATTTATCGAGAAGTTTCTTACCAACTTAGATAAAGAGACATTAGATCCAATTTGTAAACTATCATGATGTGCATAGGTATCAGATAACATAGACCTATAACCCTTAATAGTAACAGGCTGCAGTTTGATTTCGTCAAACAAGTATACTAGAAAGTTTGCAATGTCTGGTATAGAGGGATCAAAAATATCAACAGAATGATCCCTACACCAACGACAAAAAACCTTCCACTTAGCCGCATAGTTTAGCGAAGAGGAGGTCCACCTACAGTTAGAAATCGTGTCCACTGCTCGTCCTGTAAAGTGCTTGCCATGCAAGAAGGACCGCACAACGGAAAAACGTGAAGGTTGAGACCTTGCGGGTTGTGATGGAGTTGACGCGATTTCCCCTGCGAAAGAAGATCCTCCTGTGGAGGAAGCTTTCGCGGTAGGTCCCACAACAGACACCTGAGTAGATTTATCCACGGTCTCTGTGGAGACAGAGATGCTACCAACAGAATCTTGCATTGAGATTGTTTTATCTTTAGCAAAACTTGCTGAATTAACGGCGCTGGAGGATACGCATATCCTATCATTCCGTCCCAAGGGATCGACAGAGCGTCTACTGCAAATGCTCTTGGATACGGACACGGAGATACATACGTCTGCAACTGATTGTTGAGATGTGTCGCAAATAAGTCTATCATTGGCCGTTCCCATTGGTAGCAAATCTGATTGAATACTTGTTTGTTGAGAGTCCACTCCGACGGCAACAAGCGACCCTTTCATGAAAGGGAGTCTGCTAGTACGTTCAGACGACCCGGTATATGACGGACCGAAAGAAGAACCTGATGTTCTAGAGCAAACAGAAGGATTCTTTCCGTTAGATTGAACAACGGAATTGAATGAGTGCCTCCCTGATTCCGTATATACGCCACTACTGTCGTATTGTCGGATAGGATTTGGACATGAGCATTGTGAATAATGTCCATCCAATGACGTAACGCAAGCCAAACTGACATCATTTCCTTGATGTTTATGTGCTTGCCCAGGAATTGCGGATCCCAAAGACCCTGGCATCTCGAATCCGTTGGGATCAATGATGCACCCCAACCTGTTTGACTGGCATCCGTCATAATGGTAAAACTCGGATCCGGCAACTGCAGCGGAACTCCCTGAGTTAACCACTGAATGTTTGCCCAGGTCTGAATCTCTCGTTTCACTTGATCTGACAAGAGAACGTCTATGTCGAGCGAATGAATTTTCACACTCCAATTCTGAGTCAAGAAAATTTGGAGAGGACGCATGCGTAACCGCCCCATCGGAATGAGATCCGCAGCGGCTCTGCACAGACCTATCAGTCTCATAAACTCCCTCGCTGTGACTTTGTCTGCGTGCAGACAATAGCGAGCGTAACAACTGACTAATTTCGCTCTGGTTAACGGCAGACGAACGAGATTGTTGTGCATCTCGAAGCTCATTCCCAGATGTGTGAATGACTTGGACGGCACCAGATCCGACTTCTCCTCGTTTATTATAAAACCGAGACGTCGGAGCAATAGAAGTAGATTCTGCACATCGTTCTGAAGCGTTAACTCGTTGCCGTACCTCTGAAGAATGTCGTCCAGGTAGGCCGACGTTACCACAGACGAATGAGCTCGGAAATACATCATTACCGAGTTCATTACCCGAGTGAAAGCCCAGGGTGCTAGATTCAATCCGAAGCACATCACCCAGAATTGATACACCACCCCTAGGACTGCGAAGCGTAGATACTTTCTGAATGTCGGATGTACCATGACGTGAAAGTACGCATCTTTGAGATCTATGCTTGTTGCATAATCGTTCACCCGAATACTCGCTCTGACCGATCGAATCGTCTCCATATAAAACTTCGGAGCGATGATCAGCTTGTTTATCCAGCTCAAATCTATGACTGGACGGAACGAGCCGTCTGGTTTTGGAACCAGAAACAGATGGCTGTAGAATCCCGGTGTCTCCTGGTTTTCTACGACCTCTACCGCGTTCTTCATTAAAAGAGACTGCACCTCTGATAACAGAGCGTCTCTTTTCTGCGGATTTGACGGAAGTTGAGTCCATTTTGGACTTCGAGTTAATGGAGGCTTTCGTTTGAAGGATATTTTTAGACCTTCCGAAATCACCCCTCTCACCCAAGGGTCGTCCGTAATCGACGCCCACTCTTGTGAAAAACTCGACAACCTTCCGCCAACCGGTACGCGATAGAGGTTGAAGCCATCACCTCCTGGACCTGCGAGGCCTGCGGTAGGAGAAACCACATCCTCCACGACCTGCACCTCGTCCCGTCGACCTCGGGGCGTCTGAACGGTTGTCCCGGCCCGAAGGACGTCCCGAACGTGAGTCACTGCCTTGACAGTCTCTTGAATAAGACCAAGAGGATGCACCGGAACCTCTATAGGAACCTCTCTTGGGCGCATTAGACCCAGAAGTGCCTGTCTTACTCTTATCTGCCGTGTCTGACTTCTTAGAAGCAGATTTGACCAGCAGAGAATCCGAAGCTTTCTTTGTAATTTTATCGTAAATTGCAGAAAGCTTGCCGTCGAAGAGAAGTTCTCTGGAGACCGAAGCGACTCTGAGAGAGTTCTTCACCTTACTATCCACGAGTGTGGATGTAGCTAGGGCTGCGTCATGTCTAACCAACTCCAGGTTTGCCATTGAAAGGGCGGAGTTACACGTGGAATAAGCTACTGCCCTTGAAAGAAGTCTTAAAGAGGATTGTATATCCTGGAATTCTTTCCCTTGAAGACGCAGTGATAATGCCTTAGTAAGGTGATCTGCGTAAGATAAGGCATCTAAACTGGCTCTGTTAGACGAAATAGTTGTTTCCAACACCGCGGTTGGAATAGACGCCGACGACGGTAATGATAATTCTAAGTCTTCCGCCTCGTCATCCATACGCAGAGGAACTCTCGGGATACCCTGTCCTGCCGTATCGAATTTATTCCTTGCATTAATGAAAGGCAGGTTGAGAGTATTGGCGGACAAGAAACCTGCTTTTCCTGTTTTGGAAGCAAGTTTGAATATAGCGTCGTTCAATAATTCAAATGTTCTTGCAACATTATTGGACTGAGACGGAAACTCGGGAGCGATGTCCCTGAACCGCTCAAAGAAATCAGAGTCCAATGACGCTATAATTCTCTTGTCCAGAACCGCAGCAGTCTGGCCCGATGGAACAATTTGAGGAAGAAAGTGCCGGATGAAGTCCACGGCAGCTTTATGTTGTTCCGAAAGGGATAGCTCCAAGTCATCCGTATCCCTTTCACCATCCGGTCGGACCTCATGATGCTCCCGTTCGTCCGCCCCCGATGCTTCGGCGGAGCGTACCGACCCAGCGCCGTCGGATAATTCCCGATCCGACACCGTTGCTGTTGGTTGCTGGGATGCTGTGATAAGTTGTGCTATTTGCACAAGCACGTCCGACATCGAGGCCTGCGGAGGCGCAGTCTTTCGCTGCTTCGCCGAGGGCAGCTCCGCATCTGATGACTCCCACATACTCTTCCTATGAAAACGTCCGGAGTCCACCGGCCTCGTGTCCCTGGCTACCGGATGGCATGACCTGGTCGCTGAAGAATCCCTGATCGGCGAAGCTGGTAAAATATCGGCGGTCGCGTAGCCAAGGTGCGGTCGTGTGCGCTGATGAGAGGAAGAAACCTGAGCAGTCTCTGCGGACTGCCTATACAACGGAGCGTCCCGAGCGACGGACGTGTGCTCCGCTTGCGACACATTTTGTACCACAACATCTGGTCCCAGATGTTGTTGTACGAGAGAGGGGCCTCTCTCGCTCGCGGCCCGGCTGGACCTGGACGAGCTAGGAACCGGACTCGAAGGCTTCCACCGATCTCTCCTACTATCCGCCGTCACTGGGTGTGCACGTTGAATGTTTATAGTGCTCGCATCACCCAACATTTCCTCCTGGACCGCATCGGACGAACCCGGCTGCCGAACCATTCGGTGAATGGACGCTACACCGGGCGAGCTAGCGGACGACATTTGTTTAATCTCCATGAGCACTTTTGCCGCTAGCTCTGTATTCATTTGTGACGACGGAAGCGCACTTGCGGAAGAAAACATGGAAACATCACCCTGTTCTTGTTCCTCTGAAATAGAAACTGATAGAGTAGAGTGACCCTGCAGAGAAAGAGCCGGCATAGCCCTTTCTCCACTAACAACATATCGTGACACACGTTTCCAATGTTTGTCATCCCAATATTGACATATAGAACAGGGATTAGTGCGAGAACACTGACTACAATTAATACAATGATCATGAAAGTCAGAGGAAGATTTCTTCCTATTACAATTTGAACAATATCCTTTCATTGTGAAAAGTCAACAACAAGTCCTAGCTACTCGCACAAACCCCTAACACAAAGATACATAATAACATGATCCATTAATAATGAAAAAACAATTGAAAATCAAAATAATTTTTGAAAAATATTTTTTCAGCGAAGCCCAAGTTTCTGAAAAGTAACGTTGAGCCCCAATGGATCCGAAGGCTAAGTGTGGTCAAAAATTTTAAAATTATATTAAATAATTAATGCAACACTTACGGATAATAATAATGTATCTTATAGTGAGATAAACTACTCCAAAGGCAAACAGCCCCCCTCAAAAGAGACTGTTGCCAATGTAAACAAACAGTGTAAAAACACCAGAAAACATGACTCCAGGCACTGACAAAACTGGCCCGAAATCAGTCATCAAAATTACACTCTATCTGATGCAAGACAGAGACTCCCAGGGGAGAATCTGCAGAACATCAGATGGAAGATGCAGAACACAACGTTTATACACCCATGGGTGAAAACGTAACTATGGGGAAAATAACAGAAAACATTCTGTAACCAAGCTAACTCTCCCAAGATAATTTAGAAATGATCTTTCTCAAAAATATGCCAAAAGCATGGGAGAATAGCAAGAGGGGACTTAGAAGACCAGGGGGGAGGAAACACTGAATAAGCAGTGCAACTTTATAGCAAGAATGACAACAAGAGGCCCATGCCTCGAAAATAGGCAACTTAACATAATTTCATAAAAAATTTTAAGTACAGCCCTGATTATTTTTTGTCACTCCTTTTTCCTCTCCTCCTTCTATATCCTCCTTAGAATCACCATTTCTCCAATAATTACGTGTCTGGCATCCTTTAAACTGAGATTTACAAGGACAAAGATCAGTGAGATGTTGACTGATGAAGGGCCAAACAGAGAATGATAATTGGCGCCAATTTCGGAACGTCCTTGACACTGCGCATGTGCAGTAAGGGCAAAGTATGGCGGTCCTTTAGGACATGATTTCTTTTGGTTTTAGATGCAAATTTGGGGGATTGGGGGGCAAAATTTGTGTTTGGCCCTGGATTTTTTAGAGTTAGCACCAGCTAAGTCTGGGTCATTGGTACAGTATAAAAATATTACATGTAAAGGAAGCGTTGTCAATGTAAACAATGCCACAAAAAAACAGAAACAAGACTCCAGGCTTCCAAAAATTAAGGCCTGAAGTCAGTAACAGATTTGACACTATCCGATGCAAAGCAAGGTCTTCCTCAGAAGAGAATGCAATACATTAGATGAATGATGCATGACTACAAATGCCTAAACACCCCTAGTGTGAGGACGTAACCATGGGGATAAACAGAATAAACATTCTGTAAAAGTTAAACTCCCAAGAAATTTTCACATAAAAAAATTTCAATAAAAACACCAAAAAGCCTGGGGGTTTAACAGGAGGACTTCAGAGAAGGATAGGGAAGGAACACTTAACAAACAGTAGCTTAATCATTAGGAAGAATGATAATTCAGGCGATACCATGAAAATGGGTAACTAGAAATAATTTCGTTCAAAAATTATAAAGTTACAGCTCTGAACATAAAAAGCACCGTTCCTTCCTTCCATGGTTCTATTCTATTCTCTGATCCACCATAATTATCTTTGATCTGTGTCTGGCATCATCAAAACAGAGATTGAAAAGCACAAAAGCCAGTCTGTTGTTATCTGACAGAGGGCCAAACAAGGAATGATATTTTGCGGCAATTTTGGCACTTCCTGGACACTGCGCATACCAGACATGTTAACTCTCCCAGAATGCCCGGGATTCTCCCGGAATTAGCTATCCCCTCCCGCCCGGGAGTCAATTTGGACCAAAAATCTCCCGGAAAGTCGACATACCAGACAAAAACTGAATCCACCAGCTTTTGTTTACAAATACAAAAGCATGTGCTCTACTCTCAATGGCAAGGTCATTAAGTTTGTGTGAAACGTCACCACTTACGTAAGAACTGATGACCAATTCTCATTTCTGTCAATGGCCGTGTTGTGATTATTGCAACACGTTTGACAGGCGGATTAAATGAATTTGAGATGCAGGATAATTGCTGAAATTGATTATATATTAAAGGCACACCTTTGCTTGTATACAGGTAGCAGTCAAATCGAAAAATAAATTCCATACGTATAAAATCTTGTCCAATCGAAAAATGTGCAAAAATACGCACAAATTTATTGTGCATTTTGGATTTCACTTTCAGATAATTATAGCCAATTTTGGAGACAAAGGGCTCAAACATATGAGTTGCTGTAATTTTCAATATATTGGGAAAAATTTCCGATTCGCAATTTTATAAAGCAGGCTGTGAAAAAAATTATGTTTTTGGTGAAAAAAATCTCTACAAAGTTGGTAATTTACGGCACTTGCACGTTTTTTCATTCGTAGTGATAAATGGACAACAAAATATCCCTGAGATGTTTTGTCCTGGGCTGGCTGTGCCATAATTTTCACGTTTCACTGAAAAATGATCACCCCATTCCAAATCCCCTTCGTAAATGACCAACTACTTCCAGTGAGTAACTGGTGTGGTTAGGTGGGGTGCTGGGCTTTGGAAGATCGAATTACCACAACAACCGGGCTCTGGGGTGTGCCTAAACACCACAGATCGTCGCAGGTTACTGCAGGTCGCCGCAAGTACCCATAATTACCCAAATGGATCCAAAACTTTCAACACAGCACCATAACTGATATAGTGCTGAAAAGGTCGAAAATATCTCCAAACATTTTGTACATAAAACCATTGAAATATGGATGTCATTGGAACAAGCTCAGATATTGGCACATGACCACATCCATATTTCTGATTTCTGTTTTTCTCTATATTTCTATGGTTTGGCTTTTGAAAGGACAAATTGTTCAAATAAAACACATTAGGGTGGAATGTTTAATGTATGTGTGTGTGGGGGAGGGGGGGGGGGGCTAACATGGAAATTATTGATGTGCTGCCCACGTGCAAAAATCTCACTGACAAGCATCCGAGTCTCACTGGGAGCTCATCAAAATCTCACTGACAGTCACCTCCATAGGTTAACAGGTCTGGGTCACTCACCACCAGTTATTAGAACGTTGACATATGTTCCTTTGATGTATTGTTGTTGGGCTGTTTCCGGTTATGTGTGTGTGTGTGAGGGGGGGAGGTGGTATTTGGTATTAATTTATATTTAAAATTGATCGATCCACACATGGTTTCTACGCGCAAAAAAAAATCTCCCTGAAAGTTAAAAAATTTATAGTAATTTATATATTTTTTATACTTACCAATGACCCAGACTTAGCTGGTGCTAACTCTAACAAAACCAGGGCCAAACACAAATTTTGCCCCCCAATCCCCAAAATTTGCATCCAAAACCAAAAGAAATCATGTCCTATAGGACCTCCATACTATGCCCCCACTGCGCATGCGCAGTGTCAAGGACGTCCCGAAATTGGCGCCAATTATCATTCTTACTGGCAGTGCCTGGTCAGCGCTATGTACTCAGCGGGGAGGCAAGAGTTCCCAACTCCTGGGAGGGCCATCCCCGTCTGGGTCATTGGTAAGTATAAAAAATATATAAATTACTATAAATTTTTTGACATTTTTATACTGTACCAATGACCCAGACTTAGCTGAATAGTAAAAAGGCTGGAGGGCGTAGGACATAGAGGAAAATCCAATAAGCTCAACTATATAATAAAGAGGTAACCCCTTAAGGAGAAAAGGAGTATTAGGCTTTACATGTATCTTTCTTATTTAATATTAAATTAGAAAGATACAATACCCTTAATAATTGAGCACAATAATATTCATGTTCTCTATTAACATCCAGTATAACCCTTATACTAATTATTTTTAAAGTAAGCCAATAAATAAAGTAGTCCAGAGAATTGAGACTCTTTATAATCTTTTAAAAGTGTCCGAGTATTGTATATTAAAGCCCGTTTGACACTTGACATATACAAATGCTTCACACCGAGCTACACTTTAAAAATAAGACATGAATGAATTTTAAGATTAATATTACACTTTAAAACCATCCTGGAAGTGACTCAGAAATACTGACTTTGGAGGAGGCATTCCCTTGCTTTTCACTATAAAGCAGGTGACCTAAGGGAACACCCCCCCCCCCCCCCCCCCCCCCCTCCCCTTGCCCTGGGTCAAATAGCCCAGAGCGAAGAGGGCAGCCGGACGGAGTCACTGCCGGAACAGAAAGCCTGCATAACTATAGTTGCAACTGTTTAGTGGACGACATTCTGAGCAACAGATAACGGACCTAAACAATGCAGGTCTCCAGAAATGGACTCAATATTTCTGAGATAAAAATTTGTGAATGTGGATGGCTGAGACCAATAAGCAGCCTTCATTAAATCTGTAATAGCAACACTATTAGCATAAGCCCAAGAAGTAGCAAGAGCTCTTACTTCATGAGCGGAAATCTTAAGCACAGACTGCTGAGAAGAAGATAAACTCTCATAAGCAGTACGGATAGTTAATTGAATCCATCTAGCAATAGAATGGACCGAAATGTCCCTTCTATTAGGCATCAAAGACAAAAAGAAACGTTTCCGTCCCTTTCTAATAAACTGAGATCTCTGTTTATAGATACGTAACGCTCTAACAGGACAGAGTAAAGGCCTACGCCTGTCTGAAGATGGAAGAGCCTTAATAACAATAGGTTCCGGATATTTATTAGGAGCCTGATTCTTAGCTAAAAAACCCACATTAGTAGTGAAGATAAGAATTTGAAATCTATTGTCCCAAGAGGTTCAAATGGCTTTTCCTTCAATTTAAGAAGAACCCAAGCTAAATTCCATTTAGGAATTAATCTAAGAGTTCTGGGTCTATTTATCGAGAAGTTTCTAACCAACTTAGATAAAGAGACATTAGATCCAATTTGTAAACTATCATGATGTGCATAGGTATCAGATAACATAGACCTATAACCCTTAATAGTAACAGGCTGCAGTTTGATTTCGTCAAACAAGTATACTAGAAAGTTTGCAATATCTGGTATAGAGGGATCAAAAATATCTACAGAATGATCCCTACACCAACGACGAAAAACCTTCCACTTAGCCGCATAGTTTAGCGAAGAGGAGGTCCTCCTACAGTTAGAAATCGCGTCCACTGCTCGTCCTGTAAAGTGCTTGCCATGCAAGAAGGACCGCACAACGGAAAAACGAAGGTTGAGACCTTGCGGGTTGTGATGGAGTTGACGCGATTTCCCCTGCGAAAGAAGATCCTCCCGTGGAGGAAGCTTTCGCGGTAGGTCCCACAACAGACACCTGAGTAGATTTATCCACGGTCTCTGTGGCGACAGAGATGCTACCAACAGAATCTTGCATTGAGATTGTTTTATCTTTAGCAATACTTGTTGAATTAACGGCGCTGGAGGATACGCATATCCTATCATTCCGTCCCAAGGGATCGACAGAGCGTCTACTGCAAATGCTCTTGGATCCGGACACGGAGACACATACGTCTGCAACTGATTGTTGAGATGTGTCGCAAATAAGTCTATCATTCGCCGTTCCCATTGGTAGCAAATCTGATTGAATACTTGTTTGTTGAGAGTCCACTCCGACGACAACAAGCGACCCTTTCGTGAAAGGGAGTCTGCTAGCACATTCAGACGACCCGGTATGTGACGGACCGAAAGAAGAACCTGATGTTCTAGCGCAAACAGAAGGATTCTTTCCGTTAGATTGAACAACGGAACTGAATGAGTGCCTCCCTGATTCCGTATATACGCCACTACTGTCGTATTGTCGGATAGGATTTGGACATGAGCATTGTGAATAATGTCCATCCAATGACGTAACGCAAGCCAAACTGACATCATCTCCTTGATGTTTATGTGCTTGCACAGGAATTGCGGATCCCAAAGACCCTGGCATCTCGAATCCGTTGGGATCAATGATGCACCCCAACCTGTTTGACTGGCATCCGTCATAATGGTAAAACTCGGATCCGGCAACTGCAGCGGAACTCCCTGAGTTAACCACTGAATGTTTGCCCAAGTCTGAATCTCTTGTTTCACTTGATCTGACAAGAGAACGTCTACGTCGAGCGAATGAATTTTCACACTCCAATTCTGAGTCAAGAAAATTTGGAGAGGACGCGTGCGTAACCGCCCCATCGGAATGAGATCCGCAGCGGCTCCGCACAGACCTATCAGTCTCATAAATTCTCTCGCTGTGACTTTGTCTGCGTGCAGACAATAGCGAGCGTAACAACTGACTAATTTTGCTCTGGTTAACGGCAGACGAACGAGATTGTTGTGCGTCTCGAAGCTCATTCCCAGATGAGTGAATGACTTGGACGGCACCAGATCCGACTTCTCCTCGTTTACTATAAAACCGAGACGTCGGAGCAATAGAAGTAGATTCTGAACATCGTTCTGAAGCGTTAACTCGTTGCCGTACCTCTGAAGAATGTCGTCCAGGTAGGCCGACGTTACCGCAGACGAATGAGCTCGGAAATAGATCATTACCGAGTTCATTACCCGAGTGAAAGCCCAGGGTGCTAGATTCAGTCCGAAGCACATCGCCCGGAATTGATACACCACTCCTAGGACTGCGAAGCGTAGATACTTTCTGAATGTCGGATGTACCATGACGTAAAAGTACGCATCTTTGAGATCTATGCTTGTTGCATAATCGTTCACCCGAATACTCGCTCTGACCGACCGAATCGTCTCCATATAAAATTTCGGAGCGACGATCAGCTTGTTTATCCAGCTCAAATCTATGACTGGACGGAACGACCATCTGGTTTCGGAACCAGAAACAGATGGCTGTAGAATCCCGGAGTCTCCTGGTTTTTTACGACCTCTACCACGTTCTTCATTAAAAGAGACTGCACCTCTGATAATAGAGCGTCTCTTTTCTGCGGATTTGACGGAAGTTGAGTCCACTTTGGACTTCAAGTTAATGGAGGCTTTCGTTTGAAGGATATCTTTAGGCCTTCCGAAGTCACTCCTCTCACCCAAGGGTCGTCCGTAATCGATGCCCATTCTTGTGAAAAGCTCGACAACCTTCCGCCAACCGGTACGCGATAGAGGTTTAAGCCATCACCTCCTGGACCTGCGAGGCCTGCGGTAGGAGAAACCACGTCCTCCACGACCCGCACCTCGTCCCGTCGACCTCGGGGCGTCCGACCGGTTGTCCCGGCCCGAAGGACGTCCCGAACGAGAGTCGCTACCCTGACGGTCTCTCGAATAAGACCAAGAGGACGCACCGGAACCTCTATAGGAACCTCTCTTGGGCGCATTAGACCCAGAAGTGCCTGTCTTATTCTTGTCTGCCGTATCCGACTTCTTAGAAGCAGATTTGAACAACAGAGAATCCGAAGCTTTCTTTGTAATTTTATCATAAATAGCAGAAAGCTTGCCGTCAAAGAGAAGTTCTCCGGAGACCGAAGCGACTCTAAGAGAGTTCTTCACCTTAGTATCCACGAGTGTGGATGTAGCTAGGGCTGCGTCACATCTAACCAACTCCAGGTTTGCCACTGAAAGGGCGGAGTTACACGTGGAATAAGCTACTGCCCTTGAAAGAAGTCTTAAAGAGGATTGTATATCCTGAAATTCTTTCCCTTGAAGGCGCAGTGATAACGCCTTAGTAAGGTGATCTGCGTAAGATAAGGCATCTAAATTGGCTCTGTAAGACGAAATAGCTGTTTCCAACACTGCGGTTGGAATAGAAGCCGACGATGGTAATGATAGCTCTAAGTCTTCGGCCTCGTCGTCCATACGCAGAGGAACTCTCGGAATACCCTGTCCTGCCGTGTCGAATTTATTCCTTGCATTAATGAAAGGCAGGTTGAGAGTATTGGCGGACAAGAAACCTGCTTTCCCCGTCTTGGAAGCAAGTTTAAATATAGCGTCCTTCAATAATTCAAATGTTCTTGCAACATTATTGGACTGCGACGGAAACTCGGGAGCGATGTCCCTGAACCGCTCAAAAAATTCAGAGTCCAATGACGCTATAATCCTCTTGTCCGGAACCGCAGCAGTCTGGCCCGACTGAACAACTTGAGGGAGAAAGTGCCGGATGAAGTCCACGGCAGCTTTATGTTGTTCCGAAAGGGATAGCTCCAAATTATCCGTATCCCTTTCACCATCCGGTCGGACCTCATGATGCTCCCGGTCGTCCGCCCCCGATGCTTCGGCGGAGCGTACCGACCCAGCGCCGTCGGATAATTCCCGATCCGACACCGTTTCTGTCGGCTGCTGGGATGCTGCGATAAGCTGTGCTATCTGCACAAGAATGTCCGGCATCGAGACCTGCGGAGGCGCTGTCTTTCGCTGCTTCGCCGAGGGCAGCTCCGCATCAGATGGCTCCCGCATACTTTTTCTATGCGAACGTCCAGAGTCCATCGGTCTCGTGTCCCTGGCTGCCGGATGGTGTGACCTGGTCGCCGAAGAATCCTTGATCGGCGAAGCTGGTAAGATATTGGCGGTCATGCAGCGAAGGTGCGGTCGTGTGCGCTGACGAGAAGAAGAAGCCTTAGCAGTCTCCACGGACTGCCTATACAACGGAGCGTCCTGAGCGACGGACATATGCTCCGCTTGCGACACATTTTGTACCACAACATCTGGTCCCAGATGTTGTTGTACGAGAGAGGGGCCTCTCTCGCTCGCGGCCCGGCTGGACCTGGACGAGCTAGGAACCGGACTCAAAGGCTTCCTCCGATCTCGCTTACTATCCACCGTCACTGGGTGTGCACATTGAATGTTTATAGTGCTCGCATCACCCAACATTTCCTCCTGGACCGCATCGGACGAACCCGGCTGCCGAACCATTCGGTGAATGGACGCTACACCGGGCGAGCTAGCGGACGACATTTGTTTAATCTCCATGAGCACTTTTGCCGCTAGCTCTGAATTCATTTGTGACGACGGAAGCACACTTGCAGAAGATAACATGGAAACATCACCCTGTTCTTGTTCCTCTGAAATAGAAACTGAGAGAGTAGAGTGACCTTGCGGAGAAAGAGCCGGCATAGCCCTTTCTCCAGTAACAACATACCGTGACACACGTTTCCAATGTTTGTCATCCCAATATTGACATATAGAACAGGGATTAGTGCGAGAACACTGACTACAATTAATACAATGATCATGAAAGTCAGAGGAAGATTTCTTCCCATTACAATTTGAACAATATCCTTTCATTGTGAAAAGTCAATAACAAGTCCTAGTTACTCGCACAAACCCCTGACACAAAGATACATAATAACATGATCCATTAATAAATGAAAAAACAATTGCAAATCAAAATAATTTTGAAAAAATATTTTTTCAGCGAAGCCCAAGTTTCTGAAAAGTAATGTTGAGCCCCGATGGATCCAATGGCAAAGTGTGGTCAAAAATTTTAAATTTATATTAAATAATTAATGAGACACTTATGGATAATATAAATGTATCTTATAGTGAGATAAACTACACCAAAGGCAAACAGCCCCCCTCAAAAAAGGCTGTTGCCAATGTAAACAAACAGTGTAAAAACACCAGAAAACATGACTCCAGGCACTGAAAAAACTGGCCCGAAATCAGTCATCAAAATTACACTCTATCTGATGCAAGACAGAGACTCCCAGGGGAGAATCTGCAGAACATCAGATGGAAGATGCAGAACACAACGTTTATACACCCATGGGTGAAAACGTAACTATGGGGAAAATAACAGAAAACATTCTGTAACCAAGCAACTCTCCCAGGAGAATTTTAGAAATGAACTTTCTCAAAAATATGCCAAAAGCATGGGAGAATTGCAAGGGGGGACTTAGAAGGCCAGGGGAGAGGAAACACTGAATAAGCAGTGCAACATTTTAGCAAGAATGACAACAAGAGGCCCATGCCTCGAAAATAGGCAACTTAACATAATTTCATAAAAAATTTTAAGTACAGCCCTGATTATTTTTTGTCACTCCTTTTTCCTCTCCTCCTTCTATATCCTCCTTAGAATCACCATTTCTCCAAAAATTACGTGTCTGGCATCCTTTAAACTGAGATTTACAAGCACAAAGATCAGTGAGATGTTGACTGATGAAGGGCCAAACAGAGAATGATAATTGGCGCCAATTTTGGGACGTCCTTGACACTGCGCATGCGCAGTGGGGGCGTAGTATGGAGGTCCTATAGGACATGATTTCTTTTGGTTTGGGATGCAAATTTTGGGGATTGGGGGGCAAAATTTGTGTTTGGCCCTGGTTTTGTTAGAGTTAGCACCAGCTAAGTCTGGGTCATTGGTACAGTATAAAAATATCATGTCATCTCCCTGAAAAAAATTTTGGGAGGTTAACATGTCTGGTGCATTCGCAGTTGTCAAATGTATGGAGGGCCACATAGGACATTAAATTTTCGGTTTTTGATGCAAATTTTAGGGATTGGTGGGCAAAATTTGTGTTTGGCCCTGGATAATTTAGAGTTAGCACCAGCTATGTCTGGGCCACTGGTTACTGTGTAAAAATATTATAAAGTTACAGCCCTGAATATGCGAAACGACCATTATTCAATTCCAGCATCCTGCTACACTGTTGATTCCATGAAAACCATCATTGATTTGTGTCTGGCATCTTCAAAAATTAGAATTTATTGCACAGATGTCAGTTCAAATGTTTACTGACTTGGGCCAAACCAAAGAATAATGTTTGGAGGGCCAGATAGGGCTTTTAATTTTTGGTATTGTATGCAAATTTGGGGATTGCAGGATTCAAAATTTGTGTTTGGCCTTAATAATACTGAGGTTGCACCAGCTAAGTCTGGGCCATTGGTTTTAGTATAAAATATGTGTTTGTGAGAGGTAAAGGGTTAATAGTGAGTTTCCATGCAGAACATTATAATATCTTTAAACAATATCAAATATTAGCACATAGCTTTACTACTGAAAGTTATTGTAAATATAAATACATGGAGGTTCAAATCAATTTAGTTCCACTTAGTAACACAAATTGAAATATACTTAAAACTTACCAAAACTTGTGTTACTCCCTCTATCTGCTGATGAAATATCTGAACCCATATCTGTACACTCCTTCCATCAGTCTCTGTCAGCTGAAAAGAAATATATTTATTCATCTGTTATTTATATCCATCTGTTCTAACTATACTTACTACTTATTTGTAATCAAAAAGACTTTTTTCAACAATAATGTATAAACGCAAAAAAGCATCATATTACAAAGCATTTGTCACCACACCATGAACCAGTGCACAAGCTATAGTGTAAGGGATGACTAAGATCTATTAAAATCTCATAACAAAACTTCCAGTTATCATATAAACACTGGAAATTTAAATAATTTCTATATTTATCATACTGTCCACTGGCCCATATCAGCTGGCTATTCTATTTGATACAATCAGGCCAAATGGGCACTCCATAGACGCCGTCTGAATATTTGCGGAGGTCCAGAAAGTGATCTCCATTCCTGCCAATACCTGTTTTTTATACTGCCTGCTAAGTGTTAATAGTTTAATGCAGGGCGTGGTGAGTGAACAACTCATGGGAGGGCACTTCCTGTCTGGGCCAGTGGTAGGCATGCTAAATTTAGAAATTATTTTAAATTTCCTATATTTATCTACCTTTACCACTGGCCCATACCAGCTGAATAAATAAAAGGCAGGCTTCCATAATTATCACCAGAAGGAAATCTCTGAAAGAAATTAGAGATAAACATGGAAGTCTTCATCTGTCAATATTAACTAAATAACTATTGACAGATGTCAAGGTCACATAAGATATAAGAATCCTAACCTGGCGTATAAACTTATTACCTCTTTCAAAACCATGCTTTTCACAAAATGCAATAACTTACACCGAGGGAACCAAAATATAAATGCGTCCAGAGGTAATATAAATAAGAGGATTATTGTATGGAATGCACTCATGGCTTCTAACATTATATACAAATGAACAATACCAAGCATTGGCATTCATTGTAGTCCCACTAGAATATGAGGAAGAAGCTCATATCCTTTCCCTGAAAGACAGAAAGTGTCAGAAACCAGAGTCGAGCTTACCCTCCTCATGTTTTGGGAGGAGATTGTCACACAGAAATAGAGGATAAGTAGGCCACAATAAATGTAAAAACATTGCACACAAAGTTAAAAAATTTATAGTTATTTATATATTTTTTATACTTACCAATGACCCAGACATAGCTGGTGCTAACTCTTAAAATATAGGGCCAAACACAAATTTTGCCCCCCAATCCCCAAAATTTGCATCTAAAACCAAAGAAAACAGTGGCACTCTCTGAGTCAACCACCGAATGTTTGCCCCAGTCTGAATCTCTTGCTACACTTGATAGACAAGAGAACGTGTATATCGAGCAATTCATGGATTGCTGAAAAGTTGCCGTCGAAGAGAAGCTTCTCCGAGACCGAAGCGACTCTGAGAGAGTTCTTCACCTTACTATCCACGCGCGTGGATGTAGCTAGGGCTGCGTCACGTCTAACCAACTCCAGGTTGCCACTGAAGGGCGGAGTTATACGTGGAAAAACTACTGCCCTTGAAAGAAATCACATTGAGGATCTTATCCCGGAATTCGTTCTCTTGAAGACATAATGATAACGCCTCAGTAAGGTGGACTACGTATGATAAAGCATCTAAGTTAAGTCTATTAGACATCATTGTCGTTTCCAACATAGTGGTTGGAAAAGACATAGACGGCGAAAAAGATAAATTCCAGTCTTTAACCCCGCCGTCTAGACGCATATGAACTCTCGGTATGCCCTGTTCTGCCAAAATAAATTATTCCTAGGAATGATAAAAGGCAGAATAGAGCATTGCGGACAAGAAACTAAACTATCATGCTTGGTAGCAGGCTTATATAAATATAGCGTCGAAAAATAAAACAAATGTTCTAATGACATTATTGGACTGTGTCGGTAAGTCAGGGACAATGTCCCTGAACCGATCCAAAATTCCGTGTCCAATGACGCTATAAGTCTCTTATCCAACATCGCAACAATGTAGTCCGAAGGAACAACCTCTGGAAGATAATGCCGGAAGAAATGTATGGCAGCTTCCGTTGTTCCGAAAGGGAAAGCTCGAAATCGTCCGAATCCCTTTCGCCATCCTGTCGGACCCGATAAAGCGTTCGGTCGTCCGAACCTGATGCAACAGCGGAGCGCACCGACCCAGCGCCGTCGGATAATTCCTGATCCGACCAAGAATCTGTCGATTGCTGGGATGCTGCGATAAACTGTGCTAACTTGGATAGCACGTCCGTCACTGAGGCCTGTGGAGAAGCGGTCTTACGATGCATTGCCGCTGGAAGCTCCATGATCGTTACCCCGTGCATACTTCTATTATGCGAGCGAACGGAGTGTATAGGCCTCGTGTCCCTTGGCTACCGGATGGCGTGACCTGTTTGCCGTGGAATCACTGAATGACGAAACTGGTCGGATACTCGAGGTCACGTAGCCAATGTGCGGTCGTGTGCGCTGCTGTGAGGATGAGGAAGCATTATCGACAGTCTCTCGGACTGTCAATATAACGGAGCGTCCCGAGCGACGGACATATGCTCCGAATGCGAAATATCTGAACCACAACATGCGGTCCCCTATGTTGTTGTACGAGAGAGGGACCTCTCTCGCTCACAGCCCGGACGATCTTGGACGAGCTAGGAACCGGACTAACAGGCTTCCTCCGATCTGTCCTCAATCCGTCGTCACTGGGTGAGTACTAAAGTTATTATAGTGCTCGCATCACCCAAATCTCCTTCCTAGACCGCAACGGATGAACCCGGCTGCCGAACCATTCGATGAATGAACGCTACACCGGGTGAGCTAGCGAATGTCACTCCGTCGATCCTACAAGGGACCTCTTAGGCGATAGATATATTCCATGAGCACTTATTGCCGCTAGCTCTTCATTAACTATGACGACAGAGGCACACTTTGAAAGACATCTCCGTAACTTTGCGAACAAGAAACCAGAAATGCTTGGTAATAGCAAGCATATAATAATATATATAGCGTCGTTCAATAATTCGAAAGATTGTGTGACATTATTGGACTATGTCGGAACTGAGGGACGATGTCCCTGAACCGAACCAAAAATTTCTAAGTCCACCGACACTATCAGTTTCTTATCCGGCATCGCAGCATTCTGGTCTGACGAAAGAACCTGTAGAAGATAAAGTCAGATGACATACACAACAGCATATGTTGTTCCGAAAGGGAAAGCTCGAAATCCTCCGAATCCCTTTCGGCATCCCGCCGGACCGGATGAAATTTTCGGACGTCCGTACCTGCTTGCGCGGAGCGTCCCGACCCAGCATCGTCGGATAATACATGATGCGACAGATTCAGTCGTTGCTGGGATGCTGCGATAAGCTGTGCTATTTGGGATAGCACGTCCGTCACCGAGGCCTGTGCAGTAGCGGTCTTACGATGCATTGCCGCCGGAAGCTCCGTGTACGTTGACCCCCGCACTTTCTTATGCGAACGTCCGGAGTCTGCAGGCCTCGTGTCCCTGGCTACCGGATGGTGTGACCTGGTCACCGATGATTCTCTGATTGGCGAAGCTGACTGAATATCCGAGGTCATGTAGCCAAGAGCGGTCGTGTGCGCTACCATGAGGATGAGGAAGCCTTATTGACAGTCTCTCCGGACTGACTATATATCGGAGCGTCCCGAGCGGCGGACGTATGCTCCGAATGCTAAACACCTCGTACCACAACATCTGGGGCCAGATGTTGTTGTACGAGAGAGGGGCCTCTCTCGCTCGCAGTCCGGATGGACCTGGACGAGCTATGAACCGAACTAAAAGGCTTCCTCCGTTCTCTCCTCTAATCCGCCGTCACTGGGTATGCATTTGGTTTATTTATAGTGCTCGCATCACCCAAAACTCCTTCTAGACCGCAACGGACGAACCCGGCTACTGAAACATTCGATGAATGGACGCTACACCGGGCGAGCTAGCAGACGTCAAAGGCCGTCGAACCTACTAGGGTCCTCTTAGGCAATTGACGAATTTACATGAGCACTTTTCCGCTAGCTCTTCATTAATTGTGACGACGGAGGCACACTTTTGGAAGACATCACGGATACATCACCCTAATCTTGATCGTCTGAAATAGAAATTGATAAAGTAGAGTGACCCTGCGGGGAAAGGACCGGAATGTCCAATTCCCCACTAACATACCGTGACACACGCTTCCCATGTTGTCATCGAAATTATCACATACAGAACAGGAGCTAGTGCGAGTACACTGACTACATATACAATGATTATAAAAGTCAGAGGAAGATTTCCTCTTATTACCGTATATGTCCGTGTATAAGTCGCCCCCATGTATAAGTCACACCCTACTTTTCATACAAAATATCCCCCTTGTGCCTATAACCCTTGTATAAGTCGCACCCCCGATTTGGGTTGAAAAATGTTAAAACAATTCCGTAAATTTGGCTAAAGGACTGGAAGTCTTGTGTACTGAACAGGGAGGTTTGATGACTGATTACAGTATATTTATAAATTATATTTGTTTGTATACTTCATTGATACATTCAATGTGTTGTATTTATTAAAAGATATATGTCAACTGTGTTTGTTATTACTCGTGTATCGTATTTATTAAAAGATATATGTCAACTGTGTTTGTTATTACTCACGCCGGTAAAAGAAGGAATGCTCCGGTGCATGTGTTCAGGTAAGAACGAGGTAAGTTGAATTCAAATGGTAAATCCAAATGTAAAACTACAAAGAAAAAGGCTTTATTCCCATGCCATTTAAACGAATTGCACGTGCGAACAAATAGGTCATGAAAGGGAAGTAACTGCATGATTCTTGTTAATCTTCTTCAAAGGGAATTCCCCTTAAAAACGCACGTGGTGTGGTGTGTAAACAATTTGATTGCCTTGCGAATTTCGTAAATAACTCATACCAATATCCAAAATATGTTGAGATATACAACAATGGAATATTTTATTGTGAATTATTACTGGAGATGTTGAAGACATGAACAGGTACCGTAATTATTTTGAAGGAAATTAATTGCATGTGGTTTCGAATTTTTGATTGTTCACCACCCCTCCACTCACTGGGTCACCGAGAAAAAAAAAATCAACAAGAACACATTGGGTATAATCTCCTATTTTTATTTTATTTTTTTTTATATTTATTTTTTTTTTAAATTTTATTTTGTGATCAAGTTAATGCACAACACAGAAATAAGAAATAAAGAGGTGAAATAAAATAAACAAATTTTCAAAGCAGGTGAATCGCCGTGATACAAACCGTCGACATGGGCCGATCTGGTGTCCGTTCAGTCCTCATATCACTGTTGAAAACTTGCTGAAAAATAATTACCTTTGTATAAGTCGCACCCCAATTTTGGTCCCGTTTTTCCAAGCAAAAAGATGCGACTTATACACGGACATATACGGTACAATTGACCAAAATCCTTTCAATGTGAAAAGAAAACAAAGTCCTAGTACTCGCACTAACCCCTGACAATCAAAATACATAATAACAAGATCCATTAACATAGAAAAAATAATTGAAATCAAAAAATTTTGAAAAAATATTTTTTCAGAACAGCCCAAGTTTCTGAAAAGTAACGTTGAGCCCCAATGGATCCCAAGCCTAAGTGTGGACAAAAATTTTAAAAATATTTTAAACAATTTATGCAACACTTACGAACAATAATAATGTATCTAGTTATGATTAAATTAACATCAAGATATTATTTTCAAGAAATCCCCCCTCACACAGAGGGCTCTTGTAAATGTAAACAATAAGTGTAAAAACACTAGAATAAGACTCCAGGCACCCTGGCCCGAAATCAGTTACCAATAATACACTATCTGATGCAAAACAGAGACTTCCAGGGAAGAAACTGTAGAACATCAGATGGTAGATGCAGAACACTACGCCTAACCACCCGTAGATGAAGACGTAAACATGGGGAAAAGAACAGAATTCATTCTGTTATTCAGCTAAAACTCCCAAGAAATTTTAGTAATAAAATTACAGAAAATATGCCAAAAGCATGGGAGAATAGCAAGAGGGGACTTAAAGGAAAGGGAGAGAGGAAAACACTGAACAAACAGTGTAACTTGATAACAAGAATGACAACAAAATGGCTGTTGCCTCGAAAATAGGTAACTTAACATAATTTCATTAAAAAATTTTAAGTTACAGCCCTGATAATTTTCTGTCACACATTTTTCCTCTCCTCCTTCTATATCCTCCTTAGAATCACCATTTCTCTAATATTTATGTGTCTGGCATCATTTAAACTGAGATTTACAAGCACAAAGATCAGTCAGATGTTAACTGATGAAGGGCCAAACTAAGAATGATTAATGGCGCCAATTTCGGAACGTCCTTGACACTGCGCATGCGCAGTAGAGGTGAAGAGTGGAGGGCCATTCAGGACATGTTTTCTTTGGTTTTAGATGCAAATTTTGGGGATTGGGGGTAAAATTTGTGTTTGGCCCTATATTTTAAGAGTTAGCACCAGCTATGTCTGGGTCATTGGTACAGTATAAAAATATATAATTTCAATTACTGTTGGACTTTTGCACAACAAACAGGAGACCTAGAGATTTTAGATCCCCTGACACTGATTTCAGATTTCTAAGATAAAAAAAAGTTGCAAAAGTAGAAGGCTGAGTCCAGTAAGAAGCCTTCATAATATCAACAAAGCAAATGAAATTGAGTATACTCATGAGGATAACAATGATCGAACCTCAGGAGAAGAAATTCTGTTCACTCTACTATCAGCACTCGATAAACTATTGTAAGCAATGCACCTAGCAGACTGAATCTACCTCAAAATGGAATGCTCTGAAATGTCTTTTCTGCTAGGAATAAGACAAAGGAAGAGTCTTTTTCTTCCTTTCCTAATAAAATTAGATCTTCTGAAATAAGTCCTTATAGCCTGTATGGGCATAGTAGGGGTCAAGAGTTATTAACAGAAGGTAACTGATAATAATAGGTGCTGGTAATTTATCTGGTGCCTGTTTTTTTTTGACAAAAAAAAACAACTTGAGTAAGTGTAATACTATTTCCCATACTACAATTATGAGAATCCACAACAGACAGAGCATGAAGTTCACTATTCTTCTAGCCGAAGCGAAGACAAGAAGAAATACCATCTTATACGTAAGATACCTAAGCTCCACTGTATCCACAGGTTTAAATGGAGCTTCTTGAAACTTTTATAGAAATCAGGCTAGATTCCATTTTGGAATAAGCCGTAAGGACATGGGTCTGGAGAACAGCTGGCTTGCTGTGAAGAATGTGGTTGTTGCCTTGAAACAAGAGGTCCTCCCACAGTGGCAGACGATGTGGAGCGTCTGTTAGAAGAAGCCTGAAGAGGTTGACCCATGTTTTCTGAGGAGTCAGAGGGGGCACCAGAATGATACTGCAATGTGATGGTTTGATTTTCAATGACACCTGTTGAATTCATGGAGTCAGAGGAAATGCATAGCTGACTAAAGAAATGAATATCTGAAGTTGTTTGTTCCCTCTTGTGGAAAGCAGATCTATCATTGGACATTCCCATATGCTGCATAGAGCTAAAAAGACTCTTCTGGTGAGTGTCCATTCCGTTGGAAGGATATTTTCCATGTCTGGAGAGAGCAACTGCTATCACATCGTATCAAGCTGGAATGCAGCAAATTGATAGCAAAATGTCCTGCTCCTGAGTCAATAGAAGAATGTATAGTTAGTGTAAACATAGGACGAGTATGCATTCTCCCTTGATTGCAAAGATAAGCCACTACTGTTGATATGTCTAAACTGAGCATAATTTCTCTTTATTGTTGATGTGAAGATGTGACTGAGAGTCATTCCACTGACCGTGGCAGTAAATATTCCACAGGAATCAAGGTGGCTCCCCAACCTTAAACACTAGTGTGTCAATAATTCATGAACCTTGAAGGCCAGTCATTACCATGAAGGTTGAAGGAGGCATTTCCAATGGAATTTTTCGTGTGTCATCCACTCAACATCTGTCCACTTGTGAATTTTCTCCTTAATTAATGGAGAAGACGAATCTGAAGATCTAAGGTGTCAATCTTGACTGACCAGTTTTATTAAAAATAGAACTGGAGAGGCCATGTGAACAGGCGGACAAGTGTAATAGGGTGTGTTGCTGCTATGCGCCGACCTAGAACTCTCATGAATTAGTCGTAACACTTGTGTACAGGACTACCAGCTTTAGTGTCATGTAAAAGCTGTCCCTATGTTGCTTGGCAGGCGACCGTGATGGAGAAACATTGTGACAATGTTTGCATCCATGATGATTAGCATCCACTGAGATATGACAATCTGAAAGTTCTCTCGTGTATGAAGTATAATGATGGAGAAAGTGAGATATGTGGCTTCAGAGTGTCTACTCGGTGAGCATTTGTGTTGACCATAATGACATCGAGGCTACTGAATTGAAAAGTATGGAAAGACTGAATGAGTATCCACCAGACAGAGCAATGTTCCAAAGTTGAAGGTAAGGTGCTAACAGCTACACTCAACGACGACTCACTGAGGCGAGTGAGTCACTGGATGGGCTAATTGTCTCTCTCACATTTGGCAAATTGTTCAAGGATGCTGAGGCAGAATCCTTGGCGGATTGCTCGTACCCTTGTGAGCTGGTTTCGAATGTGCCACTAACTGACCTTGGCCTTAAGGTTGCAGCAGTTGCATGGTTATTTAGCACCATAGATGACAGCTTGCCCTGACCCTTGAATCTTCCAGTATGAGTTGTTCCCAACGTGGATGGTACAACATCTGCTGTCAAAGACTTGTGTTACTGAATCTTCTATAGACCTTCCTGGAATAGCAGAAGACATTTTTGATTGATAATTAGGGACAACTGAAGAGAGGGCAGATCCAAACCAACCATTAACAGTTGAACTTTTTTCACATTTTGTCTTGTAAACCGGATTTATCCTGGTTGCAACCGATGCAGATCGGGCAAGATAAGTGATTATCATTGTTTGACTTCTTAGGGAAACTGAGCAAAATTTTGTCATAATTCAAATTTTTTGATTAGACAAAAATAAGAGACAAGAAATTTATTTTGCCCAAAATACCAAATTTGGTACACCAAAATTTAGAAATAATTATGTAATCTTGTAGTTATATGTATGATTAGCTTTAAGAGTTCAAAAGGAAAATGAGTTGTGTGACACCAAATCGCAACAATTTTGGCTATAGTCCAAGTTGCTCCATTAAACTAGTTTAATGATAATTTTAGAGTATAATAATCATATTATACAATTGTATTACATGTCTAAAACTGAATATGGAGATGAATTGACGATACTAAATGTGTCTGAAGTGAGTGTAAACAATACATGAAAACTGCCTGAAAACAATCGGAAATTGACAAATTAAACACAAACTGAATACTTTATAATGTAGAAAAGGTATGTATTTATAGATAAGGTATGTATGTTATTATAATGTCAAGCTTATCTAAATGTTCACTTAACAAGTATCGCTACATAAGCATATCATCAGAATGAACCATTTAAGGCCAATGCTGAATGAAACCAACATAACATGGTGACCATTTAATTTGTTAAACATACACTAAAATAAAGTTGTGCAGGTCACAAAAGAAAGTAGCCTTATCGGAACAAGTAATACTACCATATTGAGATACAGCTTATGGTGAGAAACCTGAAAATTGCAAAGACTAACCCCTAGCACTCTGGTAGTGCAAGAGAATTTTATCCAATCACTCTGTTTCTTTTTTCTTTAACTGCAAATTTAACCAATTATATCTTGTTTGACAGAGCTCACTGAGCTCTGTCAAACGAGGTATATTTGGCTAAATATCAAACTACATTATGGGAAATATTTGCTGCAAAAAACTTTGCTATTTTGACATCAGAGTGCAGAGGGTTAAAGAAACGTTTCTGAAACCAAATTTTGGAAATGAACATAATCTTTGCAATAATGAAGGTGCAGTCCCATTATAACCAGATTAGTATACCGGGGCACGTACAAGAGAGGCTGACAAGCTGAACCGACATGGGACAGGGGCTGATTCGTGGGATAACCAACAACTGTTATTCTTGGGTTGTCATTCCAACATGAACAAAGAAGAAAACAAGTTTTGAAAAATAATTCAAATAGCATCAGAAAGTGCTGGGGGAAACGAAAGGAAAACACTGAGCAGACAATTTTTATGCAAAATAAAAGAACAACTATACTCAAGGGCAGATCCAAAACAAGGGCAACACAGAATTCTAAACTTTTCAAAGTAAATTTTAGAAAGCACTGTCCTGATATAAAATGTTCCAGTCTGCCATCCTCTCTAATATCTTCACAGATGTTCTTTTTAGAAGCACATTCCTGTTGAAGTCATCTAATATTTTTAATTATGAGAGAGCAGGTTTCAACATTGAACTATTTACAAAAAAGGCCAACCAAAAGAATGGTTACTGGAGGTTACCTCCCAGAGCTCTACGTATGCGCAGATGGCATCTGTGGAGTGCCATACAGAACTCTATTTTTTTTCTTATATTGACTTAATTTGGGGGCTGGGGATTCAAAATTTAAGTGTTTGGCCAGATTAAATCATATAGAGTAGCCAGTTGGTCTAAGCCAGTGGTAATAGTGGATAAATATTATTTCTGATAAAATGGAATCAACAAAGGAAAATAACTTTGAAATTCTGAGAAAGAATCATGATTTTCGAACTCGTGAAAGACAATATCAATATAAAGCAACATATCGGAACTTATCAAAGTCAACAAGAAAAAAAAAATTTCACCTTTAGAAGTTTTGCCATATTATCATTACTATCAATGGGTAGAAGAAAATCATGGGACCATAAGGGTTTACAGTCAGCAAAGGAGAATTTCATCCATTTAACATCAGTCTTTTCCACATTATATGTTGGTAGTGTCTGTTCTCCATTGACAACATTCTGTAGGACAATATCATTTTTCATCACCATTTTGAACTGAATTGGCCTGGACAGATGATTGGAGATAGTAAACTGTCCTGTTATTATAACCTAAAATATATAAAGAGAAGGCTATATAAAACTCATCATCAAAGCTTCATGCAAGTCAATCGTCTTTTTATCTTACAGTAAGTATGTATTGGGTCTGTAATTACCTGAATACAGCATTATCAGGGTTCCCCCGATACAAAAATCTGTATCATGCAACTGTATACTACAACTGCGCATTTGCTTAGGATTTGTTTACTTTACTATTTACAGAAGATTACAAGCTTTCAAAATGTGTTTGTGAGATTTCTGGTATGTTTCTAAAAACAAAAAGAGGAAATAAAAAACACTTCTCAAAAGTGTAATTATTAAATAATGGAACCTCATTGCTTTTATATCTGAATCACTAGAAGCATTCAAGCTGGAACAACATATAGTTATATGTAGTTTTATCATATGACTCGTCTGTTTTGTTCACTTTAAAACATTTGATATTTTGTTTTCATATCAATCAGTGATAAATAAAGCCTTCCGTCAATTTCATTGTTCACTTTCAAAACTAGAGAATTTGATTGGCTGAACAAAATACAACTGGGCAACATTTTCATAATTTGCATAATTAGAGTTGGGAGCTTTCATTGGTTAATTTCAAAATTGGACAATTTGATTTGCTAAACAAAATACAACATTTTGCATAATTTCAGTAGAGAGAATTTACATTATCTGTCCTATTTAGGGTGGGTTATATTGTATTAATCTTTTACCTACAAGTAAAACGCCATTCTTTTTTTTTATATTTTCACTTTTTGCTTCCAAAACATAGGTTATGACCCCTCATTGGAACGAGCTCAATGAGCTCGTTCCAATGAGGGGTCATAACCTATGTTTTGGAAGCCAAAAATGAGAATTTTTAATTGTACGAGGATGTTTTTTCCAAGTGCCGTCTGCAACTCAAGTTAGGTGATGGGTTAAAAAGTCATACTAAGTGGCTAATTTGTGCGTGTGTGTCATATGATAAAGAGAATATGAAATGAGTGTTTTTCTCATATTATCCGATCCGAATTTTCCGTTTGTGCTAGCCAGAGGCTCGCCAAAACGGAAAATTCTTAGACTCGTTTCATAAATATTATATGAGAAAAACACTCATTCCATATCCTCTATATATTGTCTATATTGCACAAGCTTTTCTGGATGTTGAACATGTATGTGCACGATAAGTATATCCAAGGATTGCAAAAGTTCAAAGCAGCCACAGACTGTTTTAACCGAAATGACAAGCATTTAATGATTTTTATTGGACTGAAAAAGAAATTATTTTCCAAAAAGTTCAATAAAACCATATCATGTGACCATTCACTGGAATGAGCTTTTCAAACTTGTTCCAATGAGGGAGGGGTCACTTGATGTGGTTTTGTTGAAATTTTTAGAAAAATAATGCTTTTTCAACTGTTCAATTTGCAAATTATGTGAGAGAATGTGGGCAATTCGTTATGTTAGGGAAACAATGCAATTGGGCATGCCTAGCTCCAAACTCACAATTTCTCTTTTACAAATCTCATACAACAACAAAGTGCCTCTGCACCCATCAATGTACTGAACACCTCAGTCATGGTATCACTGACAAGTACTGGAAGCTCACACTAGTGGCTCTCCATGTATTTCGTGCTATTAAAATTGAGCTTACAATAAAATAGATGGTGCACAAATAAATTGAGACTGTTAAGATTTACTAAATTTCTTTGGCAACACTAACATCAGTTCTTGATTCTTGGAAAGCTCTTCTTGAAATGAATCAATTTCAGAAGCTACTGTCATTAACGAAGGTCAAAACAAAAAAAAACTTTTCATGTAGTTCCACAACATATTAGACTTGTGATAAATTTATTTATTTATTGGGGTTTAATGACACTTTTGACAGTCATGGTCACCTCCTGTTGGACAGTTTTATGGGTGGAGGAAGCCAGAGTACCCCGAGAGAACCACTGAGCAATGGTGGCAACTGTCAGACTCCCCAACGTACTAACTCCATACAAGAAGGGTTGGCATTGGCTGAAGACATGTGCATCACTGGCATGCAGTACGCTTTAGTACACAATGCCACCGTGCCTCCACATAGACAATTGAGATTAAGGATCTTGCCCAAGGACACACCGCAGTTGCTGCAGGTGGGATTCGTACCGAGACTGGTGGTAGAACTCTTGAGTTGGGTAAACAGATTACATAATGACAGAAAGTTAAAAAATTTATAGTAATTTATATATTTTTTATACTTACCAATGACCCAGACATAGCTGGTGCTAACTCTTAAAATATAGGGCCAAACACAAATTTTGCCCCCCAATCCCCAAAATTTGCATCTAAAACTAAAGAAAACATGTCCTGAAAGGCCCTCCACACTTAGCCCCTACTGCGCATGCGCAGTGTCAAGGACGTTCCGAAATTGGCGCCATTAATCATTCTAATAACCAGTGCCTGGTAAGCGCTATGTACTCAGCGGGGAGGCAAGAGTTCCCAACTCCTGGGAGGGCCATCCCCGTCTGGGTCATTGGTAAGTATAAAAAATATATAAATTACTATAAATTTTTTAACATTTTTATACTGTACCAATGACCCAGACATAGCTGAATAGTAAAAAGGCTGGAGGGCCAAGGACATAGAGCAAAATGGAATACGCTCAATAAAATAAAATAGAGTCATCCCCTGTAGGGAAAAAGAAGTAATAGGCCTTACATGTATCTTTCTTATTTATGATAAATTAGAAAGATACAACACCTTCCAAAATTGAGCTTCATACATCCATGTACTCTATTAATATCCAATATAATCCTTATACTAATAATTTTTAAAGTAAGCCAATAAATAAAGTAAGTCTAGAGAATAGAGACTCTTATACTCCTAAAAGTGTCTGAGGATTGCATAATCATGTCCGTTGACATATGCAATATTCAAAAGCTATACTTTAAAAACTAAGACTTGAATGAATTTTAAAAACCTAAACTTCTCACTAAACAACCATCCCAATAACAGCTCAGAATTACTAACTCCGGAGGAGGTATCCCCTTGTTTTCATAGTAAAACAGGTGACCCAAGGGAACACCCCCCCCCCCCCCCCTTTTTCTTGCCCTGGGTCAAATAGCCCAGAGCGAAGAGGGTAGCCGAACGGAGACACTGCCGAAACAGACAGCCTACCTAGCTATAGTAGCAACTGTTAAGTGAATGACATTCTGAGCAGTAGATAACAGACCTAACAATATAGGCCTCCAGAAATGGACTCGATATTTCTGAGATAAAATTCATGAATGTGGATGGCTGAGCGCAATGAGCTGCCTTCAAAAATCTATAATAGCGACACTATTAATGTAAGCCCAAGAAGTAGAAGAACTCTTACTTCATGAGCCGAAATCTTAAGCACAACTGCTAAGTCAATGATATACCATAAGCAGTACCGATAGTTAATAGAATCCATTAACAATAAAATGGAGCGTAACGTCCTTCTACTAGACATCAAAGACAGAAGAAGCTTACGCCCTTTGTAATAAACAGATATCTGTTTATAAATACATAAACTGTACCCGGAAAGAGTAAAGGCCTATGCCCATACGAAGACGGAAGGACCTTAAAATAATAGGTTCCGGATAATAGGAGCCTAACTCTTATGCAACAATCCAACCTAAATAGTAACGGAAGTATTGATTCCGAAACTATGAAAGTGAAAATCATCCATCGATAGTGCATGAAACTCACTGACTCTACAGTAAAAGAGAAACCAACAGAATTACTGTCTAAAAGGTCAGAATTTGAAAACTACTGTTTCCAGAGGCTCAAATGATTACTTAGCTAAATAAGAACCGAAGTTAAAATCCGTATAGGAATTTAATCTAAAGATTCTAAGTCTATTTATCAAAAAGTTACTAACTGACTTAGATAAAGAGACAAAAGACTCAATTGTAAACTATCGTAGAGTGCATAGGTATGAGGTAACATAAACCTATAACCTAAATAATAACAGGCTGCAGTAGATCTTGTGAAACAAGTATACTAAAAAATAGCAATGAGTAGTATGGAGGGATCAACAATATAAACATAATGATCCCTACACCACGACGGAAGAGCCTCCACTTTAGCCGCATAGAATAGTGAAGAAGAGGATCTCCTATAGTAAGAAATCGCGTCCAAAGCTCGTCCAGTACAGTGCTTACAATGCAATACGGACCACACAACGGAATACATGAAGGTTGCGACCTTGCTGGTTGTGATAAAGATGACACGATTTACCCAGTGAAAAAGATCCTCACATAGAGGAAGATTTCACGTTAAGACCCACAGTAGACAAGAGAGTAAATTACTCATGATCTCTGTGAAGATAGAGATGCTATCAACAGAAATGTATTGTGGTTGTTTATCTTAGCAATACCTGCTAAAACAACAGCGCCGGAGGATACGCGTATCCTATCATTCCGTCCTATAGATCAATAGAGCGTTAACAATATTAGCTCAGAGATCTGGACAAGCCAACACATACGTCTGCAATTGATTAGCAAGCTGTGTCATAAATAAATCATCATTGGGCGCTCCCATAGATAGCAAATCTGATTGAATACTTGTTTGTTGAGAGTCCATTCTGACAGCAACAAGCGACCCGTAAGAGAACGGGAGTCCGATAAAACAATCAGACGACCCGGAATATGACGGACCAAAACTGAACTTGGTGTACTATAACCAACAGACGGATTCTTTCCATTAAATTGAATAACGGAAACGAAAGAGTGCCTCCCTGGTTCCGGAGATACGCCACTACTGTCGAATTAAAGGACAGGAATTTGGGCATGCATTTCTGAATAATGTTCATGCAATGACATAAAGCAAGCCTAAAAAACATTATTCCGCGGAAGAAAACTGATTGCTAAAAGACTGCGGAATCCAAAGACCCTGGCACTTCGAATCCGTAGGGATCAGTAATATATCCCAATCTGTTTGACTGGCAACCGTCATAACAGCCACACTCGGGTCCGGCAACTGCGGCGGCACTCTCTGAGTCAACCACCGAATGTTTGCCCCAGTCTGAATCTCTTGTAACACTAGATAGACAAGAGAACGTGTAAATCGAGCAATTCATGGATTGCCGAAAAGTTGCCGTCGAAGAGAAGCTCCTCCGAGAACGAAGCGACTCTGAGAGAGTTCTTAACCTTACTATCCACGCGTGTGGATGTAGCTAGGGCTGCGTCACGTCTAACTAACTCCAATCAGCCACTGAAGGGCGGAGTTATACGTGAACAAACTACTGCCCTCAAAAGAAATTACATTGAGAATAATATCCTGTAAATCTTTTCTGGAAGACGTAATGATAATGCCTCAGTAAGGCGGATTACGTATAATAAAGCGTCTAAGTTAAGTCTACTATACATAATGTCGTTCCCAACATTGAAATTGGAAAAGACATAAACGGCGAAAAAGAATATATGCAGTCTTTAATCACACCGTCTAGACGCATATGAACTCTCGGTATGCTCTGCTCTGCCAAAATAAACTATTTGTATAAATGATAAAATGGCAGAAATGAGCAACGCGGACAAGAAACTAAACAATCATGCTTAGTAGCAGGCTTGTATATATATATATATATATAGCGTCGAAAAATAAAACACATGTTGTAATGACAATATTGGACTGCGTCGGTAAGTCAGGGACAATGTCCCTGAACCGATCGAAAAATCCGAGTCCAATGACGCTATAAGTCTCTTATCCAAGATCGCAGCAATGAAGTCCGAAATAATAATCACTGGAAGATAATGCCAGAAGATATGAAAGGCATCTTCCGATACTACTAAAGGGAAAACTCGAAATCTTTCGAATCCCTTTCGCCATCCTGTCGGACCCTATAAAGCGTTCGGTCGTCCGTACCTGATGCAACCGCGGACCGCACCGACCCAGCGCCGTCGGATAATTCCTGATTCGACCGAGAAACTGTCAATTGCTGGGATGCTGCGAAACAACTGTGCTAACTCGGATAGCACGTCCGTCACTGAGGCCTGAGGAGAAGCGGTCTTACGATGCATTGCCGCTGGAAGCTCCGTGATCGTTACCCCGTGCATACTACCAATATGCGAGCGAACGGAGTGTATAGGCCTCGTGTCCCTTGGCTACCGGATGGCGCGACCTATTCGCCGTGGAATCACTGAATGCCGAAACTGATCGGATACTCGAGGTCACGTAGCCAATGTGCGGTCGTGTGCCCTGCTGTGAGGATGAGGAAGCATTAAAGACAGTCTCTCGGACTGTCAATATAACGGAGCGTCCCGACCAACGGACACATGCTCCGAATGTAAAATATCTGAACCACAACATGCAGTCCCCTATGTTGTTGGGCGAGAGAGGGACCTCTCTCGCTCACAGCCCGGATGGACCTGGACAAGCCAGGAACCGGACTAACAGGCTTCCTCCGATCTGTCCTCAATCTGCCGTCACTGGGTGAGTACTAAAGTAATTAAAGTGCTCGCATCACCCAAATCTCCTTCCTAGACCGCAACGGACGAACCCGGCAGCCGAACCATTCGATGAATGTACGCTACACCGGGTGAGCTAGTGAATGTCACTCCGTAGGCGATAGACATATTCCATGAGCACTTATTGCCGCTAACTTTTCATTAACTATGACGACAGAGGCACACTTTTGAAAGACATCTCCATAACTCTTCGAACAAGAAACCAGAAATGCTTGGTTAGCAAGCATAAAATAATAATATATATAGCGTCGTTCAATAATTCGAAAGTTTGTGTGCCATTATTGGACTATGTCGGAACTGAGGGACGATGTCCCTGAACCGAACCAAAAATTTCTAAGTCCACCGACGCTATCAGTTTCTTATCCGGCATCGCAGCATTCTGGTCCGACGAAAGAAGCTGTAGAAGACCAAGTCAGATGACATACACAACAGCATATGTTGTTCCGAAAGGGAAAGCTCGAAATCCTCCGAATCCCTTTCGGTATCCCGTCGGACCGGATGAAACTTTCGGACGTCCGTACCCGCTTCCGCGGAGCGTCCCGACCCAGCATCGTCGGATAAAATATAAGCGACAGATTCAGTTGATGCTGGGATGCTGCGATAAACTGTGCTATTAAGGAAAGCACGTCCGTTCCCGAGGCCTGTGCAGTAGCGGTCTTACGATGCATTGCCGCCGGAAGCTCCGTGTACGTTGACTCCCGCACACTTCCTATGCGAACGTCCGGAGTCTGCAGGCCTCGTGTCCCTGGCTACCGGATGGTGTGACCTGGTCGCCGAAGAATCCTTGATCGGCGAAGCTGGTAATATATCGGCGGTCACGCAGCCAAGGTGCGGTCGTGTGCGCTGACGAGAAGAGGAAGCCTTAGCAGTCTCAGCGGACTGCCTATACAACGGAGCGTCCCGAGCGACGGACGTATGCTCCGCTTGCGACACATTTTGTACCACAACATCTGGGGCCAGATGTTGTTGAACGAGAGAGGGGCCTCTCTCGCTTGCCGTCCGGATGGACCGGAACGAGCTATGAACCGGACTAAAAGGCTTCCTGCGTTCTCCCTCCGATCCGCCGTCACAGGGTGTGCATTAGGTTAATTTATAGTGCTCGCATCACCCCAAAATTCCTTCTAGACCGCAACGGACGAACCCGGCTGCCGAACCATTCGGTGAATGGACGCTACACCGGGCGAGCTAGCGGACGTCAAAGGCCGTCGAACCTACTAGGGTCCTCTTAGGCAATTGGCGTATTTACATGAGCACTTTTCCGCTAGCCCTTCATTAATTGTGACGACGGAGGCACACTGTTGGAAGACATCACAGATACATCACCCTAATCTTGATCGTCTGAAATAGAAATTGATAAAGTAGAGTGACCCTGCGGGGAAAGGACCGGAGTGTCGAAATCCCCAACAACATACCATGACATACGCTTCCCATATTGTCATCGAAATCATACGATACAGAACAGGAGTTAATGCGAGTACACAGACCACATATAGAATGATAATAAAGTCAGAGGAAGACTTCCTCTTAAAACAATTGATCAATATCCTTTCAATGTGAAAAGAAAACAAGTCCTGGTACTCGCACTAACCCCTGGCAATCAAAATACATAATAATAATATGATCCATTAATATAGAAAAAATAATTGAAATCAAAATATTTTGAAAAAATATTTTTTCAGAACAGCCCAAGTTTCTGAAAAGTAACGTTGAGCCCCAATGGATCCCAAGCCTAAGTGTGGACAAAAATTTTAAAAATATTTTAAACAATTTATTCAACACTTACGAACAATAATAATGTATCTAGTTATGATTAAAATAACATCAAGATATTATTTTTTAGAAATCCCCCCCTCACACAGAGGGCTGTTGTAAATGTAAACAATGAGTGTAAAAACACTAAAATAAGACTCCAGGCACCCAGGCCCGAAATCAGTTACCAAAAATACACTATCTGATGCAAAACAGAGACTTCCAGGGAAGAAACTGCAGAACATCAGATGGTAGATGCAGAACACAACGCCTAACCACCCGTAGGTGAAGACGTAAACATGGGGAAAGAACAGAATTCATTCTGTTATTCAGCTAAAACTCCCAAGAAAATTTAGTAATAATAATTACAAAAACTATGCCAAAAGCATGGGAGAATAGCAAGGGGGAACTTAAAGGACAGGGAGAGAGGAAAGCACTTAAAAAACAGTGTAACTAAATAATCAGAATGACAACAAAATGGCTGCTGCCTTGAAAATAGGTAACTTAACATAATTTCATTAAAAAATTTTAAGTTACAGCCCTGATAATATTCTGTCACACATTCTTTTCCTCTCCTCCTTCTCTATCCTCCTTAGAATCACCATTTCACTAATATTTATGTGTCTGGCATCATTTAAACTGAGATTTATAAGCACAAAGATCAGTCAGATGTTAACTGATGAAGGGCCAAACTTAGAATGATTAATGGCGCCAATTTCGGAACGTCCTTGACACTGCGCATGCGCAGTAGGGGCGAAGTGTGGAGGGCCTTTCAGGACATGTTTTCTTTAGTTTTAGATGCAAATTTTGGGGATTGGGGGGCAAAATTTGTGTTTGGCCCTATATTTTAAGAGTTAGCACCAGCTATGTCTGGGTCATTGGTACAGTATAAAAATATAACTAGTGTCTTGCCTAGAGTCTCGTCTGTGATATCTCTGAAAGTATTAAGCTTGATGCAACAAAATTAATCATAAATGGCCTAATTTTGAATTTTGACAACTTTTCTTATCTCTGAGCAGGTGCTCCAATAAGCAAACTTGAGTTAGTCTTTCAGACAAGAATCAATTTCATCAACAAAGGACAAAACAAAAGCAAATTTTCTAGTAGTTCTACAATATGTTTGAACTGGTGGTGTACGTGCACCAACAAGCAATCTTGAATTAGTCTTTCAGACAATAGTGCACCCTGACAGTGGTTTCTGGTCATGTCTTGGCTGCCTATCCAGGCAGCCAAGACTTGACCATAAGCCACAGCCAAACCACTAGACTCACAGGATACACTACAGTGGAATTTTTTAAAAGTGTCCAGGTATTTTATGATTAAGGAAATAAGCCTACAGACTAACAACCTACCTGGTTTTGGGTGTTTGTTATTTGTTTTACCCTGACAATGAGAGTGTGTACTTTTTCTTGACTTTTCAGTGTCAATACTTGAGTGGTAACTTTGTCAATACAGAATGGTTCACACCATCTCCATTTCTGTTCATCAATGCATAGATGCAGTTTCTGAAAATGTAATAGAAAGACTGTTTCATAATTCCTGTTCTTAACCCTTTACCCAACTCCAACAGCAGACAACACCCACAAAAACTGTCTTGAATGACTAAACATTTTCATTTTCTATCCTCAAAACAAAGCTTATGACCCCTCATTGAAATGAGGTCATTCAAGTGAGGAGTAATAAGCTATGTTTTTGAGACAGAAAAACAATGAAAAGATAAAATTTGAATGGCAATTTCTGTGAATATCATTGGCTGTATATGGCTCTTATGTTGGGTAAAGGGTTAATCCTTTATGAGACACAACTATATGAAACACAACTGAATGTGACAATATCTTCTCCAAAAAGTTTTCTGGTTTTACCTCCAAAACATAGCTTCTGACATTTCATTTGAATTGGATTGACAAGCTTCTTCCCATGAAGGATAATAAGCTATGTTTTAGAAGCAAAAATTGAAATTTCCCCAAACTGAATGGTGATTTTTGTATATGTTTGGGAGATTTAAATAAGGATTATTGATCTCAGTGCTAGAAGCAACAATCAGGGTTCCACTGAAAAGTGCTGGTTTCATAATAAAAACATTATAAAACTGAAATGTGCTTTATATTCTGTAAAGAAAATGTGATATATTTTGTTCATCCAGATTTATTTTATTACAATTCTCTGGAGGAAGAAAACACACTTACCAATAAATTGTAACAAAACAATCAGAAAAATCTGACTTATGAAATTAATCTAGCACATTAACCAAACACAATACCAATTTATTTATTTATTGGGGTCTAATGACAGTTTCAACTGCCCGAGTCATATTGTGTCAGACAGTTTTGTGGATGGAGGAAGCAAGAGTGCCCAGAGAGAATCACTATACCACACCAAGCAGATGTTCGACTCTCCAACTTACTTAACAAGCAAAGTTAGCATTGCCTGAAGGAATGTGTACCACTAACATGCAGTATGGCTTAGCTGCTTAGTGCTTAGCTGCATCACTACACTCACACTTTGCGACTAACCCTTAAGGGGCTGGGGAATTTTAAACATATTTTTCTACTTTTTAATAGTTTACATCCTGTGGCTTTGCTGTTGTTTCTAAGCAAGTCTTGGCTGCCTATACAGGCAGCCAAGACTTGCCTAGAAAAAACTACCAAGGTATGTACAATGTAACTTGCTAGTTTCTCCAGAGACAGCAACCTGGACCACCTATTCTGTTGTAGTAAAAAGTGGACAAAGTCGGGACTGGACCCTTAAGGGTTAAGTGTCTTGCTCATACATACAATGCAGATGATGCGAGGCCAGGCCTGAATGCATCACCTTTCATATTTATTTATTTATTGGTATTTAACTCCTTGTTTACTGCTGGTGGATATTCCTACCCTGGACAGGATTTCTCTTGCCACTAAAATAATATGGCCACATTTCATCAAATTATACCTCTGTAAAAAGTTTTTTTCACCAAAGATTTCTGGAGTTAAATTAAGATGAATTGTTTTCGTCACTTCTAAAACAGCCATGACTAAATTTGATGGCAAATATCTTGAAAAATACACACCCGGTTCCGAGTTAAGAACACAAATTTCTACACAATAGCTAATTGAGAGTGCAACACTGAGATAGAGACACGTTAAGTCAAACGCTTATACCTATTATACCGATGTTGCCCATTTTAGACTTCAAACCAGGCATTGGTCCTATTTTGCCTGTAAAACAGAGCTTGTTTACCACAGTAAACAAGCATTGCTTCATTTCCAGGGGTTCCCACGGGGAACAACATTTTCAATCTAGAGTTCAATGTTCTAACCAATGAGCCACTGTGCACCCATCCAGCCAAGGCTATTCCCCAAATTTGTGATCTAAATTTTCTATTTTTTTCAACAAAACATAACGTATGACCCTTCAATGGAATGCTATGTTATAGATGCCAAAAAAAGAAAAAAAAATTATTCTAGAAAATTTAGGAAAGTGTCTTCTGTTGGCAGAGTTATTTAAAAGGTAAAAGATGAGAAAAAACAATTAATTTTTTCCTTCCAAATTATAGCTTATGACCCAATAGGAGAATAATGACTGGTTCATTTTGAGAGCTGCCTTCATTTTTGTGTTACTGCACAGTTGGTTTCTCATTGATATTTAGATCAGTATTGTCAAGAAATCCTTCAAACAAACTAGTAAAGTTTATTTCACTTTCAAAATTAAATTTATAATAATCTGCAAATCATCTTATCTATTTACAACTGCAAAGACACCCCCCAAATATGCCGACATAGCTGTGTGTGATAAGGAAAGTTAACCTTGATGCAAGTCAAAAATAGTTTTGGTAGAAGCATTTTATCTTAATTACTGAAGATAAATCTTAATACAGTACAGTTGCCATGGACTGGTCATAATCCATCCATGGGTTTATCAGGTAATAAAAATCAATACCAGCAACATTTTAATTAATGAAGCACCAGGCTTTAATTAAAGTTTTGATGATTACTCCTATAATTAATGTTTGGAATCTAATTTTATTGCATCCGTAGAAATACTGTGCACCCATAGAAAGCGACCAGTCCACGGTGGCCATATTGTATCTTTCATCAGTAAGGCCTAAAAAAATTAAAAATCTGTTTCTCAGGCCCTCCCGCATGGTCCTTTTGGCTTCTGCATGCTCTCTTTTTATAACCAATGTAAACTTAAAAAACAAAAATTAAATGGTGCATATCTATTTTACCCAAGTTAAAAAATTGGTAAATTTGTCCCTTGAGTGCAAGAAGACTTTGCAATGCTTTAGCATTGCAAAGCCTTCTTGCTCTCAAGGGAGGAAATACACCACCACTCATGCTATTCCGTAGATTATGAGGCCTAAAAAATAAACCAAGAACATGAACTTTTGATGGCAAAGAAATAATTACAGAAATAAAAAATAAAATAAAAAACCGCTTGCCTGCATGCAATTTTACAAATAATGGCCTGAGAAACAGAAGATCTACTTTGTGTGGCCTAAGTATGTGATATATTTCCCTCCCTTATATTTTACCCATGTTTATACTATTTTACTGGAAAGTATATAATAAAATTCCATACCTGACTAACTTTATGTGACCTCCAACTGTAACAATGCATCTGTCTGGATTGTAGTAATAATGTTTCATCTGTACCTGCCTACAACATAACAATCATTATCATTACAGAAATATTTAATACTAGCGGAAATACCTCAAGACTGTATGCCCAATTTATATTTTATTGGTCTATGGCATGTTCTTGATAAAAATTTGAATTCTAAAATCTTTCAGCAAACATGGAAGACTCTACAATGAATATAGCAGCTTGGATCCTTAAAGGGTCGTCCAACATAACTTTGGACATTTTGGGGAAAATTTTCAAAATGCCCTAAATACGAATTAATGAGGAGAATAACGACATATTATATACCAAAATAATGACAAAAGTACACAAAACCTGAATTTATCCACTTTTACAAAAAGTGTTTTTTATTTTTTTGCTTTTGATGACAAAGAAATTGCCAGCCACATAAGTAACAGACAGGAACAACAAAGAATAGATTGGTAATTCAAATGTCTGAGTTGTAAATAGAAGATTCCACACTCCATACCTGGAGAAAGCATATTTATCATTTCATCACCGACATGGTGAGAATGCTCAGAGGAAAATGGTTGACCACAAAGTACAGAATGCGTTTGAATGACATGTTTGTTATGATCCCGTGGGTTTTCAGGCAAAGTTGGGAAATGATTTGATTTCCCAAGATCTAAAAACCTACAAACATTTCACTGCTGTTGTCGAATCTGAGAGGCGATGTAATGTACAACACATGATACATTCATAGAAAAGTTAGAAAATTTATAGTAATTTATATATTTTTTAAACTTACCAATGACCCAGACATAGCTGGTGCTAACTCTTAAAAATCTAGGGCCAAACACAAATTTTGCCCCCCAATCCCCAAAATTTGCATCTAAAACCAAAGAAATCATGTCCTGAATGGCCCTCCATACTTCGCCTCTACTGCGCATGCGCAGTGTCAAGGACGTCCCGAAATTGGCGCCATTTATCATACTTACAATCAGTGCCTGGTCAGCGCTATGTACTCAGCGGGGAGGTATGAGTTCCCAACTCCTGGGAGGGCCATCCCCGTCTGGGTCATTGGTAAGTATAAAAAATATATAAATTACTATAAATTTTTTAACATTTTTATACTGTACCAATGACCCAGACATAGCTGAATAGTAAAAAGGCTGGAGGGCCTAGGACATAGAGGAAAATCCAATAAGCTCAACTATATAAAATAGAGTCATCCCCTCGAGGAGAAAAGGAGTATTAGGCTTTACATGTATCTTTCTTCTTTATGATAAATTAGAAAGACACAACACCCTCCATAATTGAGCATCATAACATTCATGTTCTCTATTAACGTCCAGTATAATCCTTATACTAATTATTTTTAAAGTAAGCCAATAAATAAAGTTAGTCCAGAGAATTGAGACTCTTTATACTCTTTTAAAAGTGTCCGAGGATTGTATATTAACGCCCGTTTGACACGTGACATATTCAAATGCTACACTTTAAAAATATGACATGAATGAATTTTTTAAACATTAACTTTCCACTTTAAAACCATCCCAGTAACAGCTCAGAATTACTGACTCCGGAGGAGGTATCCCCTTGTTTTCACTATAAACACAGGTGACCCAAGGGACCCCCCCCCCCCCCCCCCCCCCCGGGTCAAATAGCCCAGAGCGAAGAGGGCTACAGGACAGAGTCACTGCCGGAACAGAAAGCCTACATAACTATAGTTGCAACTGTTTAGTGAACAACATTCTGAGCAGCGGATAACGGACCTAAACAATGCAGGTCTCCAGAAATGGACTCAATATTTCTGAGATAAAAATTCATGAATGTGGATAGCTGAGACCAATATGCAGCCTTCATAAAATCTGTAATAGCAGCACTATTTGCAGAAGCCCAAGATGTAGAAAGAGCTATTACTTCATGAGCGGAAATCTTAAGCACAGACTGCTGAGTTAAAGATAGATTATCATAAGCAGTACAGATAGTTAATTGAATCCATCTAGCAATAGAATGGACCGTAATGTCCTTTCTATTAGGCATCAGAGACAGAAGATGCTTTACGTCCTTTCTGATAAACTGAGATCTTGTTTATAAATACATAAAGCTCTAACCGGACAGAGTAAAGGCCTATGCCCGTCTGAAGTCGGAAGGGCCTTAATAACAATAGGTTCCGGATATTTATTAGGAGCCTGATTCTTAGCCAAAAATCCAACATTAGTAGTAAAGGTAATAGTGTTCCCGATACTACAAAAGTGAGAATCGTCCACCGATAGTGCATGAAGCTCACTGACTCTTCAGCAGAAGAGAAAGCTAAGAGAAATGCTGTCATATAAGACCAGAATTTGAAATCTACTGTCTCAAGAGGCTCAAATGGTTTTCCTTTTAGTTTAAGAAGAACCCAAGCTAAATTCCATTTAGGAATTAATCTAAGGGTTCTAGGTCTATTTATCGAAAAGTTTCTAACTAATTTAGATAAAGAGACACTAGATCCAATTGTAAACTATCATGGTGTGCATAGGTATCAGATAACATAGACCTATAACCTTTAATAGTAACAGGCTGTAGCTGATCTCGTCAAACAAGTATACTAGAAAGTTTGCAATGTCTGGTATGGAGGGATAAAAAATATCAACATAATGATCCCTACACCAATGACGAAAGACCTTCCACTTTAGCCGCATAGTATAGTGAAGAGGAGGTCCTCCTACAGTTAGAAATCGCGTCCACTGCTCGTCCTGTACAATGCTTGCCGTGCAAGAAGGACCGCACAATGGAATACGTGAAGGTTGAGACCTTGCGGGTTGTGATGAAGTTGACAGGATTTCCCAAGCGAAAGAAGATCCTCTCGTGGAGGAAGTTTTCGCGGTAAGTCCCACAGCAGACACCTGAGTAAATTTATCCACGGTCTCTGTGGAGACAGAGATGCTACCAACAGAATTGTATTGAGATTGTTATTTCTTTAGCAATATTTGCTGAATCAACGGCGTTGGAGGATACGCATATCCTATCATTCCGTCCTACGAGATCGATAGAGCGTTTACTGGATATGCTCGGGGATCCGGACATGGTGACACATACGTCTGCAATTGATTGTTGAGTTGTGTCGCCAATAAGTCTATCACTGGCCGCTCCCATCGGTAGGAAATCTGATTGAATACCTGTTTGTTGAGAGTCCATTCTGACGGCAACAAGCGACCCTTCGTGAAAGGGAGTCTGCTAAAACATTCAGATGACCCGAAATACGACGGACCGAAGCAGAACTTGGTGTTCTAGAACAAACAGAAGGATTCTTTCCATTAAATTGAATAACGGAACGGAATGAGTGCCTCCCTGGTTCCGGATATACGCAACTACTGTCATATTGACGGACAGGATTTGGACATGCGCTTTTTGAATAATGTTCATCCAATGACATAGTGCAAGCCAAATTGACATCATTTCTTGGATGTTTATGTGCTTGCCTAGAAACTGCGGATCCCAAAGACCCTGGCACTTCGAATCCGTTGGGATCAATGTTGTACCCCAACCTGTTTGACTGGCATCCGTCATAATCGTAAAACTCGGATCTGGCAACTGCAGTGGAACTCCCTGAGTCAACCACTGAATGTTTGCCCAAGTCTGAATCTCTTGTTACACTTGATTGACAAGAGAACATCTATATCGAGCAATTCATAGATTGCTGAAAGGTTGCCGTCGAAGAGAAGCTTCTCCGAGACCGAAGCGACTCTGAGAGAGTTCTTCACCTTACTATCCACGCACGTGGATGTAGCTAGGGCTGCGTCACGTCTAACCAACTCCAGGTTTGCCACTGAAGGGCAGAGTAATACGTGGAAAAGCGACTGCCCTTGAAAGAAATCTCATTGAGGATCATATCCTGGAATTCTTTCCTTGAAGACGTAATGATAACGCCTTAGTAAGGTGGTCTGCATATGATAAAGCGTCTAAGCTAAGTCTGTTAGACATCATTGTTGTTTCCAACATCGTGGTTGGAATTGACATAGACGGCGGTATAGACTATTCCCAGTCTTCAGCCTCGTCGTCTAGATGCAGAGGAACTCTCGGTATGCCCTGTCCTGCCGTTTCAAATTAATTCCTTGAATTGATGAAAGGCAGATTTAGAGCATTTGCGGACAAGAAACTAAACTTGCCTGTTTTGGTAGCAAGCTTATATATAGCGTCGATCAATAATTCGAATTTTCTTGTGACATTATTGGACTGTGTCGGCAACTCAGGGACGATGTCCCTGAACCGATCAAAAACTCTGTGTCCAATGACGCTATTAGTCTCTTATCCAGCATCGCAGCATTCTAGTCCAACGGAACAACCTCTAGAAGATAATGCCGGAAGAAATCTATGGCAGCTTCTGTTGTTCCGAAAGGGAAAGCTCGAAATCCTCCGAATCCCTTTCGCCATCCTGTCGGACCCTATGAAGTGCTCGGTCGTCCGTACCTGATGCTTCAGCAGAGCAAACCGACCCAACGTCGTCGGATTATTCCTGATCCGACAGAGATTCTGTCGTTTGCTGGGATGCTGCGATAAGTTGTGCTATTTTGGATAGCACGTCCGTCACTGAGGCCTGTGGAGAAGCGGTCTTATGTTGCTTTGCCGCTGGAAGCTCCGTGTACGTTGCCCCGTGCATACTTCTATTATGCGAGCATCCAGAGTCTACAGGCCTTGTGTCCCTTGGTGACCGGATGGCGTGACCTGTTCGTCGTGGAATCCCTGAATGACGAAGCTGGCAGGATATCCGAGGTCACATAGCCAAGGTGAGGTCGTGTGCGCTGCCCTGAGGATGAGGAAGCCTTATCGACAGTCTCTCGGACTGTCTATATAACGGAGCGTCCCGAGCGGCGGACATATGCTCCAAATGTGAAACGTTTGTACCACAACATCTGGTCCCAGATGATGTTGTATGAGAGAGGGACCTCTCTCGCTCGCAGCCCGGACGGACCTGGACGAGCTAGGAACCGGACTAACAGGCTTCCTCCGATCTATCCTCTGATCCGTCGTCACTGGGTGTGTACTATTATCTTATTATAGTGCTCGCATCACCCAAAACTCCTTCCTGGACCGCAACGGACGAACCCGGCTGCCGAACCATTCGATGAATGGACGCTACACCGGGTGAGCTAGCGGATGTCAACGCCGTCGATCCTACTAGGGACCTCTTAGGCGATTGACGTATTTCCCTGAGCACTTATTGCCGCTAGCTCTTCATTTAACTATGACGACAGAGGCACACTCTTGAAAGACATCACGGTAACTTTTGCGAACAAGAAACCAGACTTGCTTGTTAATAGCAAGTATATATAAATAGCATCGTTCAATAATTCGAAAGTTCCTGTGACATTATTGGACTGTGTCAGAAACTGAGGGACGATGTCCCTGACCCGATCAAAAATTCTTGTGTCCACAGACACTATCAGTCTCTTATCCGGCATCGCAGCATTCTGGTCCGACGAAACAACCTCTAGAAGCTAAAGCCGTATGACATGTAGAGCAGCTTATGTTGTTCCGAAAGGGAAAGCTCGAAATCCTCCGAATCCCTTTCGCCATCCTGTCGGACCCTATGAAGTTTTCGGACGTCCGTACCTGATGCTTCAGCGGAGCGTATCGACCCAGCGTCGTCGGATATTACATGAACCGACAGAGATTCTGTCGTTGCTGGGATGCTGCGATAAGTTGTGCTATTTGGGATAGCACGTCCGTCACTGAGGCCTGTGTAGTAGCGGTCTTACGATGCTTTGCCGCTTGAAGCTCCGTGTACGTTGACTCCTGCATACTTTTCTTATGCGAACGTCCGGAGTCTACAGGCCTCGTGTCCCTGGCTACTGGATGGCGTGACCTGGTCGCCATGGATTCTCTGATTGGCAAAGTTGGCTGGATATCCGAGGTCACGTAGCCAAGGTGCGGTCATGTGCGCTGCCGTGAGGATGAGGAAGCCTTATTGACAGTCTCTCCGGACTGTCTATATAACGGAGCGTCCCGAGCGGCGGACGTATGCTCCGAATGCGAAACATTTTGTACCACAACATCTGGTCCCAGATGTTGTTGTACGAGAGAGGGGCCTCTCTCGCTCGCAGCCCAGATGGACCTGGATGAGCTAGGAACCGGACTAATAGGATTCCTCCGTTCTCTCCTCTGATCCGCCGTCACTGGGTGTGCACTTGGTTGATTTATAGTGCTCGCATCACCCAAAACTCCTTTCTGGACCGCAACGGACAAACCCGGCTGCCGAACCATTCGATGAATGGACGCTACACCGGGCGAGCTAGCGGACGTCAAAGGCCGTCGATCCTACTAGGGACCTCTTAGGCAATTGACGTAATTCCATGAGCACTTTGCCGCTAGCTCTTCATTAATTGTGACGACGGAGGCACACTTTTGGAAGACATCACGGATACATCACCCTGTTCTTGTTCGTCTGAAATAGAGATTGATAAACTAGAGTGACCCTGCGGAGAAAGGACCGGCATGGCCATTTCCCCGCTAACATACCGTGACACACGCTTCCCATGTTGTCATCGCAATTGACACATACTGAACAGGAGTTAGTGCGAGTACACTGACAACAATTAATACAATGATTATGAAAGTCAGAGGAAGATTTCCTCTTATTACAATTGAACAATATCCTTTCATTGTGAAAAGAATACAAAAAGTCCTAGTACTCGCACCAACCCCTGAAAACAAAAATACATAATAACATGATCCATTAACATAGAAAAAATAACTGAAATCAAAAAAATTTTTTGAAAAAATATTTTTTCAGACAAGCCCAAGTTTCTGAAAAGTAACGTTGAGCCCCAATGGATCCCAAGCCTAAGTGTGGACAAAAATTTTTAAAATATTTTAAAAAATTAATGCAACACTTACGAATAATAATAATGTATCTAGTTATGATTAAACTAACACAAAGACAAGAAATCCCCCTCCACAGAGGCTGTTGTCAATGTAAACAAGAAGTGTAAAAACACCAGAAACATGACTCCAGGCACTGATAACCCTGGCCCGAAATCAGTTACCAATAATACACTATCTGATGCAAAACAGAGACTTCCAGGGAAGAAACTGCAGAACATCAGATGGTAGATGCAGAACACTACGCCTAAACACCCATGGGTGAGGACGTAAACATGGGGAAAAGAACAGAATTCATTCTGTTATCCAGCTAAAACTCCCAAGAAATTTTAGTAATAATATTACAGAAAATATGCCAAAAGCATGAGAGAATAGCAAGGAGGGACTTGAAGGAAAGGGAGAGAGGAAAACACTGAACAAGCAGTGTAACTTTATAGCAAGAATGACCACAACAGGCCCATGCCTCGAAAATAGGTAACTTAACATAATTTCATTAAAAAATTTTAAGTTACAGCCCTGATTATTTTCTGTCACTCATTTTTCCTCTCCTCCTTCTATTTCCTCCTTAGATCCACCATTTCTGTAAAATTTATGTGTCTGGCATCATTTAAACTGAGATTTACAAGCACAAAGATCAGTCAGATGTGAACTGATGAAGAACCAAACAAAGAATGATAAATGGCGCCAATTTTGGGATGTCCTTGACACTGCGCATGCGCAGTAGAGGCGAGGTATGGAGGGCCATTCAGGACATGATTTCTTTGGTTTTAGATGCAAATTTTGGGGATTGGGGGGCAAAATTTGTGTTTGGCCCTAGATTTTTAAGAGTTAGCACCAGCTATGTCTGGGTCATTGGTACAGTATAAAAATATATTCAACTGACAATGTGATAATTGAGAATATGACGCATGTCTCAGCAAGGGGGGGGGGGGGGGGGGGGGGGGGGATTAATACTCCACTGATTTGCACTCTTACTATTTGGTTGGTGTCTATCATCAAAACATGAAAGCGGAAAATTATATTTGAAAACAAAAATACATTCACATCAACATACATTGCAGTCCTCACAATTTTTTTTTTACGAAAAAATAATTTTACTGTCACTGAACTGTATTTGTGACATAAAGAACGCTTGATGAAGTCTGCTAGGAACAACGAAGACAAATGTCATGGAGAATTTTCAGAAATGTTTTTTCCTATTCACCAAATATAGCAAAGTTTAATACAATCATAAATCTTCCTCTCACAATGCATTATGTGTAAGATGGATCAAAGTCAATTTTGATCGCTATTGGCACGGTTGGTGTGTAAAGCTAAAATTTATGTCATAGGCTTTTTATTTTTAGTAGAATAGGTAATCATGGTATAAAAAACTATATCTAGTTATGATAGCGTGCTTCATTAATGGTTTTATTTGGTAAACATTCAAGGCTTTTCAAGACCTCCTGGCCCATTTTCCAGGAATTAAAGGCCTTGAATGGCACTTAGTGAAAGTCAAAGCCATTCCTTGAATCCAAGGCCCCATGAAAGTTAAAAAAATTATAGTAATTTATATATTTTTTATACTTACCAATGACCCAGACTTAGCTGGTGCTAACTCCAACAAAACCAGGGCCAAACACAAATTTTGCCCCCCAATCCCCAAAATTTGCATCCAAAACAAAAAGAAATCATGTCCTAAAGGACCTCCATACTACGCCTCTACTGCGCATGCGCAGTGACGCAGTTGTCCCGAAATTGGCGCCAATTATCATTCTTACTGGCAGTGCCTGGTCAGCGCTATGTACTCAGCGGGGAGGCAAGAGTTTCCAACTCCAGGGAGGGCCATCCCCGTCTGGGTCATTGGTAAGTATAAAAAATATATAAATTACTATAAATGTTTTAACATTTTTATACTGTACCAATGACCCAGACTTAGCTGAATAGTAAACAGGCTGGAGGGCCTAGGACATAGAGGAAAATCCAATAAGCTCAACTATATAGTAAAGAGGTAACCCCTTAAGGAGAAAAGGAGTATTAGGCTTTACATGTATCTTTCTTATTTAATATTAAATTAGAAAGATACACTACCCTTAATAATTGAGCACAATAACATTCATGTTCTCTATTAACATCCAGTATAACCCTTATACTAATTATTTTTAAAGCAAGCCAATAAATAAAGTAGTCCAGAGAATTGAGACTCTTTATAATCATTTAAAAGTGTCCGAGTATTGTATATTAAAGCCCGTTTGACACTTGACATACACAAATGCTTCACACCGAGCTACACTTTAAAAATAAGACATGAATGAATTTAAACATTAATATTACACTTTAAAACCATCCCGGAAGCGACTCAGAAATACTGACTTGGAGGAGGCATTCCCTTGCTTTTCACTATAAAGCAGGTGACCTAAGGGAACACCCGCCCCCCCCCCCCCCCCCCCCCCTTCCCCTTGCCCTGGGTCAAATAGCCCAGAGCGAAGAGGGCAGCCGGACGGAGTCACTGCCGGAACAGAAAGCCTGCATAACTATAGTTGCAACTGTTTAGTGGACGACATTCTGAGCAACAGATAACGGACCTACACAATGCAGGTCTCCAGAAATGGACTCAATATTTCTGAGATAAAAATTCGTAAATGTGGATGGCTGAGACCAATAAGCAGCCTTCATTAAATCTGTAATAGCAACACTATTAGCATAAGCCCAGGAAGTAGAAAGAGCTCTTACTTCATGAGCAGAAATCTTAAGCACAGACTGCTGAGAAGAAGATAAATCTTCATAAGCAGTACAGATAGTTAACTGAATCCATCTAGCAATAGAATGGACTGAAATGTCCTTTCTATTAGGCATCAAAGACAGAAAGAAACGTTTCCGTCCCTTTCTGATAAACTGAGATCTCTGTTTATAGATACGTAGTGCTCTAACAGGACAGAGTAAAGGCCTACGCCCGTCTGAAGACGGAAGAGCCTTAATAACAATAGGTTCCGGATATTTATTAGGAGCCTGATTCTTAGCTAAAAAACCCACATTAGTAGTGAAGGTGATAGTGTTCCCAACACTACGATAATGAGAATCATCCACCGATAGTGCATGAAGCTCACTGACTCTTCTGGCAGAAGAGAAAGCTAAGAGAAAAGCTGTCTTATAAGATAAGAATTTGAAATCTACTGTCCCAAGAGGTTCAAATGGCTTTTCCTTCAATTTAAGGATAACCCAAGCTAAATTCCACTTAGGAATTAATCTAAGAGTTCTGGGTCTATTTATCGAAAAGTTTCTAACCAACTTCGATAAAGAGACATTAGATCCAATTTGTAAACTATCATGATGTGCATAGGTATCAGATAACATAGATCTATAACCCTTTATAGTAACAGGCTGCAGTTTGATTTCGTCTGGGATCAAATATATCTACAGAATGATCCCTACACCAACGACGAAAAACCTTCCACTTGGCCGCATAGTTTAGCGAAGAGGAGGTCCTCCTACAGTTAGAAATCGCGTCCACTGTAAAGTGCTTGCCATGCAAGAAGGACCGCACAACGGAAAAACGTGAAGGTTGAGACCTTGCGGGTTGTGATGGAGTTGGCGCGATTTCCCCTGCGAAAGAAGATCCTCTCGTGGAGGAAGCTTCCGCGGTAGGTCCCACAACAGACACCTGAGTAGATTTATCCACGGTCTCTGTGGCGACAGAGATGCTACCAACAGAATCTTGCATTGAGATTGTTTTATCTTTAGCAATACTTGTTGAATTAACGGCGCTGGAGGATACGCATATCCTATCATTCCGTCCCAAGGGATCGACAGAGCGTCTACTGCAAATGCTCTTGGATCCGGACACGGAGACACATACGTCTGCAACTGATTGTTGAGATGTGTCGCAAATAAGTCTATCATTGGCCGTTCCCATTAGTAGCAAATCTGATTGAATACTTGTTTGTTGAGAGTCCACTCCGACGGCAACAAGCAACCCTTTCGTGAAAGGGAGTCTGCTAGCACATTCAGACGACCCGGTATGTGACGGACCGAAAGAAGAACGTGATGTTCTAACGCAAACAGAAGGATTCTTTCCGTTAGATTGAACAACGGAACTGAATGAGTGCCTCCCTGATTCCGTATATACGCCACTACTGTCGTATTGTCGGATAGGATTTGGACATGAGCATCGTGAATAATGTCCATCCAGTGACGTAACGCAAGCCAAATTGACATCATTTCCTTGATGTTTATGTGCTTGCACAGGAATTGCGGATCCCAAAGACCCTGGCATCTCGAATCCGTTGGGATTAATGATGCACCCCAAACTGTTTGACTGGCATCCGTCATAACGGTAAAACTCGGATCCGGCAACTGCAGCGGAACTCCTTGAGTTAACCACTGAATGTTTGCCCAAGTCTGAATCTCTTGTTTCACTTGATCTGACAAGAGAACGTCTACATCGAGCGAATGAATTTTCACACTCCAATTCTGAGTCAGGAAAATTTGAAGAGGACGTGTGCGTAGCCGCCCCATCGGAATGAGATCCGCGGCGGCTCCACACAGACCTATCAGTCTCATAAATTCTCTCGCCGTGACTTTGTCTGCGTGCAGACAATAGCGAGCGTAACAACTGACTAATTTCGCTCTGGTTAACGGCAGACGAATGAGATTGTTGTGCATCTCAAAGCTCATTCCCAGATGAGTGAATGACTTGGACGGCACCAGATCCGACTTCTCCTCGTTTACTATAAAACCGAGACGTCGGAGCAATAGAAGAAGATTCTGAACATCGTTCTGAAGCGTTAACTCGTTGCCGTACCTCTGAAGAATGTCGTCCAGGTAGGCCGACGTTACCGCAGACGAATGAGCTCGGAAGTAGATCATTACCGAGTTCATTACCCGAGTGAAAGCCCAGGGTGCTAGATTCAATCCGAAGCACATCGCCCGGAATTGATACACCACTCCTAGGACTGCGAAGCGTAGATACTTTCGGAATGTCGGATGTACCATGACGTGAAAGTACGCATCTTTGAGATCTATGCTCGTTGCATAATCGTTCACCCGAATACTCGCTCTGACCGATCGAATCGTCTCCATATAAAACTTCGGAGCGACGATCAGCTTGTTTATCCAGCTCAAATCTATGACTGGACGGAACGAGCCGTCTGGTTTCGGAACCAGAAACAGATGGCTGTAGAATCCCAGAGATTCCTGGTTTTCTACGACCTCTACCGCGTTCTTCATTAAAAGAGACTGCACCTCTGATAACAGAGCGTCTCTTTTCTGTGGATTTGACGGAAGATGAGTCCACTTTGGACTTCGAGTTAATGGAGGCTTTCGTTTGAAGGATATCTTTAGACCTTCCGAAGTCACTCCTCTCACCCAAGGGTCGTCCGTAATCGACGCCCACTCTTGTGAAAAACTCGACAACCTTCCGCCAACCGGAACGCGATAGAGGTTTAAGCCATCACCTCCTGGACCTGCGAGGCCTGCGGTAGGAGAAACCACGTCTTCCACGACCCGCACCTCGCCTCGTCGACCTCGGGGCGTCCGACCGATTGTCCCGGCCTGAAGGACGTCCCGAACGAGAGTCGCTATCCTGACGGTCTCTCGAATAAGACCAAGAGGACGCACCGGAACCTCTATAGGAACCTCTCTTGGGCGCATTAGACCCAGAAGTGCCTGTCTTATTCGTGTCTGCTGTATCCGACTTTTTAGGAGCCGATCTGAACAACAGAGAATCATTAGCTTTCTTTTTAATTTTATCATAAATAGCGGAAAGCTTGCCGTCAAAGAGAAGTTCTCCTGAGACCGAAGCGACTCTAAGAGAGTTCTTCACCTTAGAATCCACTAGTGTGGATGTAGTTAGGGCTGCGTCACGTCTAACCAACTCCAGATTTGCCACTGAAAGGGCGGAGTTACACGTGGAATAAGCTACTGCCCTTGAAAGAAGTCTTAAAGAGGATTGTATATCCTGAAACTCTTCCCCTTGAAGGCGCAGTGATAACGCCTTAGTAAGGTGATCTGCGTAAGATAAGGCATCTAAATTAGCTCTGTTAGACGCAATAGCTGTTTCCAACACCGCGGTTGGAATAGAAGCTGACGATGGTAATGATAGCTCTAAGTCTTCCGCCTCGTCATCCATACGCAGAGGAACTCTTGGTATACCCTGTCCTGCCGCATCGAATTTATTCCTTGCATTAATGAAAGGCACGTTGAGAGTATTAGCGGACAAGAAACCTGCTTTCCCCGTCCTGGAAGCAAGTTTAAATATAGCGTCGTTCAATAATTCAAATGTTCTTGCAACATTATTGGACTGCGACAGAAACTCGGGAGCGATGTCCCTGAACCGCTCAAAAAATTCAGAGTCCAATGACGCTATAATTCTCTTGTCTGGAAGCGCAGCAGTCTGGCCCGACGGAACAACTTGAGGGAGAAAGTGCCGGATGAAGTCCACGGCAGCTTTATGTTGTTCCGAAAGGGATAGCTCCAAGTCATCCGTATCCCTTTCACCATCCGGTCGGATCTCACGATGTTCCCGGTCGTCCGCCCCCGATGCTTCGGCGGAGCGTACCGACCCAGCGCCGTCGGATAATTCTCGATCCGACACCGTTTCTGTCGGCTGCTGGGATGCTGCGATAAGCTGTGCTATCTGCACAAGAATGTCCGACGTCGAGACCTGCGGAGGCACAGTCTTTCGCTGCTTCGCCGAGGGCAGCTCCGCATCGGATGGCTCCCGCATACTTTTCCTATGCGAACGTCCGGAGTCCATCGGTCTCGAATCCCTGGCTGCCGGATGGTGTGACCTGGTCGCCGAAGAATCCTTCATCGGCGAAGCTGGTAATATATCGGCGGTCACGCAGCCAAGGTGCGGTCGTGTGCACTGACGAGAAGAGGAAGCCTTAACAGTCTCTGCGGACTGCTTATACAACGGAGCGTCCCGAGCGACGGACGTATGCTCCGCTAAAGACACATTTTGTACCACAACATCTGGTCCCAGATGTTGTTGTACGAGAGAGGGACCTCTCTCGCTCGCGGCCCGGCTGGACCTGGACGAGCTAGGAACCGGACTAAAAGGCTTCCTCCGTTCTCGCTTACTATCCGCCGTCACTGGGTGTGCATCTATTATGTTTATAGTGCTCGCATCACCCAAAATTTCCTCTTGGACCGCATCGGACGAACCCGGCTGCCGAACCATTCGGTGAATGGACGCTACACCGGGCGAGCTAGCGGACGACATTTGTCTAATCTCCATGAGCACTTTTGCCGCTAGCTCTGAATTCATTTGTGACGACGGACGCACACTTGAAGAAGATAACATGGAAACATCACCCTGTTCTGGTTCCTCTGAAATAGAAACTGAGAGAGTAGAGTGACCTTGTGGAGAAAGAGCCGGCATCGCTCTTTCTCCAGAAACAACATATCGTGACACACGTTTCCAATGTTTCTCATCCCAATGTTCACATATAGGACAGGGATTAATGCGAGAACACTGACTACAATTAATACAATGATCATGAAAGTCAGAGGAAGATTTCTTCCTATTACAATTTGAACAACGTCCCTTCATTGTGAAAGAACAACAATAAGTCCTAGTTACTCGCAAAAACCCCTGACACAAAGATACATAATAACATGATCCATTAATAAATGAAAAAACAATTGCAAAACAAAATAATTTTGAAAAAATATTTTTTCAGAGAAGCCCAAGTTGCTGAAAAGTAACGTTGAGCCCCGATGGATCCGATGGCAAAGTGTGGTCAAAAATTTTAAATTTATAAAAAAAATAATTAATGAGACACTTTCGGATAATATAAATGTATCTTATAATGAGATAAACTACCACAAAGGCAAACAGCCCCCCTCAAAAAAGGCTGTTGCCAATGAAAACAAACAGTGTAAACACACTAGAAAACATGACTCCAGGCACTGAAAAAACTGGCCCGGAATCAGTCATCAATTACACTCTATCTGATGCAAAACAGAGACTCCCAGGGGAGAATCTGTAGAACATCAGATGGAAGATGCAGAACACAAACGTTATACACCCATGGGTGAAAACATAACTATGGGGAAAATAACAGAAAACATTCTGTAACCAAGCAACTCTCCCAGGAAATTTTAGAAATGAAATTTCTCAAAAATATGCCAAAAGCATGGGAGAATTGCCAGGGGGGACTTTAGAAGGCTAGGGGAGAGGAAACACTGAATAAGCAGTGCAACAATTAGCAAGAATGACAACAAGAGGCCCATGCCTCGAAAATAGGCAACTTAACATAATTTCATCAAAAAATTTTAAGTACAGCCCTGATTATTTTTTGCCACTTCTTTTTCCTCTCCTCCTTCTATCCTCCTTAGAATCACATTTTCTCCAAAAATTACGTGTCTGGCATCCTTTAAACTGAGATTTACAAGCACAAAGATCAGTGAGATGTTGACTGATGAAGGGCCAAACAGAGAAAGAATGATAATTGGCGCCAATTTCGGGACAACTGCGTCACTGCGCATGCGCAGTAGAGGCGTAGTATGGAGGTCCTTTAGGACATGATTTCTTTTTGTTTTGGATGCAAATTTTGGGGATTGGGGGGCAAAATTTGTGTTTGGCCCTGGTTTTGTTGGAGTTAGCACCAGCTAAGTCTGGGTCATTGGTACAGTATAAAAATACCCTGTGTATGGAAATAAAAATTCGGTTGCCCTATTTCTATTTAGGCAAACAATAGGAGAATAAAACAATCATTAGCTGATTTGTACAGGCCTAAAGCTCAAAGGGCTTGATCTACTGACATTCATATTTGTGGAACAATGATATACTGGTAATATCTTTGGTTCAAACAAGAGGTGCAGATTCAGATTTTGGGGGTTTTACTAAACAATTTGGTATGTGTAAGTCACGAACATCAATAGTCTTCCCCAATGCAGTATTTATTTATTTATTTATTGGTGTTTAAGGTCACATACTTATGCACAATGGCTAATCGTGACCGTGACAGTTTTACGGGTGGAGGAAGCCGGAGTACCCGGAGAGAACCACCGAGCAACGACGAGCAGCTGTCAGCTCCCCAACATCGTAACTCTGAACTCTGCACCGCAGCACAGGCAGGGTCAGATTGGTTGAAGACATGCGCACCATCGACGTGCAGTACGCCTCAGTACACAGCGTCATCGTGCCCCCATGTAGGCAATCGGGGTGAAGTGTCTTGCCCAAGGACACAACGCGGTTGCCGCAGGTGGGATTCGAACCGAGGACCTCTCGGCTTGCAGCCTGCACCTCTACCAACTGAGCCACCGCGCCCCCTCCCCAATGCAGTCTATGGAGAATATTTCATTGAGCTGATAATTCTGTGTTATGACACACTTATGGAAAGAGGTCCCAGAAAGCTCTTTCAGATACTTGGGCACAAAATAATATTTCATCAGTGAAAGTTTCTAGTAACATAAAAGTGAAATATAAAATGTGAAATACATGAAAGTTTTGAAACTATGATGTATTACCTGTCCAAATCGAATACTTTCTTGACTATCATTACAAATTATGTAATAAGACAAAGGGCTAAACTCCTGCGGATCATTCTCTGTAAACAAGATCTGGAAAAAATAATGTGAAAAGATCAGATTAAATGCTTTGCAGCTTGTTAAAGTTAACTCTTTGGTTACTTACTGGATTTTTTTTCTGTAATAACGAGCATAAACCCTAGGCAGTGATAATGAAGATAAACAATATTTATATATATTCTAATATGTGGCACCATGTGGTATTAAGAGGGACCATGTAAATTCCGTATTTGACTGTACCAGCCATGCTGTTTATGGCTCAGAATTTCCTCCAAAATAAATAGCAATAACTAATGCGCAACCTCGCTTTGGCAAGATCGCATGTTAGTTCCTGACAAAATGGCAAAAACAGGCAGTGTTATTCACAAAAATCATGATTCAAATTTTATATTTTTTAAATTTTTGCCTCAGAAACATTGCTTATGATCCTCAATAGAAGAATCTCAATGAGCTCATTCCAATGAAGGATCATGAGCTCTATTTCAGTGGCAAAAAATGAAAAAAGTTAAAAAATTTATAGTAATTTATATATTTTTTATACTTACCAATGATCCAGACTTAGCTGGTGCTAAACTCATTAATTCAGGGCCAAACACAAATTTTGTCCCCCAATCCCCAAAATTTGCATCAAAAACCGAAAATTAGATGTCCTATATGGTCCTCCATACATTTACTCCACTGCACATGCGCAGTGTCAAGGAGGTCTCAAAATTGGTGCCAAAAGTCATTCTTACAACCAGTGCCTGGTAAGCATTATGTACTCAGCGGGGAGGTAAGAGTTCCCAATTCATGGGAGGGCCATCCCCGTCTGGGTCACTGGTAAGTATAAAAAATATATAAATTACTATAAATTTTTTAACATTTTTATACTGTACCAATGACCCAGACTTAGCTGAATAGAAAATAGGTTGGAGGGCCTAGGGCATAAAGGAAAATCCAATAAGCTCAATTATTTATAACAGAAATATCCCCTCAAGGAGAAAAGGAGAGATAGGCTTTACATGTATCTTTCTTATTTATATCAAAGAAAGACACAATACCAATCTGTAATTGAGCACAATAATTATCAATGATCTCTATTAACGTCCAGTATAACCCTTTATACTAATTATTTTTAAAAGTAAGCCAATAAATAAAGGAAGTCCAGAGAAATGAGACTCTTTATACTCATTACAAGTGTCCGAGGATTGTATATATTAACGCCCGTTCGACACGCGACATATACAAATGCTTCACACCGAGCTACACTTTAAAAATATTACATGACATGAGTAAACATTGCCCTATTTCTATTTAGGCAAACAATAGGAGAATGAAACAATCATTAGCTGATTTGTACAGGCCTAAAGCTCAAAGAGCTTGATCTACTGACATTCATATTTGTGGAACAATGATATACTGTGGAACAATGCTATACTCGGAATTACTGACTCCAGGGGAGGTATTCCCTTGCTTTTCACTATAAAGCAGGTGACCTAAGGGAACACCCCACCACCCTTTCCCCTTGATCAAATACTCCAGAGGACAGAGTCACTGCCAGAACAGAAAGCCTACATAACTATAGTTGCAACTGTTTAGTGGACGATATTCTGAGCAACTGATAACGGACCTAAACAATGGAGGTCTCCAGAAATGGACTCAATGTTTCCGAGATAAAAATTTGTGAATGTGGAAGGCTGAGACCAATATGCAGCCTTCATTAAATCAGTAATAGCAACACTATTAGCAAGATGTTGACAGAGCTCTTACTTCATGAGCTGAAATCTTGAGCGCCGACTGCTGAGAAGAAGATCATTTTTCATAAGCAGTACTGATAGTTAATTGAATCCATCTAGCAATAAAATGAACCATAATGTCCTTTCTATTAGGCATCAAAGACAGAAAGAAATGCTTACGTCCCTTTCTGATGAACTCAGACCTACGTTTGTAAATACGTATTGCTCTAACAGGACAGAGTAAAGGCCTATGCCCATCTGATGACGGAAGGGCCTTAATAACAATAGGTTCAGGATACTTATTAGGAGCCTGATTCTTAGCCAAAAATCCAACAATGGTGGTAAAAGTAATAGTATTACCGACACTACGATAGTGAGAATCATCCACAGATGGTGCATGAAGCTCACTAACTCTTCTAGCAGAAGAGAAGGCTAAGAGAAAAGCTGTTTTATAAGATAAGAATTTGAAGTCCACTGTGTCAAGAGTGTCACGCCCCAACCTGTTTGACTGGCATCCGTCATAATCGTAAAACTCGGATCCGGCAATTGTAGTGGTACTCCCTGAGTTAACCACTGAATGTCTGCCCAAGTTTGAATCTCTTGTTTCACTTGGTTTGACAAGAGGATGTCCGTATCAAGCGAATGAATCTTCGTTCTCCAATTCTGAGTCAGAAAGATTTGGAGAGGACGAGTGCGTAGCCGCCCCATTGGAATTAGATCCGCGGCAGCTCCGCACAGACCTATCAGTCTCATTATTTCCCTCGCTGTAACTTTGTCTGAGTGAAGACAATAGCGAGCGTAACAACTGACTAACTTTGCTCTGGTTAACGGCAGACGAACGAGATTGTTGTGCGTCTCGAAGCTCATCCCCAGGTGGGTGAATGACTTGGACGGCACCAGATCCGACTTCTCTTCATTTACTATAAAACCGAGGCGTCGGAGCAATAGAAGCAGATTCTGCATATCATTCTGAAGCATTAACTCGTTGCCGTACCTCTGAAGAATATCGTCCAGGTAGGCCAACGTTACCGCAGACGAATGAGCTTGGAAATAAGTCATTACTGAGTTCATTACTCTAGTGAAAGCCCAGGGCACTAGATTCAGACCGATGCACATCGCTCGGAACTGATATACGACACCTAGCACAGCGAAGCAAAGATACTTTCTGAATGCCGGATGTACCATGACGTGAAAGTACGCATCCTTGAGGTCTATGCTCACAGCATAGTCGTTCACTCGTATGCTCGCTCTGACCGATCGAATGGTCTCCATATAGAACTTTGGACCCACGATCAGCTTGTTTATCCAGCTTAAATCTATTACTGGATGGAACGAGCCGTCTGGTTTCGGAACCAGAAAGAGATGGCTGTAGAAACCTGGAGATTCCTGGTTTTCTACAACCTCTATCGCGTTCTTCATTAAAAGAGACTGGACTTCTGATAGAAGCGCCATTCTTTTCTGTAAATTTGACGGAAGCTCAGTCCATCTTGGACTTCGAGTTAATGGAGGTTTTCCTTTGAAGGACAGTTTTAGTCCTTCCGATATAACCCCTCGAACCCAAGGGTCCTCCGTAATTAATTCCCAATTGTTTGAGAAACTCGACAGTCTTCTGCCCACTGGAACGCAACAGAGGTTTAAACCATCACCTCCTGGATCTGCGAGGCTTGCGGGAGGAGAAACCACGTCCTCCACGACCCGCACATCACCCCGTCAGCCTAGGGGCATCTGACTGGTTGTTTCGGCCAGCATTACGGCCCCTATTTGAGTTGTAACTTTGACGGTCTCTAGAGTAAGACCTAGAGGACGCATACGAACCTCTATAGGAACTTCCCCTGGACGTACTCGTCCCAGAAGTGCCTGGCCTACTCTTTTCCGCTGGTTCCGACTTTTTGGAAGCGGACTTAAATAGCAGAGAGTCTTAAGCTTTCTTAGTTAATTTATCATATATAGCAGAAAGCTTGCCGTCGAAGAGAAATTCTCCGGAGACCGGAGCGACTCTGAGAGAGTTTTCCACGTTACTGTCCATGCGTGTGGAAGTAGCTAGGGCCGCGTCACGTCTAACTAACTCCAGATTTGCCACTGAAAGGGCGGAGTTATACGTGGAGAAAGCCCTGGACAGAACTCTTAAGGACGTCTGTACATCTTGGAATTCTGGTCCCTCAAGGCGTAATGACAATGCTCTGGTAAGGTGATTTGCGTATGAAAGTGCGTCTAAATTAGCTCTGTTAGACGATATTGTCGTTTCCAACGTTGACGAAGGAAGTGATATAGACGACGGCATGGATAATTCAAGGTCTTCAGCCTGGTCGTCTAAATGCAGAGGAACTCTCTGGATGCCCTGTCTTGCCATTTCAAATTTGTTCCTTGGGTTGATGAAAGGCAGTAGGAGATCAGATGCCGGTAGGAAGGCCGACCTGCCCGTCTTGTTGGCAAGTTTGTTTATAGCATCATCCAATAATTCAAATGTCCGTGAGACATTTCTGGACTGTGACAAAAATTCTGGGACAGTGTCCCTAAACCGAATGAAAAATTTGGTGTCCAGTGGTACTATAAGCCTCCTATCCAGCTGCACAGCATTTTAGTCTGATGGAACAATGTCTGGAAGGTAATGCCGGATGAACTCCACAGCAATTTTATGTTGTTCCGAAAGGGAAAACTCTAACTCATCGGAATCCCTTTCGCCATCCTGACGGACCTCTTGCAAATCTCGGTCGTCCGCACCTGATCCAGCGGCGGAACGCACCGACCCAGCTTCATCTGAAACTTCATGTTCCGACAGAGGCTCTGCTGGTTGCTGGGATGCTGCGATTATCTTTGCTATCTGTGATAGCACGTCCGTTACAGAGGCCTGAGGAGCTGTGGTCTTACTGGATTTAGCTGCCGGAAGCTCCCTGGATGTTGCATCCTGCATACATCTTTTACGCAAATGTCCGGACGTAGAAGGCCTCGTATCCCTGGCTACCGGATGGCGTGACCTGGTCGCCGTGGAAACCCTGGTCAGCGATGCTGACTGGATGTCACTGGTCACGTAGCCAAGGTGCGGTCGTCTGTGCTGCCGTGAGGATGAGGAAGCCTTATAGGCAATCTCGCCGGACTGCCTATATACTGGAGCGGCAGATGTATGCTCCAACTGAGGAACGTTATGTACTACAACATCTGGGCCCAGATGTTGTTGTATGAGAGAGGGACCAGGGACCAGCCGTGAGGGCGACTAGGGCGATTAAGTCGCCCTTCTAAGCCCAAAGTCGCCTAGAAAAATAGTCGGGGCGATTACAAGTCACCCTCTAAAAATTGACCAAAATGAGAAAAGGCTGAACTGAGTGATGCGAGGTTTACATGAAAACGAGTATTTTCAAAAATCGAATGTGCTCGAGTGTGATAAATGGGCATTTTAATTCGTCAAATAAACGTCCATTTATTTGAAATCACACGACAAGCAATTGTACATTGTCGCTTTTGGCAGATTTTTTTATTTCTATTTTGTTGCGTTCCAGTCGGAGCTTCAAGTGTCGAAACGAAAATAGGTGACTTACGCGACTCAACAAACAACCCAGTTTGAAAGTAGGTTACGTCGCTTAGGATACCGAAAATGTATACACAACGGACGTATTTTATAACACATTATTTTCATTTCGATTTGCTGACGACTGTTAACTGTTGGGCTGTCTATTCCCAGAAAAACACGAATGGAATTGAAACACATGAAAAAAAGCTTTAGTGATGTCAAGAAAAGCTTTGTACAGGACACAAGTGTGCATGTGGACGATCTTGAAAAAGGGTCCTCCTAAACATCGGAATGACATGAAATGACGCGGAATGACACCGGAATGCCATAAAAATGATGCGGAATGACATTTCTTTTACAAAATACTCGACCCCAGAATGTATTTTGTTTATTAACTAACAAAGTACCTCCCAAGCAACCTTCTTACATCTGGTCCTGTTCACACTTTCAGACTTAGGAAATTATTAGCTTAGTAGACTTTGTTGAAAGGCAACCACAGGAGGGTGATGGGGGATTGGCACGAAGAAGAGGTGAGGGGTCATGAAGGAGAAGGTAGCAGTGGGGAATTTTCAGTCAATAATTACATTGTGATTTTTTAACCTGGCACAGATGCATCATAGACAACTGGACCTGGATTATTTGTACGTTAATGGAGGACCATAAATTGAAAATATGAAGGGGCGGCAGGGGTGGTACATGAATATTCTTAATTTTCCCCACTTGCCTATGAAGTCTCCCTACATGACTCTGCAGTCTCCCTAATTTTTCTGGAGGGAGACTTGAAGTCTCCCTAAAATTCCCCCCTAGGCTGGTCCCTGAGAGGGACCTCTCTTGCTTGCAGCTCGTGCGGAGCTGGACAAGCTATGTACTGGACTATCAGGCTTCCTCCGAACTATCCTCTGTTCCGTCGTCACTGGATGTGCACTTGGAAGATTTATAGTGCTCGCAACACCCGACTGTCTTTCCTGGACCGCAACAGACCAACCCGGGTGCTGAGCCATTCGGAGAATGGTCGCGACACTGGGCGAGCTAGCGGACGTCAACCCCTTCGATCGAACTTGCAAACTCCCGGGTAATTGACAGATCTGCATGAGCACTTTTGCCGCTAGCTCTTCATTTGTTTGTGACGACGGAGGCACACTTCTGGATGACATCATGGAGACATCACACTGTTCTTGTTCCTCTGAAAAAGAGATGAAAAACTAGAGTGACCCTGCGGAGAGAGGACCGGCATGGTCCTCTCCCCACAAACAACATACCGTGACACATGTTTCCAATGTTTGTCATCCCAATTGATACACACAGAACAAGGATCAGTGCAAGTACATTGACTACAATTAATACAGAGATCATGAGAATCAGAGGAAGACTTCCTCCCATTACAATTTGAACAGTAATCTTTCATTGTGAAAAAAGGTAAACAGTCATAGTACTCGCACTAATCCTTGAAAATAAAGATACATAATAAAACAATCCATTATAATCATTACGAAAAAATGATTCGAGAAGAAAAAGTTTTTTGAAAAAAAACATTTTTTTCAGAAGAGCCCAAGTTCCCAATGGGAACCCTGAGCCCAAATGGTCCCAAAAAAGCCTAAGTGTGGACAAAAATTTTAAATCATTTTGAAAAATTAATGTAACACTTACGGACAATATTAATGTATCTTGCTATGAAATAAACTAAGCAGAAGACAAGTAATCACTATCAGAAGTAACTGTTGTCAACATAAGCAAAAGTGTCAACAAACATGACTCCAGGCACTGAAAAAACCTGGCCCGAAATCAGTTGCCAATTTAAAACACTATCTGATGCAAAACAGAGGCTTCCAGAGAAGAAACTGTAGAACATCAGATGGTAGATGCAGACCAAAATGCCTAAACACCCCTAGGGTGAGGACGTAAACATGGGGAAAAAACAGAAAATAATTCTGTTACCAAGCCAAAACTCCCAAGAAATTTTAGTAATAAACATTACAAAAAATAAGCCAAAAGCATGGGAGAATAGCTAGGGGGGAGTAAAGGAAAGGAAGAGAGGAAACACTGATCAAACAATGGAATATTCATAGCAAGAATGACAACAGGGCCATGCCTCGAAAAAAGGCAACATGCAATAATTTCGTAAAATAATTATAAGTTACAGCCCTGAACATTTTCTTGCACTACTTTTTCCTCTCCTCCTAATATTTCCTCTTTATATCCACCATTTCTCTCATAAATATGTGTCTGGCATCATTAAAACTGAGATTGGAAGCACAAATAACAGTGAAGTGTAACTGTTTTGAGGGCCAAACAAAGAATGTCTTTTGGCGCCAATTTCGAGACTTCCTTGACACTGTGCATGCGCAGTGGAGTAAATGTATGGAGGACCATATAGGACATCTAATTTTCGGTTTTTGATGCAAATTTTGGGGATTGGGGGACAAAATTTGTGTTTGGTCCTGAATTAATAAATTTAGCACCAGCTAAGTCTGGGTCATTGGTACATTATAAAAATATTTTGTTGTTCAAGAATGTTTTTTGCAAGTACTATTACTGTCTTCTATCTGTGTTGTGTGAAGAGTTAAATATGACATTCATAAGAAAACTATTCGACAACTAAGTACCTGTTTCCACAGATTAACAGAAGAGTTAATTGTGTGTATGATTCCCTTCCCCAGTCTAATTTCCATAGGGTGGCTATAGCAATCAACTTCCAATGCAGGAGCCTGGAATAAAAAAAAACCATTCAAATCATTAATTTTTACAGGTTTTTACTTCTTTCCACACACTTTCAGTTTATCTTATTTAGTTTATATCCCACCAACCCATCCCAGCTGAACTGAGATTCTTGATAAGTTTGTACCAATGGGGATAAAAAACTGCTGAAAAATTATATAACTTGAATGGCATCACTTTTATATAGCAGAGGGTGGTTCTGTAAATGGTTAACAACTGCTGCACCACCATAAACTATTTTACTATAATGATAAATGATGAGTAATTATATGTCTTTAGTCACTAACGCTGGAGAGAACTCTCAGAGCCTCTCCATTATTGTGTCATGCAGGAACATATCTAAAAGCAAATAAAAGAAATTCAAAGACTGAGACAGATAATCTGAACTAATCAAATCACCTTCAGCACTAAAATGGTTATTATTGGTGTTTCGAGTCACATATTTCTGCACAATGGCTAAATGAGACCGAAACATATATATAAAGTCAATCATTTATACCCACGTTGCCATTTTAGAGGGATTCCACCCCAGGCATTTGTGACAGAGTCCTATTTTACCAGTAAAACAGAGCTTGTTTACAACATCGAGCAAGTGTCATTCACAACCACCATTCAAATTGGATTACATTTTTCTCAAAACACAGCTTATGAGACCCAATGAAATGTGTCCGGTGAGCTCATTACAATGAAATATCATAAGGTATACTTTTGAGTAAAGATTAGTACTGAAATGGTTAACCAGATAATCGGTTTGAAACCAGTTAGTTACCTAACCATTAGAAAAACCGTCAACCGGTTATCTAAAATATCGATAGTGATCGTCATTCCATGTTTAAAACATAGTAAATCTACCGCTTCTCCTTTGTGATAGATTACACATCGAAGCTGCATAGTATATATTGAGAAATAATCAACTTGGCATTCAAGACTTTGTTAATGATCGGCAGTTTCCGTAACGAGAAATCACAGAAAAGTTTGAAATACTGCCTTCCAATTTCTATAGTCTTGATCCCATATTTGGTGAAATAATGGCCATGGATAACCAGATATTATCCGGTTATAGCTCTCGGTTAGTCGGTTACGAAAATGAGCCAACCGTTTCAGGCCTAGTAAAAATTGAAACTTTCAGTAAGGCCCCAGAAAATAAATTAACTGATTGTTAGGCATCTTTATTTTCAAATCAGTGAGGGAGGAAGGGAAGGTTTTATTTTTTTTTTTTAGTGAGCATGGATTGAAGGGCTGTCAGCTGTTTTTTCACACACAGAATAAAATCCATTGAGTGAAACAAGGCACCATCTGCAATGTTGTCACGGTTGACTGATCGTGACCAAATGGGGACGTTCTCATCTAGACATGACTCCAAACCTGCATATGAAATTTCGGGACAAGAACTACAGAGTGTAGCCTGTGCTAAAGAAAAATATATGAACAGACTCACAAACTAAAAGACTTCCGCACGCGTGATGGCAATAGCTTATCTTGACTTTGTCAAGTTAAGCTAAAAATGTAGAAGGTTTCGAGTCTACCAATTTTGTAGTAATATTGGAAGACACTACAATGCAATAAAAACATCCAATGAGGTGATCCAATTTCAATGAGGTCTTATTCGAGAATTTGTTTTGCAAGTGCAACCTAATAGTCGTGTTGGGTAAAAGGTTAACAGGATATGCACTTGGTGTTTACAGATTTGTTTGTATTAGTTATAAAACTTGTATTAATATCTCTCCTTGGCATAATCACATGGGTATGTGAGATGACTGCTGTAGGGACATCATTACCATAATCTTATTGAATACTATGGACGGATATTTAGCCTATACAGGGTGTAACTATTTTACATTCCCACCTGATAGAAAGGTAGGTGGTGACAATATCAATCCCACATTTTATGCAGTCAGAGAGAGTTCTGACAGCTTATTTCTTCTATAATTAATATGCAGTTAACCCTTTACCTAACATGAAAAGCAGACGACACTTGCAAAAAAAATTCTTGAATAATTAATTTTTTTCATTTTTTTGTCTCAAAAAACATAGGTTATGACCCCTCGCTGGAACGAGCTCAATGAGCTCGTTCCAACGAGGGGTCATAACTATGTTCTTGAGACAAAAAATGAAAAAAATAATGAAAATTAATTGGCGATTTCTGAGAATAGCGCTGGCCGGTTTTGACTGTTACGTTGGGTAAAGGGTTAACAATTCAGCTGACAAGTAAATTTCAACTGAATGTTCGTCCAGGCTGAATGGTCCTCCACCATCCAATCTGCGAATATTTACAAAAATGGGTACCTACTTGACCAGAATGTAATTGAAGGCTCATTAAGAAAACTGCAGTGATCACAAAAAATAATGTAGCTCTCTTTGAGTAAAAATAACTATGGCTATTTGCATTTCAAGTTGGAAGGGCATAAAAAAGATTGATATCATACTGAATCCAAACAATTCAAAAGTTCCTGCTTTCCAATAAATTAGTTAGGCCAGACAAAGTAGATCTTCTGTTTCTAAGGCAATCTTTTATAAAATTGCTTGTCGGCGGGCGTTTTTTTATTTTTGTCATTATTTCTTTGACATCAGAAGTTCATGTTCTTGGTTTGCTTTGTTTTAGGCCTTATAATCTAGAATAGCATGGGTGGTGGTGTATTTTCGTCCCTTGAGGGCAAGAAGGATTTGCAATGCTTTGTTGCACTCAAGGGACAAATGTATCAATTTTAACTTGGGTAAAATATCAGACATAAACCATTTAATTTTTATTTTTTAAAATTGCATTGGTTATAAAAAGAGAGCATTGGTCAGCACGAGAAACAGATTTTTAACTTTTTTAGGCCTTACATATATTTCTGAATCTTATTGCTTTATCATTTGAGTTATAATATATTAGGTATTTAATTCAAATCTGATGCCACATTGTGTTTGTGTGGCATGAAATAAATGCTATTTATGCACAATTGTCCCAATGAAGATACAATATTATCTTCAATACACTTATTAGTTTAAGCTTAATTATTTCACAAGAACACACATGTTATACACCTTATACTAATGCCTCTCCTTGGCACAATGGAATGGGTAGATGGGATGGCTTCTGTAGTGGTAACTTTGTGGCCTTGCTCTTCTCATATAGCATGTGGGGGAAGTTCAGCCGAAACAGAGAAGAGATGGGCAGTAATAAAATTTTGAGTGTGGTATAGGTTTCATTACTTTTAGGTGGGAGGGAGGGGGGTATACATGGGTATTGGTTTGGTATCAGGCTTGCCTGAGGTTTGCTTATAGCACCAAAGGGGAATTCACACCAGGAAAATACATAATACGTTGTTTTTGTTGCATTCTACCACAACGCCATAAGTTGCCACTGCCAATGTACACAAGATTTACATTATTTTGACAATATAAATCATATCTACAGTTATTTTAAGACTTGTTCCAAGCACACCTTCACCTTCAAAGGCCTATTTCAGGATTTTGCAATCTCAGAACATGCGCCATTAACACGCCATCATTAGGAGGTCCTGCTAACAATAGATAAATCACCTGAGAGGTGATTTCTAGACAGGTCTTGGCTGCCTGTTAAGGCAGCCAAGACTTAAATCGATATCTCTGGTAAGTAACTGGCCCCTACGGGTTAAGAAAACTGAAATGAAAAGCAGTCACTTCTTTTCATGACAATGCTATCAAGTCTCCACAAGGCATTTTAAAAAGCGATTGTATGAAAATTTGAAACTACAGATGGTTTCGGTATTTAGTGATTGGTTTCGTTCAGTTTTTCGGTATCTCTATGATATTGGTGTTGGTTCGGTTTTTCAGTATATTGCCAATCTCTAATACAGAGTGTGTATCTCTTCGAACATCTGACTGCCACTTTACATCTGCACCTAATACCATAGTGTGGAAAATGCTTGAATAATTGCTTTTCATAGGCTCTTTCAGAATGTTTATTATGCCATGACAGGGATAGAAGTATAAAGTAAAGTTCAGCACTGGATTATAATTATATCCTGCCACTTTAGACAACTATCACCAAAAGTACTAGATGGCAGTGCCCATCATACTCCTCCTTATGATAACCAACATATGGACTATTGCTGGTAACCTTTTTGAGGGGAAAAAATTAAAAAAATACTTACCTCATTCTCTACAGAATAACTCAAGGATCCCTGTATTTCTGTTGATGAAACTACAGTATGATTTGTCAGGTTCTTGTATTCTGTAATATCTAAGCTTCCAACACCAGTAAACTGAAAATGTCAAAAGTATTAACCAGTGCTGGTCCTGCAGATCAGTGACAAGCTGTTTTCAAAAAGTATACAAACATGTTTATTCTTTCAGCCCAAACCTATTTCAAAACTGTTAGGGCTATGTTGTTATGAATATAGTAAAACTGAGGTTTTCATTTTTCAGGTTCAGTTTGGTTTCAGAAAAAAACGTGTTTTTGGTTCGGATTTTCATAACAACAGGTAGTAAATAACACTCCAGGCTCTTTAAATTGGAAAAAAATCTGCAATAGTTTGTACGATGACACTTACCTTAACCCTTTACCCAACAAATCGCCTGCATCCACCCGCGTAATATGCATATTCAGCAGCTGAAAAAATATTATTTTTCCAAAAATATCAACCAAACCATATCATGTGACCCATCTTTGGAATGAGCTTGTCAAGCTCGTTCCAAAGAGAGGGTCACATGATATGGTTTTGTTGAAAGTTTTTTGAAAAAATTTTAAAAATGATATTTAAAACTAGAGGTACTGTGAGCAAGCTCACAAAGTGATACCCCCCACGCCTGAAATGTATAAGTTACATTATCTCCCCTTGGAAATGTCAGAACGGAATTATATTGCTTCATGCACATCTTCATATGGAGTTCTTCCATTGTGTAAAGTCTCATGAAAATTCTTCAAATGGTTTAGGAGGAGTTGCGCTTATAAGGATGGACAGACGGACGGACAGACAGGGTGATTCCGATATACCCCCCCCCCCCCCCCACCAAACTTTGTTTGCGGGGGGTATAATAATAAATATGGGTTATATACACATGGTGTTTGTAAAAAATCTTTTATCGCGACGAGAGCGTTTTCGGGGGCATATATAGCTACGAGTCGCGCAGCGACGAGTAGCTATGTAGCCCCCGAAAACACTCGAGTCGCGATAAAAGATTTTTTACAAACACCATGTGTATATAACCCTTTTATCTACACCCCCACCTCCCTCACTCCCGGGTTAACAGCGAGTCCACTTGCAAAAATCAGCTGATTCGCAAAAGTTGACAAAACGACATTGAAACGGCCTAAAAAATAAAAACACAGAATTAAGCTTTGCCAACTGGACTTCTTGGAAGATACGATGGAATAGAGCATGGCTGATTGAGAAATGATATCACTAGTGATTTTTTGCTGAAAAAAAAATGTGCAAAAGGGAGATAAAATGAGAACTATTTTCTTAATGCGTAACGTGACTTTTAATAAATGCGTAAACAAATTAGTTCTTTCGTTCACTGAATTTCAATCGCTGTCACTTTCGATTACCATAATTCTTCGTCATTTATGTGAATGTTCTTGACTCAGAGGATTGTTTATATACTGGATTGTACAATTTCCCGTAATGTTGAATATATGTTGAGGGAAATTTGATTCATGATTCAAGGAAGAATTGTTGGATTTACAGAAATGTGTCTGTGAGGAAATGTGCCCACAGCTTGCCGGCGTGCCAGGAATTTGATGTCCTTGAACTTTTGGATTTTCCCTACAAGACATAGTCTTCGTGACAGGAATATTTACATTTGGGTCAACACCGGCTAAAATATTTGACATTTCATGCTGCATTCGATCAGACGCTACGGCGTAATTGTTTACGCTTGTAATGTTTTTGTGACCCGAAAGCTGCTGGACCGTTGACGGTGCGATTCCAGAATGCAGCAGTCTCGTACAAGTTGTTTTTCTTGCACTAGTGTTTGTTTTTTTCCCGGAAAATCCAGCTTGTAGGGCCATGTTTTGCATGATGTGTCGGAGTTTGTGCACACCTATAGGTTGTGATTTAAACCAGAAGGAGTCGTCCGACTTTCTGTTGTGACAGATCCCAATGTAAAATGGACTCTCCGGATGATTCATCTGTGGAGGACGTCTGGATTCAAATTGTTTATACGCATATACTGGGCACTTATCAATATTTCCCGGAATGGCATAGGCTCTTGGTTTGAACTGTCTCAGGTGAGTTGACGATGTTCCTGTTCTAGTTTTTGTGTTTCGTTCTGAATATTCCAAATATTCTCGGTCATTTTCGTCTTTTTTCAGTTCCATATCGCCCCAACGTAAATTGTGATTTTCCGTGACACCCCGCATACCAAAATGTTTAGTATTATTCAGCCACATTCTGTTAATTAGAGCCTGTGGTTCATGACACCCAGTTATATTTTTATCACTAAGAATCTCCTCTTCTCTCTCTGTCAGGGGCTCTGAGCGGTTGGGTTTCCCCCCTTTGCCTTTCTGTTTTAATTCCTTTCTTTTACTGGCCAGGACAAGCCGAGATGTTTCAAATTGTTGATCAGTTATTATATTATAGCCGTAGTTGTTTTCTCGCAGAAATCGCTCGATACCACGGTGGTACGACGTGAGGCTGTCGGGTTCATATTCGGCACCATCAGCTTTGCGCACTGACAATAGAAACTGCCCAATTAAATTGTCCAACTGCTGTGGGGGTAATGATAATATCGAATCAGACTGACTGCCTGTGGTCTCAACAAATCGAGTAAATGCTTTCATCACACTTGCAACTTTACGCTGACTCTTCGCGTTTTTCATATTTGAAATGAAATTTGCCTTGTCAGTTTCAGTTATTTCAATAAACTGAGGTTTTCGTGAAACGGTGGCAGATTTTAGTGTCTCTGTCGGCACTGTCCTCTTTATAGTACTAGTAGAAGTACTACTAGTAGTAGGTTCAACTGGTAGGCCTACATTTGATGCGAAAATTGTACTTGGTAAAGAATTATCATTACTTGGTGCTAAACTAGAAACTATGCTCTCATTTGGAAAATGATTTGGTGTTGACGATCGAAAAGCCCACAGGACAGGCGATGACGAGACACCGGTCAAAACACTAGCATCTTAATTAAAATTAGGTGGAGATTTACAGTCCTCTGAGAAGTCCTCGCTATTCAATAGCAGGAAATTATCCACCTCAAAGTCATCCCAGTGATCATCCATAATGATTTTTACAAATTTATGATAAGATAAAAGTTTCACAAATTTTTAACAACAGACGGATTACGGATTATTGGCAGACGACCTTTCCGAGCTTAATTGTTTTCGGCTTTTCGAATTCAATATATTATCGGAAACATGGAAAAAAAAAGTGTAAGTTACTAATTTTTACTCTTTTCCATCAAATTTTATTTTTACAATTCAGTAAGTTTAATTAATGGCCTTCTTTTTTATTCAATACATTTCGATAAATACGCCCCGTTTTATTTGTTTCGATCCGCGGCAGCGATAATTAGTTATTCAAAGTGTTGAATGAAATAGTACGTCATGCAAATGAGATGGGCGTGAACGTTGTATTCTTGCGATATCACGTGACTTTTATTCTTACTGCAGTAACGATAAAAGATTTTTTATTGATGGCGAGTTTTCGATAACGATAAAAGATAAAACGTTACTTTTTTTACGTATAAAGTAGATAAATTTTGATATCGTCTGTGTTGGGTAAAGGGTTAAAAGCCCTGTCTGGAAGTATCTCCACTGGGTTCAGCCTAACTTCCCTTTGATCATTCTTAGGGGTTCTATGGGATCAGTTGTTAAGCCTATTCTGTCAGAAAAGAGCCATAAATTAGGGTAACAAATGAATAAAGTTCATCTAATCTATGTTATGTTCTCATTGTCACATGTCTCCATCCTTCAGTGGACGAGTCAATAAGAGAGAAAATGCGACAATGAGAACAGGTCCGAAAATAAGCAAACTATCATGTGCAAAATGAGACCCCCAGAGGGTGAATTTAGTGATGCTACCCTGCACAGCAGGGTAGCATCACAAAATTTACCCTCTGTGAACCTCAATCTGAATCAGGGTCTCAAAACTAAACAGAAAGAGGTACCCAGAGGATAAATTGGTCCACTGTAAGGGATGGTATCAACAAATTCACCCTCTGGGGACCCCATTTTGCAAATGACAGGTTGCTTATATTCAGGTTTGCGTGTATACCTGACAGACCTGCAGTACTGCGCGATTCCTTAAAGTAAGTTCAAATAGTATACAAACAATTCACAATAAGTTTAAAAAAAAACTTTCAATAGTTACCTGCCATCCACATAAGGGAGAAAATGTGACAATTAGAACATGACAAGAATTCACCACTTTGCTGGATAGACTAAGTAACCAGAGTCCATAAGGATCACTAGTCCAGTTCATTCCCAATAACATAGCTTTATCAGTTTGTACACAAACACAGTAAAATCGCTCAACCATTTCTTACAGTGTCTTGTGGGTCGTTTTTCTGGTTTGCAACAAAAACCAGAACCAAACCAAAGAACTGAAACATCGATCTAGAATATAGCAGCCAAACATGCATGCAATAAGGAGGAACTGCACTCAGTTACCGTGTCTACTTCATGTTATCAGACAGTGGGGAGTAAATGTCTTGACCTTGTTATTCTTCAGACAAAATTACCCTAAAATGTTCTCGATCGACAGAGAGAGGGAGGCAGGAAGACGGATATTTTTAATGGTTTAATTATTTTTGCATTAGAGCCTCAATCTTATGTTGACAAACCTTGTGGTCTCAAAAACAGCAACTTTCCTGCACCTGAATTAGCAGTCAGTAGTTTCAAGGACCTTCCAGATATATTTACAAAGAATTTCAATGTTCCAAAGATGAATAAAACAAAAGGTATTGTCCGGAAATCAATGTATGACAAAGCTCTATTAAACAAGAGGCCCCCAAGGAGTCTTAATTGCTCACCTGACAAAGTGGATCACATGCAGTTAGTCACTGTTCATCAACACTACAGAGGAATGAAGTCATGAAATTATTTATAACTCCAATGTCCATGTCAGAGGATTATTATCCTGGGTCTTCCTGACTGTTTCCAATTCTATCAGCTGTAGACTAGCACTGTCAAATCCAAGGGTTGTTATGTCACTTATAAAGGGAGCCCAAATATTAGCCCAGGGACACAATTTTGAACAAACTTGAATCTGACGACCCCTAGAGATATTGTATACCAAATATCAAAAGATACTAACTGATGGTTCTGGAGAAGAAAATATTTAAAGAAATTCCTTCATATTGCATTTTTTTTCATCTGCTTAATTGAACCCCAGGGGTGGGGAGTGGGGTCAGTGGTCATAAGGGTATTATTTATCATTATTATTATCATAGGGTAAAAATATTTTCAAATAAAACCACTCTAATTCATCTGGAAACTTGATTTTGAAAAGAATCGAAAAAACATTTCCAAATTCGAGTTGGAACTGGACCCAAAATTTTCAGGCTATAACTTCTCTTTTTTTTGCCTCAAAATTGAACAAAATGCTTAAAAAATCAAAAAAAATTCTGAATTTTGGTCCAAAATTTCAGTCTGAACCTGACCCAAAATTTTCAGGCTACAATTATTTTTTTTCCATCTCAAAACTGAACAAAACACATAAATGAAAGTGTCAATGACACTGTAGCTTAACTTGTGTGTTGTGTTTGATGAAAAGGATACTGTTCAATGTTTATAAAAGGATTATGAAATAAGACAAGAATTGTGATAATTGGGAATATGTTCATTTCTGTTCCCTGTATGCTATGTTTTTGATAAAAATAATACGAGGTGTATACTGTACTAAAGAGCTGAGGGGTGGGTTAATATGACCTCACAGTTAATGTATGTGGCCCTCACAGTTAACGTATATCAACAAAAGTTACCAAGTTACAGTGAAATTATTTCAAAACGAGTCATCCTATCAAGTCACACTGAAATCCCTTCATAAATATGGCCTGTAGACTGTGCTAAAGGTTTTCAGGCTTCGGGCCCCTGTAGCCGTCAATTTCCCAATTGCGTCCAAAGGAGACGTTCTTATCTAGACATTATATGAAGTCAACCTACCAAGTTACAATGAAATCCCTTCACAAATATGACCTGTAGACTGTGCTAAAGGTTTTTGGGATTTGGGCTCAGGCAGCCATCATGGTTGAATGATCGCAACCAAAAGGGGACATTCCCATCTGGGCATCATCTGGAGTGATCCTACGAAGTTACAATGAAATCCCTTCATAAAGATGACCTGTAGACTGTGCTCAAGGTTTTTGGGCTTCGGGCCCCTGAAGCCGTCACAGTTGACCAATCACGACCAAAAGGGGTTGCCATCATCTAGGCATTATATGGAGTCAAACTAACAGGTTAAAATGAAATCCTTCCATAAATATGATCTATAGACTATGCTAAAGGTTTTGGGGTTTTGGACTCGAGCAGCCATCAAGGCTGAATGATCGCAACCAAATCGCAACCAAAAGGGGACGTTCTCATCTAGACATTATTTGGAGTCATCCTACCAAGGTACAATGAAATCCCTTCATAAATATCCCCTGTAGACTGTGCTAAAGGTTTTCAGGTTTCGGGCTTGGGCAGCCATACCGGTTGACAAATCGCGACCAAACGGGGACGTTCTCATCTAGACATGACCCCAAACCTGCATATGAAATTTCGTGATGATCAGACAAGAACTGCGGGGTGTAGCCCGTGCTAAAGGAAAATGTGAAAAGACCCATCACAGCTGCCTAATGGTGTCCAAAAGGGGCTGTTCTCATCTGGACATTATATGAAGTCAACCTACCAAGTTACAATGAAATCTCTTCATAAATATGAACTGAAGACTGTGCTAAAGGTTTTCGGGCTTTGGGCTTGGGCAGCCATCATGGTTGAATGATCGCAACCAAAAGGGGACATTCTCATCATGGGGAGTGATCCTACGAAGTTACAATGAAATCCCTTCATAAATATGACCTGTAGACTGTGCTCAAGATTTTTGGGTTTTGGGCACCTGTAGCCATCACAGTTGACCAATCACAACCAAAAGGGGATGTCATCATCTAGGCATTATATGGAGTCAACCTAACAAGTTACAATGAAATCCTTCCATAAATACGACCTATAGACTATGCTAAAGGTTTTTGGGCTCGGGCAGCCATAAAGGCTGAATGATCGCGACCAAAAGGGGATGTTCTCATCTAGACATTATTTGGAATCATCCTACCAAGCTACAATGAAATCCCTTCATAATTATGATCTGTAGACTGTTCTAAAGGTTTTCGGGCTTCAGGCCCCTGTAGCTGTCACAGTTGACCAATCGTGTCCAAAAGGGGACGTTCTCATCTAGACATTATATGAAGTCAACCTACCAAGTTACAATGACATCCCTTCATAAATATGACCTGTAGACTGTGCTAAAGGTTTTCAGGATTTGGGCTTGGGCAGCCATCATGGTTGAATGATCACAACCAAAGGGGACAATCTCATCTGGGCATCACCTGGAGTGATCCTACGAAGTTACAATGAAATCCCTTCATAAATATGACTTGTCGACTGTGCTCAAGGTTTTCGGGCTTCGGGCACCTGTAGCCATCACAGTTGACCAATCACAACCAAAAGGGGATGTCATCATCTAGGCATTATATGGAGTCAACCAAACAGGTTACAATGAAATCTTTCCATAAATATGACCTTTTGCCTATGCTAAAAGTTTTTGGGCTTGGGCACCCATCAAGGCTGAATGATCGCGATCAAAATGGGACGTTCTCATCTAGACATTATTTGGAGTCATTCTACCAAGTTACAATGAAATACCTTCATAAATATGATCTGTAGACTGTGCTAAAGGTTTTCGGGTTTTGGGCTTGGGCAGCCATACCGGTTGACAAATCGTGACCAAACGGGGACGTTCTCATCTAGACATGACCCCAAACCTGCATATGAAATTTCGTGATGATCAGACAAGAACTGCGGGGTGTAGCCCGTGCTAAAGGAAAATGTGAAAAGACTCACAGACTTCCACACGCGTGATGGCAATAGCTTATCTTGATTTTGTCAACTTAAGCTAAAAACTGGAAATTTTTTTCCAAATTTTTGGTCCAAAATTTCAGTCTGAACCAGACCCAAAATTTTCAGGCTACAAATTTTATTCTTTCATCTCAAAATTGGACATAACACTTAAAAAATCAATTTTTTTTTTCTTTTTGAATTTTGGCCCAAAATTTCTAAGTCCGAACCAGACACAAAATTTTCAACGCAGGGACCCAATTTGAACAAACTTGAATCTGCCCCCCTTGAGATGATGTATACCAAATGTTAAAGGATTCTGACTGGTGGATCTGAAGAAGATTTTTAAAGAAATTTCCTCATATTGCACTAAGTTAAAATTCGAGCTAAGGGAGCCCAAACTGAGGAACTCAATGTGAACAAACTTGAATCTGAGTCCGAACCAGACCCCAAAATGCAAATGTTAAAGGATTCTGACCAGTGGCGGCACCATGGGGGGGGGGGGGGGAGTTTACTTACCCCTCCACTTTTTTCGCCAAGCGTAGTAAAAAAATACTATCATTTTATTTTTTGTATTGAACGGTGCAGTGTAATGGTGGGTATGCTTAATTCCATATTCCCAAGTGCACTAAATCAGAGAAGTTTTTCAATTATGTTTGTGTGTGCCTCCCCCACCCCCCCCCCCCCCCACACACACACACACACACACACACATTAGCTGCAAACAACAAACAAGAGTCGAGCGCCCAAATTGCAACAAGGCGTGTCGCATTCAAATGGTCTGAAACATACCGCTTAAAAGTATTCAAGGAATGCTAGAATCGAGAGCGTGCAACGCATCCGTTTGGAATGCAGCCTACTTTCACTTTCGATTTGAGTGTCGTTTGGTGCTTTGTGCTCGCATTTTACAACAGCCTTCTTCCGTTAAAATGTCACCATGTATGACGTTTTCTATAACTTAAAGACCTAACCAATAAGTTTCAAAAGGATAAAACTGTTTTAATTTAATTGACTGAGAATGCTCCAGAGAACACCATTCACAACTTAAGTTTCAAAGATTTTCTCAACTTTTCAACCCACCCCGGCTCGGTGCTGTGCGACGAGGCCACTGCTGCGCGGTGGGCAATACCCAACTGTGCCCCCTCACTTCTGTAACTCTGGCACCACCACTGATTCTGACTGATGGATTTGAAGAAGATTTTTAAAGAAATTTCCTCATATTGCACTAAGTTAAAATTTGAGCTCAGGGAGCCCAAACATTAACCTAGGAACTCAATGTGAACAAACTTGAATCTGACTCTGTATGTTGTATAACAAATATGAAAAGATTCTGACTGGTGGAACGGAAGAAGAAGATTGTTTTTAATTTTTGAAAAAATTGATGGGTGCTATCAGAGTTATGCCCTTTGTGGTGCCCCCTGTGGGCGGGGTAAGTTTATTTGAACAAACTTGAATTGACACATGATAAGGAACATGCACACCAAATTTTGTTCAATTTGGTCCAGTAGTTTGTGAGGAGAAGTCGATAATGTAAAGTTCATGATGGACGACAACTATGGACGATGACGACGGATGGCAAGTGATTAAGTTAAGCTCCCTTCAGTGAGCTTATAAAAATGAACTAGATGTGTCAGTACAACACATATGTCCCTGCGAGCGAATAAAGTCTGGAAAGTTAAAAAATTTATAGTAATTTATATATTTTTTATACTTACCAATGACCCAGACTTAGCTGGTGCTAATCTCCATAATTCAGGGCCAAACACAAATTTTGCCCCCCCAATCCCCAAAATTTGCATCAGAAACCGAAAAATACATGTCCTATATGGCCCTCCATACATTGACTCCTCTGCGCATGCGCAGTGTCGAGGAGGTCCCGAAATTGGCGCCAATTATCATTCTTACAACCAGTGCCTGGTAAGCGTTATGTACTCAGCGGGGAGGTATGAGTTCCCAACTCCTGGGAGGGCCATCCCCGTCTGGGTCATTGGTAAGTATAAAAAATATATAAATTACTATAAATTTTTTAACATTTTTATACTGTACCAATGACCCAGACTTAGCTGAATAGTAAATAGGCTGGAGGGCCTAGGACATAAAGGAAAATCCAATAAGCTCAATTATGTATAATAGAATATCCTCTCCAGGAGAAAAGAAGAGATAGGCTTTACATGTATCTTTCCTATTTATAATAAAGAAGAAAGACACAACACCGATCAGTAATTGAGCATAATAATCAATGATCTCTATTAACATCCAGTATAACCCTTTATACTAATATTTTTAAAGGTAAGCCAATAAATAAAGGAAGTCCAGAGAAATGAGACTCTTTATATTCATTAAAAGTGTCCGAGGATTGTATATTAACGCTCGTTTGACACATGACATATACAAATGCTTCACACCGAGCTACACTTTAAAAATATTACATGGATGATTAAACATTATCTTTACACTTTAAAACCATCCCGGTACCGACTCAGAATTACTGACTCTGGGGGAGGTATTCCCTTGCTTTTCACTATAAAGCAGGTGACCTAAGGGAACACCCCCCCCCCCCCTTCCCCTTGCCCTGGGTCAAATACCCCAGAGCGAAGAGGGCAGCAGGACAGAGTCACTGCCGGAACAGAAAGCCTACATAACTATAGTTGCAACTGTTTAGTGGACGATATTCTGAGCAACTGATAACGGACCTAAACAATGGAGGTCTCCAGAAATGGACTCAATATTTCTGAGATAAAAATTAGTGAATGTGGAAGGTTGAGACCAATATGCAGCCTTCATTAGATCAGTAATAGCAATACAATTAGCATAGGCCCAAGAAGTAGAAAGAGCTCTTACTTCATGGGCTGAGATCTTGAGTGCCGACTGCTGAGAAGAAGATAATTTTTCATAAGCAGTTCGAATAGTTAATTGAATCCATCTAGCAATAGAATGGACCATAATATCCTTTCTATTAGGCATCAAAGACAGAAAGAAACGTTTACGTCCCTTTCTGATAAACTCAGACCTACGTCTGTAAATACGTATTGCTCTAACAGGACACAGTAGAGGCCTACACTCATCAGATGATGGAAGGGCCTTAATAATAATAGGTTCAGGATACTTATTAGGAGCCTGATTCTTAGCCAAAAATCCAACATTAGTGGTAAAGGTAATAGTATTACCGACACTACGGTAGTGAGAATCCTCCACAGAGAGTGCATGAAGCTCACTAACTCTTCTAGCAGAAGAGAAAGCTAAGAGAAAAGCTGTCTTATATGTTAAGAATTTGAAGTCAACTGTGTCAAGAGGCTCAAAAGGCGCTTCTTTTAGCTTAAGAAGAACCCAGGCCAAATTCCACTTCGGAATTAATCTAAGGGTTCTAGGTCTATTTATCGAAAAATTTCTAACTAACTTTGATAAAGAGACATTAGTTCCAATCCTCAAGCTATCATGATGTGCATATGTATCAGATAGCATAGACCTATAACCCTTAATGGTGATAGGCTGCAGATTAATCACATCAAACAAGTATACTAGAAAGTTTGCTATGTCTGGAATGGAGGGATCATAAATATCTACTGAATGATCCTCACACCACTGACAAAAGACCCTCCACTTAGCAGCATAGTTTAGCGAAGAGGAGGTCCTCCTGCAGTTAGAAATCGCGTCCACTGCTCGTCCTGTAAAATGTTTTCCGTGCAAGAAGGACCGCACAATGGAAATACGTGAAGGTTTAGACCTTGCGGATTGTGATGGAGGATGCGCGATTTCCCTTGCGAAAGAAGATCTTCCCGTTGAGGAAGCTTCCTCGGCATGTCCCACAACAGACACCTGAGTAGATTTATCCACGGTCTCTGTGGAGCCAGAGATGCTACCAACAGAATCTTGCATTGCGATTGTTTTATCTTGAGCAGTATCTGCTGAATCAACGGCACTGGAGGATACGCATATCCTATCATTCCGTCCCAAGAGATCGAGAGAGCGTCTACTGCAAACGCTCGAGGATCCGGACAAGGTGACACATACGTCTGCAACTGATTGTTGAGATGTGTCGCAAATAAATCTATCATTGGCTGTTCCCATTGGTAGCAAATCTGATTGAATACTTGCTTGTTGAGGGTCCATTCTGACGGCAACAGGCGACCCCTCCGTGAAAGGGAGTCTGCCAAGACGTTCAGACGACTCGGAATATGACGGACGGAGAGAAGAATCTGATGTTCTAGTACAAACAGAAGAATTCTTTCCGTTAGATTGAGCAACGGAATGGAATGAGTGCCGCCTTGGTTCCGAATATACGCAACTACTGTCGTATTGTCGGACATAATTTGCACATGTGCATTCTGAATCACGTCTATCCAATGACGTAGAGCAAGCCAAATCGACATCATCTCTTTGATGTTGATGTGCTTGCTCAGAAACTGCGGATCCCAAAGACCCTGGCACTTCAAATCCGATGGGCTCAGTGTCGCGCCCCAGCCTGTTTGAATGGCATCCGTCATAATCGTAAAGCTCGGATCTGGCAACTGCAGTGGAACTCCCTGAGTTAACCACTGTATGTCTGCCCAAGTCTGAATCTCTTGTTTCACTTGGCTTGACAAGAGTATGTCCGTTTCGAGCGAATGAATCTTCACTCTCCAATTCTGAGTCAGATAGACCTGGAGAGGACGAGTGCATAGCCGCCCCATCGGAATGAGATCCGAGGCAGCTCAGCACAGACCTATTAGTCTCATGAATTCCCTCGCTGACACTTTGTCTGAGTGAAGACAATAGCGAGCATAACAACTGACTAATTTCGCTCTGGTTAACGGCAGACGAACGAGATTGTTGTGCGTCTCAAAGCTCATTCCCAGGTGGGTAAATGACTTGGATGGCACCAGATCCGACTTCTCTTCGTTTACTATGAAACCGAGACGTCGGAGCAATAGAAGCAGATTGTGCATGTCGTTCTGAAGCGTTAACTCGTTGCCGTATCTCTGAAGAATATCGTCCAGGTAAGCCGACGTTACCGCAGACGAATGAGCTCGGAAATGAGTCATTACCGAGTTCATTACTCGAGTGAATGCCCAGGGCGCTAGATTCAGACCAAAGCACATCGCTCGGAACTGATAAACAACACCTAGGACAGCGAAGCGAAGATACTTTCTGAACGCCGGATGTACCATGACGTGAAAGTATGCATCCTTGAGGTCTATGCTCGCAGCATAGTCGTTCACTCGAATGCTCGCTCTGACCGATCGAATGGTCTCCATATAAAACTTTGGAGCCACGATCAGCTTGTTTATCCAGCTTAAGTCGATCACTGGACGGAACGAGCTGTCTGGCTTCGGAACCAGAAAAAGATGGCTGTAGAAACCTGGAGATTCCTGGTTTTCTATGACCTCTATCGCGTTCTTCGTTAAAAGAGACTGGACTTCTGATAGAAGTGCCGTTCTTTTCTGACAATTTGACGGAAGCTGAGTCCATCTTGGACTTCGAGTTAACGGAGGCTTGCCTTTGAAGGACAGTTTTAGTCCTTCTGAAATAACCCCTAGAACCCAAGGGTCCTCCGTAATTGATTCCCAATTGCTTGAGAAACTCGACAGTCTTCCGCCCACCGGAACGCGACAGAGGTCTAGACCATCACTTCCTGGATCCGCGAGGCTTGCGGTAGGAGAAACCACGTCCTCCGCGACCCGCACCTCGCCCCGTCGGCCTAGGGGCGTCTGACCGGTTATTTCGGCCAGCATAACGGCCCCTAGTCGAGTCGCTACTCTGCCGGTCTCTAGAGTAAGACCTAGAGGACGCATAGGAACCTCTATAGGAACTTCCCCTGGACGAACTCGTCCCAGAAGTGCCTGGCCTACTCCTGTCTGCTGGTTCCGATTTCTTGGAAGCAGACTTAAACAACAGAGAGTCTGAAGCTTTCTTTGTTAATTTATCATATATATCAGAAAGCTTGCCACTGAAGAGAAACTCTCCAGAGACCGGAGCGACTCTAAGAGAGTTTTTCACCTTACTGTCCACGCGTGTGGAAGTAGCCAAGGCCGCGTCACGTCGAGCTAACTCCAGATTTGCCACTGAAAGGGCGGAGTTATAAGTGGAAAACGCTATGGCCCTGGACAGAACTTTTAAAGACGTTTGTACGTCTTGAAATTCAGGTCCTTCAAAGCGTAATGACAACGCTCTAGTAAGGTGATCTGCGTAGGAAAGAGCGTCTAAACTAGCTCTGTTAGACGATATCGTCGTTTCCATCGTAGACGACGGAAGTGACAGAGACGATGGCATGGATATATCAAGGTCTTCAGCCTGGTCGTCTAAACGCAGAGGAACTCTCTGGATGCCCTGACCTGCCGTATCAAACTTGTTCCTTTGATTAATAAACGGCAGCTGTAGAGCAGATGCCGGTAGGAAGGCTGACCTGCCTGTCTTGTTGGCAAGTTTATCAATAGCGTCATTCAATAACTCAAAAATCCGAGAGACATTCTTGGATTGTGACGGAAATTCCGGGACAATGTCCCTAAACCGATTAAAAAACTCGGTGTCCAGTGGCGCTATCACCCTCCTATCCGGCTGCGCAGCATTTTGGTCTGGCGGAACAACTTCTGGAAGATAATACCGGATGAATTCTACGGCTATTTTATGTTGTTCCGAAAGGGAAATATCTAATTCATCAGAATCCCTTTCGCCATCCTGCCGGACCTCATGTAAATCATGTAAATCTCGGTCGTCCGCACCGGATCCAGCGGCGGAACCTACCGACCCAGCATCTTCTGACATTTCATGTTCCGACAGAGGTTCGGACGGTTGCTGGGATGCTGTGATTAACTTTGCTATCTGTGATAGCACATCCGTTACAGAGGCCTGGGGAGCGGCGGTCTTACTGGATTTAGCCGCCGGAAGCTCCCTGGACGTTGCATCCTGCATACATCTTTTATGCGAACGTCCGGATGAAGAAGGCCTCGAATCCCTGGCTACCGGATGGCGTGACCTGATCGCCTAGGAATCCCTGGTCGGCGAAGCTGACTGTAATTCACTGGTCACATAGCCAAGGTGCGGTCGAGTGTGCTGCTGAGAGGATATGGAAGCCTTATAGGTAGCCTCGGCGGACTGCCTATATACCGGAGCATCCCGAGCAGCGGACGTATGCTCCGACTGCGTAACACTACGGACTACAACATCTGGTCCCAGATGCTGTTGTCTGAGAGAGGGACCTCTCTCGCTTGCAGCCCGTGTCGAACTAGACAAGCTAAACACCGGACTGTCAGGCTTCCTCCGATCCATCCTCCTTTCCGTCGTCACTGGGTGTGCACGTGGATGTTTTATAGTGCTCGCAACACCCGACTCTCTCTGCTGGACCGCAACGGATGAACCAGAGTGTTGCCCCATTCGGTGAATGGACGCAACCCCGGTCGAGCTAGCAGACGTCAACCCCTCCGGATTCTTTTCAGGGAATTGACGAATCTCCATGAGCACTTTTGCCGCTAGCTCTTCACTTGTATGTGACGACGGAGGCACACTTCTAGACGACATCACGGAAACATCACCCTGTTCTTGTTCCTCTGAAAAAGAGAGTGAAACACTAGAGTGACTCTGAGGAGAAAGAACCGGAATGGATCTTTCTCCAGGAACAACATACCGTGACACACGTTTCCAACGTTTTTCATCCCATTTGAAACACACAGAACAAAGATCAGTGCGAGTACAGAGAGAACAATTAATACAGAGATCATGAGAATCATAGGAAGACTTCCTCCTATTACAATTTGAACAATAATCATTCATAGTTGAAATGTAAACAATCAAAGTACTCGCACTAATCCTTGAAAATAAAGATACATAATACAACAATCCATTATATTCATTAATAAATAATGATTTGAAAAGAAAAAATTTAAAAAAAAAAAAAAATTTTTCAGAAGAGCCCAAGTTCCCAAAGGGAACCCTGAGCCCAATGGATCCCAAAAAAGCCTAAGTGTGGACAAAAATTTAAATTCATTTTGAAAAAATTAATGAGATACTTACGGACAATAATAATGTATCTTACTATGAATAAGAGATGCAGAAGACAAAAAAATCACTATCAGCAGTAACTGTTGTCAACCTAAGCAAAAGTGTCAACAAACCGGAAACATGACTCCAGGCACTGAAACAACATGGCCCGAAATCAGTCACCAATTAAAACACTATCTGATGCAAAACAGAGGCTTCCACAGAAGAATCTGTAGAACGTCAGATGGTAGATGCAGACCAAAACGCCTAAACACCCCTAGGGTGAGGACGTAAACATGGGGAAAAAACAGAAATAAATCTGTTACGAAGCCAAAACTCCCAAGAAATTTTAGTAATAAACATTACACAAAATTAAGCCAAAACATGGGAGAATAGCTAGGGGGGAATAAGGAAGGTAGAGAGGAAACACTGATCAAACAATGGTACTTCATAGCAAGAATGACAACATCAGGGCTATGCCTTGAAAAAAGGCAACTAGAAATAATTTCATAAAATAATTTTAAGTTACAGCCCTGAACATTTTCTTGCACTAAATATTTTCCTCTCCTCCTAATGTATCCTCTTTATTTCCACCATTTCACTCATGAACATGTGTCTGGCATCATAAAAACTGAGATTTGAAAGCACAAATAACAGAGAAGTGTGACTGTTTTGAGGGCCAAACTAAGAATGATAATTGGCGCCAATTTCAGGACCTTCTCGACACTGCGCATGCGCAGAGGAGTCGATGTATGGAGGGCCATATAGGACATGTATTTTTCGGTTTCTGATGCAAATTTTGGGGATTGGGGGGGGGGCAAAATTTGTGTTTGGCCCTGAATTATGGAGATTAGCACCAGCTAAGTCTGGGTCATTGGTACAGTATAAAAATACTGATTCTCTGAGTTTTCACATCATAAACTAAAGTTCAACGTCAATAACTTCACTAAAAACCACCTGACAGGGACCAAACTCAAACTCAATTGTAGGTACTCATGACAAAGCCTCATATCAGAAATAGGCCAATTATCTCAATGTCTGGTGACAAAAGTCTGGAAAAATGTTATTTCGGAATTACAGAAAGTCAAAATGACAGAATGATGGATGGAAAGATAACAATATATGCCCCCAGCCTTTTAAAAGTGGAGGCATAACAATTATTGCAAAACACTGATTTACAATAACAAAGTGAGGTAATTACCTGAATGTTACTAATGGTGTCTGTCCCAGTCGTGCGTGACATTACCATACCAATATCTTCCATGACCATCACAGCCATCTCTTGATTTGATGCAAGCTGATTATCATAATGGAAGGGAGATAATTTACTTGGTGTTGCTGCAAAAAAAATAGATAACTGTATGAAGAAAAAACAAATGAACAAATTTCATGACTACAGGGTAAAAAATGATTACATACCATAGTTTACAACAAATTTCTTAATCACTATAATGAAAATGTATTCTACAAAACCATACACAGTACATGGATTACCACAAAGACATTCCTTGAGAGCAGAGGGAATGTACCAACAAAAAGATACTGGATATGGGGCTTGTGGGCGGAGGAAAATTAGTTTCGTCAATTTTTTTTTTTTTATCTCTGCTGCCTGAGATGTTAAAGAAAGGGAAGTAAACTATGCAAAAAGACTCAGATTTATTATTTACTTATTTATAGGTGTCTAAGGATGCTTTCAACAGCTGGGGTCACATCATATAGGAAAAACATTTTTTTATGGGTTGTGGAAGCCCCGAGTACCCACAGCAAACTTTTGAGCAGTGGAGAATAACTGTCAGGCACCCCAAATTACTAGCTTTGCAGCATTAGCTTTAGCTGAAAGCATATGTATGCAGTACACGTTAGAACACTGCTTCACCATATTCCAAGTTGGGATTAACTCTTAACCCGCTGAGTATTTTCTGGATATTTTTCATCAAATCTAGGCATGGCTGCTTTTGATGAAAAATGAATCTAAATTCAACACCAGAAATAACCTGAAAAAAATCCATTCATTTACAAGGAGACAATATGATTAACTAGAGGCACTGTGAGCAAGCTCACAAAGTGATACCCCCCGCACCTCAGTTGCAGCCTTTTTGGTACATTAATTTGTATTAAGGTAATCCACTACGTAAAGTTTCATGAAAATTCATTGAACGGTTCAGGAGGAGTTGTGCTTATTACGATGACACAACCATATGATGTAGTAATTGAAATGTATAAGTTAGATTATCTCCCCTTGGAAATGTCAGAACTGAATTATATTGCTTCATGCACATCTTCATATGGAGTTCTTCCATTGTGTAAAATTTCATGAAAATTCTTCAAATGGTTTAGGAGGAGTTGCGCTTATAAGGATGGACAGACAGACAGATGGACAGACGGACGGACAGGGTGATTCCTATATACCCCCCAAACTTTGTTTGCAGGGGGTATAAATACGCACAAATTATACTTATTTCAAAGACAAGAGAAACCCTGTGTTGGGCAGGAATATGTGCCAGCACCATGGAAAAGTTAAGTGCTTTTTCCAAGGATCATACAGGTCACGATTGAATCTATGGCATTTCAATTTGAAGTTCAATAAGCCACTGCAGTCCCACAAAAGTCCTATATGCTTCATATATTAATAATTGACCTATGATACATTGATTACTTAATTATCTTCTGAATCTGAACTGCCAATCTGCAAACAAACCACTGGGAATGGCAGGAAGACAGCCAATCTGGCTATGTCATTCCCCGCAGCACATGTAATTCATTATATATTGGTAGATATATTGTTCTCTGTGAAACTATTATGCATTCAATGTATATAAATGTATATAAAGTTTTAAAGTTATACTCATTAATGTGAGAACCAATACACGATGCTATTCCTAGTCCAATCATGAATCCCGACCTGAAGCTAGGATCTCCAAATTCTTCTACATGGTGGGGGATGAGAGTTAAAAGTGTTCCTGGGTTGTTGACCATCAGTATGAACTTGTAACCTAACTCACTATACTTCTTTAAAACAATAATAAATGAAACAGATCCAAAACATCCAAACTGTTCACATAATATTATTATTTTAGAGAAGTATTTCATTTCAGGAAAGTTAAAAAATTTATAGTAATTTATATATTTTTTATACTTACCAATGACCCAGACATAGCTGGTGCTAACTCTTAAAATATAGGGCCAAACACAAATTTTGCCCCCCAATCCCCAAAATTTGCATCTAAAACCAAAGAAAACATGTCCTGAATGGCCCTCCACACTTCACCTCTACTGCGCATGCGCAGTGTCAAGGACGTTCCAAAATTGGCACCATTAATCATTCTAATAACCAGTGCCTGGTAAGCGCTATGTACTCAGCGGGGAGGTAAGAGTTCTCAACTCCTGGGAGGGCCATCCCCGTCTGGGTCATTGGTAAGTATAAAAAATATATAAATTACTATAAATTTTTTAACATTTTTATACTGTACCAATGACCCAGACATAGCTGAATAGTAAAAAGGCTGAAGGGCCAAGGACATACAGCAAGTTGGAATACGCTCAATTATATAAAATAGAGTCATCCCCTCTAGGGAAAAAGAAGTATTAGGCCTTACATGTATCTTTCTTATTTATGATAAATTAGAAAGATACAACACCTTCCAAAATTGAGCATCATACATCCATGTACTCTATTAATATCTAGTATAATCCTTATACTAATAATTTTTAAAGTAAGCCAATAAATAAAGTAAGTCTAGAGAACAGAGACTCTTTATACTCCTTAAAAGTGTCTGAGGATTGTATAATAATGTCCGTTGACACGTGCTATATTCAAAAGCTATACTTTAAAAACTAAGACCTGAATGAATTTTTAGAACATAAACTTCTCACTAAACAACCATCCCAATAACAGCTCAGAATTACTAACTCCGGAGGAGGTATCCCCTTGTTTTCATAGTAAAACAGGTGACCCAAGGGAACACCCTCCCCCCCCCCCCCCCCCCCCCCTTTTTCATGCCCTGGGTCAAATAGCCCAGAGCGAAGAGGGCAGCAGAACGGAGTCACTGCCGAAACAGACAGCCAACCTAGCTATAGTAGCAACTGTTAAGTGAATGACATTCTGAGCAGTAGATAATAGACCTAACAATAGAGGCCTCCAGAAGTGGACTCAATATTTCTGAGATACAAATTCATGAATGTGGATGGCTGAGCACAATGAGCAGCCTTCAAAAATCTATAATAGCGACACTATTAATGTAAGCCCAAGATGTAGAAGAACTCTACTTCATGAGCCGAAATCTCAAACACAACTGCTGAGTCAATGATATACCATAAGCAGTATCGATAGTTAATTGAATCCATTAGCAATAGAATGGAGCATAACATCCTTCTATTAGGCATCAAACACAGAAGAAGCTTACGCCCGTAGTAATAAACAGAAATCTGTTTATAAATACATAAACTCTAACCGGACAGAGTAAAGGCCTATGCCCGTACGAAGACGGAAGGACCTTAATAACAATAGGTTCCGGATATTAATTAGGAGCCTGACTCTTATGCAAAAATCCAACCTAAATAGTAAAGGAGGTAGTGATTCCAAAACTACGAAAGTGAAAATCATCCACCGATAGTGCATGAAACTCACTGACTCTTCAGAAAAGAGAAGCCAACAGAATTACTGTCTAAAAGGTCAGAATTTGAAAACTACTGTTTCCAGAGGCTCAAATGATTACTTAGCTAAATAAGAACCGAAGTTAAATTCCATATAGGAATTTAATCTAATGATTCTAAGTCTATTTATCGACAAGTTACTGACTTAGATAAAGAGACATTAGACTCAATTGTAACTATCATAGAGTGCATAGGTATGAGGTAACATAAACCTATAACCTTAATAATAACAGGCTGCAGTAGATCTTGTCAAACAAGTATACTAAAAAGTTGCAATGACTAGTATGGAGGGATCAACAATATCAACATAGTGATCCCTACACCAACGACGGAAGAGCCTCCACTTTAGCCGCATAGTATAGTGAAGAAGAGGTTCTCCTATAGTAAGAAATCGCGTCCAAAGCTCGTCCAGTACAATGCTTACAATGCAATAAGGACCACACAACGGAATACGTGAAGGTTGAGACCTTGCAGGTTGTGATAAAGATGACACGATTTTACCCAGCGAAAAAAGATCCTCTCATGGAGGAAGATTTCGCGTTAAGTCCCACAGTAGACATCAGAGTAAAATTACCCACGGTCTCTGTGAAGACAGAGATGCTATCAACAGAAATGTATTGTGGTTGTTTATCTTAGCAATACTTGCTGAAAAAACAGCGCAGGAGGATACGCATATCCTATCATTCCGTCCTATTAGATCAATAGAGCGTTAACAACATAAGCTCAGAGATCTGGACAAGCAAACACATACGTCTGCAATTGACAAGCAAGTTGTGTCGTAAATAAATTATCATTGGGTGCTCCCATTGATAGCAAATCTGATTGAATACTTGTTTGTTGAGAGTCCATTCTGACGGCAACAAGCGACCCATAAGTGAACGGGAGTCCGGTAATACAATCAGACGACCCGGAATATGACGGACCGAAGCAGAACTTGGTGTACTATAACAAACAGAAGGATTCTTTCCATTAAATTGAATAACGGAAATGAATGAGTGCCTCCCTGGTTCCGGAGATACGCCACTACTGTCGAATTAACGGACAGGATTTGGACATGCGTTTCTGAATAATGTTCATCCAATGACATAAAGCAAGCCTAAAAAAACATTATTCCGTGGAAGATAAGTGCTTGCTTAGAGACTGCGGAACCCAAAGACCCTGGCACTTCGAATCCGTTGGGATCAATATTATATCCCAACCTGTTTGACTGGCAACCGTCATAATTATAAAACTCGGATCCGGCAACTGCAGTGGCACTCCTTGAGTTAACCACCGAATGTTTGCCCCAGTCTGAATCTCTTGCTACACTAGATAGACAAGAGAACATGTAAATCGAGCAATTCATGGATTGCTGAAAAGTTGCCGTCGAAGAGAAGCTTCTCCGAGAACGAAGCGACTCTGAGAGAGTTCTTCACCTTACTATCCACGCGCGTGGATGTAGCTAGGGCTGCGTCACGTCTAACCAACTCCAAGCAGCCACTGAAGGGCGGAGTTATACGTGAACAAACTACTGCCCTCACAAGAAATCACATTGAGGATTATATCCCGGAATTCTTTCTCTTGAAGACGTAATGATAACGCCTCAGTAAGGTGGATTACGTATGATAAAGCATCTAAGTTAAATCTATTAGACATCATTGTCGTTTCCAACATTGTGGTTGGAAAAGACATAGATGGCAAAAAAGATTATTTCCAGTCTTTAACCACGCCATCTAGACGCATATGAACTCTCGGTATGCCCTGTTCTGCCAAAATAAATTAATCGTATAAATGATAAAAGGCAGAAGTGAGCATTGCGGACAAGAAACTAAACTATCATGCTTGGTAGCAGGCTTATATATATATATAGCGTCGATAAATAATACACATGTTCTAATGACATAATTGGACTGTGTCGGTAAGTCAGGGACAATGTCCCTGAACCGATCCAAAATTCCGTGTCCAATAACGCTATAAGTCTCTTATCCAACATCGCAGCAATGTAGTCCGAATAACAATCACTGGAAGATAATGCCGGAAGATATGTATGGCAGCTTCCGATGCTACGAAAGGGAAAACTCGAAATCTTTCGAATCCCTTTCGCCATCCTGTCGGACCCTATAAAGCATTCGGTCGTCCGTACCTGATGCAACCGCGGACCGCACCGACCCAGCGCTGTCAGATAATTCCTGACTCGACCAAGAAACTGTCGATTGCTGGGATGCCGCAAAAAAACTGTGCTAACTCAGATAGCACGTCCATCACTGAGGCCTGTGGAGAAGCGGTCCTACGATGCATTGCCGCTGGAAGCTCCGTGATCGTTACCCCGTGCATACTACTAATATGCGAGCGAACGGAGTGTATAGGCCTCGTGTCCATTGGCTACCGGATGGCGTGACCTGTTCGCCGTGGAATCACTGAATGACGAAACTGATCGGATACTCGAGGTCACGTAGCCAATGTGCGGTCGTGTGCACTGCTGTGAAGATGAGGAAGCATTATCGACAGTCTCTCGGACTGTCAATATAACGGAGCGTCCCGAGCGACGGACATATGCACCGATTGTAAAAAATCTGAACCACAACATGCGGTCCCCTATGTTGTTGGACGAGAGAAGGACCTCTCTCGCTCACAGCCCGGACGGACCTGGACAAGCCAGGAACCGGACTAACAGGCTTCCTCCGATCTGTCCTCAATCCGCCGTCACTGGGTGAGTACTAAAGTAATTATAGTGCTCGCATCATCCAAATCTCCTTCCTAGACCGCAACGGACGAACCCGGCAGCCGAACCATTCGATGAATGTACGCTACACCAGGTGAGCTAGCGAACGTCTCTCCGTCGATCCTACAAGGGACCTCTTAGGCGATAGACATAATCCATGAGCACTTATTGCTGCTAGCTCTTCATTAACTATGACGACAGAGGCACACTTTTGAAAGACATCTCCGTAAGAAACCAGAAATGCTTGGTAATAGCAAGCATATAATAATAAATATATATAGCGTCGTTCAATAATTCGAAAGTTTGTGTGACATTAATGGACTATGTCGGAACTGAGGGACGAAGTCCCTGAACCGAACCAAAAATTTCTAAGTCCACCGACGCTATCAGTTTCTTATCCGGCATCGCAGCATTCTGGTCCGACGAAAGAACCTGTAGCAGATCAAGTCATATGACATACACAACAGCATATGTTGTTTCGAAAGGGAAAGCTCAAAATCCTCCGAATCCCTTTCGGTATCCCGTCGGACCGGATGAAAATTCTCGGACGTCGTACCCGCTTCCGCGGAGCGTCCCAACCCAGCATCGTCGGATAAAACATTATGCGACCGATTCAGTTGATGCTGGGATGCTGCGATAAGCTGTGCTATTTAGGATAGCACGTCCGTCCCCGAGGCCTGTGCAGTAGCGGTCTTACGATGCATTGCCGTCGGAAGCTCCGTGTACGTTGACACCCGCACACTTTCCTATGCGAACGTCCGGAGTCTGCAGGCCTCGTGTCCCTGGCTACCGGATGGTGTGACCTGGTCGCCGATGATTCTCTGACTGGCGAAGCTGACTGGATATCCGAGGTCATGTAGCCAAGAGCGGTCGTGTGCGCTACCATGAGAATGAGGAAGCCTTATTGACAGTCTCTCCAGACTGACTATATGTCGGAGCGTCTCGAGCGGCGGACGTATGCTCCGAATACGAAACATTTTGTACCACAACATCTGGGGCCAGATGTTGTTGTACGAGAGAGGCGCCTCTCTCGCTTGCCGTCCGGATGGACCAGAACGAGCTATGAACCGGACTAAAAGGCTTCCTCCATTCTCCCTCTAATCCGCCATCACTGGGTGTGCATTTGGTTGATTTATAGTGCTCGCATCACCCCAAAACTCCTTCTAGACCGCAACGGACGAACCCGGCTGCCGAACCATTCGATGAATGGACGCTACACCGGGCGAGCTAGCGGACGTCAAAGGCCGTCGAACCTACTAGGGTCCTCTTAGGCAATTGGCGTATTTACATGAGCACTTTTCCGCTAGCCCTTCATTAATTGTGACGACGGAGGCACACTGTTGGAAGACATCACAGATACATCACCCTAATCTTGATCGTCTGAAATAGAAATTGATAAAGTAGAGTGACCCTGCGGGGAAAGGACCGGAATGTCCATTTCCCCACTAACATACCGTGACATACGCTTCCCATGTTGTCATCAAAATCATCAGATACAGAACAGGAGTTAATGCGAGTACACTGACCACATATAGAATGATTATAAAAGTCAGGAAGACTTCCTCTTATTACAACTGATCAAAATCCTTTCAATGTGAAAAGAAAACAAAGTCCTGGTACTCGCACCAACCCCTGACAATCAAAATACATAATAATAATATGATCCATTAACATAGAAAAAATAATTGAAATCAAAATATTTTGAAAAAATATTTTTTCAGAACAGCCCAAGTTTCTGAAAAGTAACGTTGAGCCCCAATGGATCCCAAGCCTAAGTGTGGACAAAAAATTTAAAAATATTTTAAACAATTTATGCAACACTTACGAACAATAATAATGTATCTAGTTATGATTAAATTAACATCAAGATATTATTTTCAAGAAATCCCCCCTCACACAGAGGGCTGTTGTAAATGTAAACAATGAGTGTAAAAACACTAAAATAAGACTCCAGGCACCCAGGCCCGAAATCAGTTACCAAAAATACACTATCTGATGCAAAACAGAGACTTCCAGGGAAGAAACTGCAGAACATCAGATGGTAGATGCAGAACACAACGCCTAACCACCCATAGGTGAAGACGTAAACATGGGGAAAAGAACAGAATTCATTCTGTTATTCAGCTAAAACTCCCAAGAAATTTTAGTAATAATAATTACAGAAACTATGCCAAAAGCATGGGAGAATAGCAAGAGGGGACTTAAAGGAAAGGGAGAGAGGAAAACACTGAAAAATCAGTGTAACTAAATAACAAGAATGACAACAAAATGGCTGCTGCCTCCAAAATAGGTAACTTAACATAATTTCATTAAAAAATTTTAAGTTACAGCCCTGATAATATTCTGTCACACATTTTTCCTCTCCTCCTTCTATATCCTCCTTAGAATCACCATTTCACTAATATTTATGTGTCTGGCATCATTTAAACTGAGATTTACAAGCACAAATATCAGTCAGATGTTAACTGATGAAGGGCCAAACTTAGAATGATTAATGGCGCCAATTTCGGAACGTCCTTGACACTGCGCATGCGCAGTAGAGGTGAAGTGTGGAGGGCCATTCAGGACATGTTTTCTTTGGTTTTAGATGCAAATTTTGGGGATTGGGGGGCAAAATTTGTGTTTGGCCCTATATTTTAAGAGTTAGCACCAGCTATGTCTGGGTCATTGGTACAGTATAAAAATGTAATTTTTTGAATAATAATATACAAATTTTGTTTTGCACATGGTGGTTTGGATATATCAAAAATGGAAGGGTCACAACTCTAAAAATTTGAAAACAAACCCAGCCAGAATCAAATGACAGTTTATCCCTTTCATAACAATAGGTATTTTAAATAATTCAAAATTTATTTCATACATATTTGACTATCATACGATACAGTTTTTGGTGAAATAGCTTCAATTAATCTTGAGATACAATGTTTGAAAAAATACAGAGATTTTGGGAAATAATGTTTAAGTTATCCAGCCAATCGGCCATTTTTTGCACCAAAGTTAAAAAATTTATAGTAATTTATATATTTTTTATACTTACCAATGACCCAGACTTAGCTGGTGCTAACTCTAACAAAACCAGGGCCAAACACAAATTTTGCCCCCCAATCCCCAAAATTTGCATCCAAAACCAAAAGAAATCATGTCCTATAGGACCTCCATACTACACCCCCACTGCGCATGCGCAGTGTCAAGGACGTCCCGAAATTGGCGCCAATTATCATTCTTACTGGCAGTGCCTGGTCAGCGCTATGTACTCAGCGGGGAGGCAAGAGTTCCCAACTCCTGGGAGGGCCATCCCCGTCTGGGTCATTGGTAAGTATAAAAAATATATAAATTACTATAAATTTTTTAACATTTTTATACTGTACCAATGACCCAGACTTAGCTGAATAGTAAACAGGCTGGAGGGCCTAGGACATAGAGGAAAATCCAATAAGCTCAACTATATAATAAAGAGGTAACCCCTTAAGGAGAAAAGGAGTATTAGGCTTTACATGTATCTTTCTTATTTAATATTAAATTAGAAAGATACAATACCCTTAATAATTGAGCACAATAATATTCATGTTCTCTATTAACATCCAGTATAACCTTTATACTAATTATTTTTAAAGTAAGCCAATAAATAAAGTAGTCCAGAGAATTGAGACTCTTTATAATCTTTTAAAAGTGTCCGAGTATTGTATATTAAAGCCCGTTTGACACTTGACTACTACAAATGCTTCACACCGAGCTACACTTTAAAAATAAGACATGAATGAATTTTAACATTAATATTACACTTTAAAACCATCCCGGAAGCGACTCAGAAATACTGACTTTGGAGGAGGCATTCCCTTGCTTTTCACTATAAAGCAGGTGACCTAAGGGAACACCCCCCCCCCCCCCCCTTTCCCCTTGCCCTGGGTCAAATAGCCCAGAGCGAAGAGGGCAGCCGGACGGAGTCACTGCCGGAACAGAAAGCCTGCATAACTATAGTTCTAATTGTTTAGTGGACGACATTCTGAGCAACAGATAACGGACCTAAACAATGCAGGTCTCCAGAAATGGACTCAATATTTCTGAGATAAAAATTTGTGAATGTGGATGGCAGAGACCAATAAGCAGCCTTCATTAAATCTGTAATAGCAACACTATTAGCATAAGCCCAAGAAGTAGCCAAAGCTCTTACTTCATGAGCGGAAATCTTAAGCACAGACTGCTGAGAAGAAGATAAACTCTCATAAGCAGTACGGATAGTTAATTGAATCCATCTAGCAATAGAATGGACCGAAATGTCCCTTCCATTAGGCATCAAAGACAGAAAGAAACGTTTCCGTCCCTTTCTGATAAACTGAGATCTCTGTTTATAGATACGTAACGCTCTAACAGGACAGAGTAAGGCCTACGCCCATCTGAAGACGGAAGAGCCTTAATAACAATAGGTTCCGGATATTTATTAGGAGCCTGATTCTTAGCTAAAAAACCCACATTAGTAGTGAAGGTGATAGTGTTCCCGACACTACGATAGTGAGAATCATCCACCGACAGTGCATGAAGCTCACTGACTCTTCTAGCAGAAGAGAAAGCTAAGAGAAAAGCTGTCTTATAAGATAAGAATTTGAAATCTACTGTCCCAAGAGGTTCAAATGGCTTTTCCTTCAATTTAAGAAGAACTCAAGCTAAATTCCATTTAGGAATTAATCTAAGAGTTCTGGGTCTATTTATCGAGAAGTTTCTAACCAACTTAGATAAAGAGACATTAGATCCAATTTGTAAACTATCATGATGTGCATAGGTATAAGATAACATAGACCTATAACCCTTAATAGTAACAGGCTGCAGTTTGATTTCGTCAAACAAGTATACTAGAAAGTTTGCAATGTCTGGTATAGAGGGATCAAAAATATCTACAGAATGATCCCTACACCAACGACGAAAAACCTTCCACTTAGCCGCATAGTTTAGCGAAGAGGAGGTCCTCCTACAGTTAGAAATCGCGTCCACTGCTCGTCCTGTAAGTGCTTGCCATGCAAGAAGGACCGCACAACGGAAAAACGTGAAGGTTGAGACCTTGCGGGTTGTGATGGAGTTGGCGCGATTTCCCCTGCGAAAGAAGATCCTCCCGTGGAGGAAGCTTTCGCAGTAGGTCCCACAACAGACACCTGAGTAAATTTATCCACGGTCTCTGTGGCGACAGAGATGCTACCAACAGAATCTTGCATTGAGATTGTTTTATCTTTAGCAATACTTGTTGAATTAACGGCGCTGGAGGATACGCATATCCTATCATTCCGTCCCAAGGGATCGACAGAGCGTCTACTGCAAATGCTCTTGGATCCGGACACGGAGACACATACGTCTGCAACTGATTGTTGAGATGTGTCACAAATAAGTCTATCATTGGCCGTTCCCATTGGTAGCAAATCTGATTGAATACTTGTTTGTTGAGAGTCCACTCCGACGGCAACAAGCGACCCTTTCGTGAAAGGGAGTCTGCTAGCACATTCAGACGACCCGGTATGTGACAGACCGAAAGAAGAACGTGATGTTCTAGCGCAAACAGAAGGATTCTTTCCGTTAGATTGAACAACGGAACTGAATGAGTGCCTCCCTGACTCCGTATATACGCCACTACTGTCGTATTGTCGGATAGGATTTGGACATGAGCATTGTGAATAATGTCCATCCAATGACGTAACGCAAGCCAAATTGACATCATTTCCTTGATGTTTATGTGCTTGCACAGGAATTGCGGATCCCAAAGACCCTGGCATCTCGAATCCGTTGGGATCAATGATGCACCCCAACCTGTTTGACTGGCATCCGTCATAATGGTAAAACTCGGATCCGGCAACTGCAGCGGAACTCCCTGAGTTAACCACTGAATGTTTGCCCAAGTTTGAATCTCTTGTTTCACTTGATCTGACAAGTGAACGTCTACGTCGAGCGAATGAATTTTCACACTCCAATTCTGAGTCAAGAAAATTTGGAGAGGACGCGTGCGTAACCGCCCCATCGGAATGAGATCCGCAGCGGCTCCGCACAGACCTATCAGTCTCATAAATTCTCTCGCTGTGACTTTGTCTGCGTGCAGACAATAGCGAGCGTAACAACTGACTAATTTCGCTCTGGTTAACGGCAGACAAACAAGATTGTTGTGCGTCTCGAAGCTCATTCCCAGATGAGTGAATGACTTGGACGGCACCAGATCCGACTTCTCCTCGTTTACTATAAAACCGAGACGTCGGAGCAATAGAAGTAGATTCTGAACATCGTTCTGAAGCGTTAACTCGTTGCCGTACCTCTGAAGAATGTCGTCCAGGTAGGCCGACGTTACCGCAGACGACATCTTTGAGATCTATGCTTGTTGCATAATCGTTCACCCGAATACTCGCTCTGACCGATCGAATCGTCTCCATATAAAATTTCGGAGCGACGATCAGCTTGTTTATCCAGCTCAAATCTATGACTGGACGGAACGAGCCGTCTGGTGTCGGAACCAGAAACAGATGGCTGTAGAATCCCAGAGTCTCCTGGTTTTCTACGACCTCTACTGCATTCTTCATTAAAAGAGACTGCACCTCTGATAACAGAGCGTCTCTTTTCTGCGGATTTGACGATAGTTGAGTCCACTTTGGACTTCGAGTTAATGGAGGCTTTCGTTTGAAGGATATCTTTAGGCCTTCCGAAGTCACTCCTCTCACCCAAGGGTCGTCCGTAATCGACGCCCATTCCTGTGAAAAGCTCGACAACCTTCCGCCAACCGGTACGCGGTAGAGGTTTAAGCCATCACTTCCTGGACCTGCGAGGCCTGCGGTAGGAGAAACCACGTCCTCCACGACCCGCACCTCGTCCCGTCGACCTCGGGGCGTCCGACCGGTTGTCCCGGCCCGAAGGACGTCCCGAACGAGAGTCGCTACCCTGACGGTCTCTCGAATAAGACCAAGAGGACGCACCGGAACCTCTATAGGAACCTCTCTTGGGCGCATTAGACCCAGAAGTGCCTGTCTTATTCTTGTCTGCTGTATCCGACTTCTTAGAAGCAGATTTGAACAACAGAGAATCCGAAGCTTTCTTTGTAATTTTATCATAAATAGCAGAAAGCTTGCCGTCAAAGAGAAGTTCTCCGGAGACCGAAGCGACTCTAAGAGAGTTCTTCACCTTAGTATCCACGAGTGTGGATGTAGCTAGGGCTGCGTCACGTCTAACCAACTCCAGGTTTGCCACAGAAAGGGCGGAGTTACACGTGGAATAAGCTACTGCCCTTGAAAGAAGTCTTAAAGAGGATTGTATATCCTGAAACTCTTTCCCTTGAAGGCGCAGTGATAACGCCTTAGTAAGGTGATCTGCGTAAGATAAGGCATCTAAATTGGCTCTGTTAGACGAAATAGCTGTTTCCAACACCGTGGTTGGAATAGAAGCCGACGACGGTAATGATAGCTCTAAGTCTTCCGCCTCGTCGTCCATACGCAGAGGAACTCTCGGGATACCCTGTCCTGCCGTGTCAAATTTATTCCTTGCATTAATGAAAGGCAGGTTGAGAGTATTGGCGGACAAGAAACCTGCTTTCCCCGTCTTGGAAGCAAGTTTAAATATAGCGTCGTTCAATAATTCAAATGTTCTTGCAACATTATTGGACTGCGACGGAAACTCGGGAGCGATGTCCCTGAACCGCTAAAAAAATTCAGAGTCCAATGACGCTATAATCCTCTTGTCCGGAACCGCAGCAGTCTGGCCCGACGGAACAACTTGAGGGAGAAAGTGCCGGATGAAGTCCACGGCAGCTTTATGTTGTTCCGAAAGGGATAGCTCCAAATCATCCGTATCCCTTTCACCATCCGGTCGGACCTCATGATGCTCCAGGTCGTCCGCCCCCGATGCTTCGGCGGAGCGTACCGACCCAGCGCCGTCGGATAATTCTCGATCCGACACCGTTTCTGTCGGCTGCTGGGATGCTGCGATAAGCTGTGCTATCTGCACAAGAATGTCCGGCGTCGAGACCTGCGGAGGCGCAGTCTTTCGCTGCTTCGCCGAGGGCAGCTCCGCATCAGATGGCTCCCGCATACTTTTTCTATGCGAACGTCCGGAGTCCATCAGTCTCGAGTCCCTGGCTGCCGGATGGTGTGACCTGGTCGCCGAAGAATCCTTGATCGGCGAAGCTGGTAAGATATCGGCAGTCACGCAGCCAAGGTGCGGTCGTGTGCGCTGACGAGAAGAAGAAGCCTTAGCAGTCTCCGCGGACTGCCTATACAACGGAGCGTCCCGAGCGACGGACGTATGCTCCGCTTGCGACACATTTTGTAACACAACATCTGGTCCCAGATGTTGTTGTACGAGAGAGGGGCCTCTCTCGCTCGCGGCCCGGCTGGACCTGGACGAGCTAGGAACCGGACTCAAAGGCTTCCTCCGATCTCGCTTACTATCCGCCGTCACTGGGTGTGCACATTGAATGTTTATAGTGCTCGCATCACCCAACATTTCCTCCTGGACTGCATCAGACGAACCCGGCTGCCGAACCATTCGGTGAATGGACGCTACACCGGGCGAGCTAGCGGACGACATTTGTCTAATCTCCATGAGCAGTTTTGCCGCCAGCTCTGAATTCATTTGTGACGACGGAAGCGCACTTGCAGAAGATAACATGGAAACATCACCCTGTTCTTGTTCCTCTGAAATAGAAACTGAGAGAGTCGAGTGACCTTGCGGAGAAAGAGCCGGCATAGCCCTTTCTCCAGGAACAACATACCGTGACACACGTTTCCAATGTTTGTCATCCCAATATTGACATATAGAACAGGGATTAGTGCGAGAACACTGACTACAATTAGTACAATGATCATGAAAGTCAGAGGAAGATTTCTTCCCATTACAATTTGAACAATATCCTTTCATTGTGAAAAGTCAACAACAAGTCCTAGTTACTCGCACAAACCCCTGACACAAAGATACATAATAACATGATCCATTAATAAATGAAAAAACAATTGCAAATCAAAATAATTTTGAAAAAATATTTTTTCAGCGAAGCCCAAGTTGCTGAAAAGTAATGTTGAGCCCCGATGGATCCGATGGCAAAGTGTGGTCAAAAATTTTAAATTTATATTAAATAATTAATGAGACACTTACGGATAATATAAATGTATCTTATAGTGAGATAAACTACACCAAAGGCAAACAGCCCCCCTCAAAAAAGGCTGTTGCCAATGTAAACAAACAGTGTAAAACACCAGAAAACATGACTCCAGGCACTGAAAAAACTGGCCCGAAATCAGTCATCAAAATTACACTCTATCTGATGCAAGACAGAGACTCCCAGGGGAGAATCTGCAGAACATCAGATGGAAGATGCAGAACACAACGTTTATACACCCATGGGTGAAAACGTAACTATGGGGAAAATAACAGAAAACATTCTGTATCCAAGCAACTTTCCCAGGAATATTTTAGAAATGAACTTTCTCAAAAATATGCCAAAAGCATGGGAGAATTGCAAGGGGGGACTTTAGAAGGCTAGGGGAGAGGAAACACTGAATAAGCAGTGCAACATTTAGCAAGAATGACAACAAGAGGCCCATGCCTCGAAAATAGGCAACTTAACATAATTTCATCAAAAATTTTAAGTACAGCCCTGATTATTTTTTGTCACTTCTTTTTCCTCTCCTCCTTCTATATCCTCCTTAGAATCACAATTTCTCCAAAAACTATGTGTCTGGCATCCTTTAAACTGAGATTTACAAGCACAAAGATCAGTGAGATGTTGACTGATGAAGGGCCAAACAGAGAATGATAATTGGCGCCAATTTCGGGACGTCCTTGACACTGCGCATGCGCAGTGGGGGGCGTAGTATGGAGGTCCTATAGGACATGATTTCTTTTGGTTTTGGATGCAAATTTTGGGGATTGGGGGGCAAAATTTGTGTTTGGCCCTGGTTTTGTTAGAGTTAGCACCAGCTAAGTCTGGGTCATTGGTACAGTATAAAAATATCAATGCTAAATCCCCTAATTACTTATCCATGGTTTATACTGGCAATGGCCAAGTGGTTGTGTAGTTCAGCATAGTTACACCACTCAGCCACTGGCAGACCCAATTGTCAGACGTGGTGTGCATGGTTCAGTATAGTTTTGCAAAGTGGTTGGCATCAAAGGAATCTCAGCAATGGTTTGAACCCCCACTTTGCAATTTCCAATATAATCAGTGTCTCTTCTTCATTCTATAGAACTTTGGAAATTTATAAAGAGATGTCCTCAGGAATGTCCACTGAAGTTCAGGATGTAGGATTAAATGATGCAATCTTTCGTAATACAAAACCTTTTCGTTCTTTCAGGAATTCAGGTAAAATAAACAAGCTATTAAGTGAAAACAGAACACGTTTTCATTTTTGAAAATTCACTTAAATTTTTTTTTTTTACACAATCCATTCCAATGAGGGATCATAAGCTTAGTTTAAATGCCGTTTGAGAATAGTACTGGCTGGCTTTGGCCATTACATTGGGTAAAGAGTTGATATGGATGATATTTACACAAAGGCTGTACAGTGTGATAATTACTTAGTTAATAATGAAGTTGTTTTGTAACCAGAAAACATGACTAACCCTGTGCAATGCACAGGGTTAGTCGGACTATCTGGTTATAAAAACTTGAATACTCAGTGAGCTGTTAAACATGGTACATTTAGTCAAATTCTTAGTCTTACAACTACAAAATAGTATCGGTGAATAGATTTACAGGAAGGAAAAAAAGTGATGAGGCAGATTTTTAATGACAAAGGGAGAATCCTGAGTAACAAATACTCTTTTTTTAATAGCCTTATATAAGTTTTTCATAAATAATCAATTTTTTTCAAATTTTGCCTCTAAAGCATTACTTTTTATCACTACTGGCAGTGAACTCATCAAGCTCAATAAAATGAAGGGCCATAAGCTATGCATTGAGAGCCAAATTAAAAAAAAAAAAATTGTAAATAGTGCTGTACAGATTTGTCAATTTTGTTGAAAAGCTTGTACATGTAACTTATGATGATGTTAACTGAATGATGTAAAATAACTGTGATGATAAAAGATACCTTTTTGTAACAGATGTAGGTTGTTACTGAGCCTTATTTGTACTTGTGGAATCCTTAAGTAACCTTGAAATAATGGAATCAGGCTTGGAACAAAACAAGAATTCACATACAGTGAAGCAGCCATAGCTGTAGGCAAAACCAGTGAAGGCCTATTCATTGATTCAACAGCTTGATTGTCACATTCTCTGAAAAAAAAGTTTCAGTTTCACTGACTTAAATCTTGATATTTTCAGCAAAAAATATATTTATTTCTGAATGTATTTCAATAATTTTCACCCCACCCAAAACTTGCAGTTATATTTTCTTTGGTTATCAAAGCAGATTATGAATTGAAATAAGGTAGAAAAAAAAAATTTTTTTCATAAAATGTACCTAAAAGATTGAGTTATTTTTTATCACAATATAATGAATTGAATAAATTTGAAATGAAATTAACTTAAATGCAGTCATTTAATAGAATCATTTTGTTAATGTAAAAATTTGTTCTCACAATGAGGGTTATGGGTGCAAGGTGCACCTGCTAAAATGCATTTCCACTTTTGATTGAGACAATGTCAACCCCCCCAAAGTGTCACTTTATAACCGTGTCAAATGTTGAGTATAATGGATCACTGGCAAAAAGTCTCTTTAACTGTACACAAAGACCTACTACCACATAACTGTAGTACATAGGGCATGGGTGTTCTATGGTTCTTCTGAGGTACAGTACATGGAGAGTGGATTGTTACTAAATCACCTATCGAGTGGAGTTATCACCCAAAGTATCACTTTCAAGTTCTGTACATACAGACAAAAAACACAGGCAATGTTTCAGTCAATGGACCTCCGGGTTTAACCCAGAGGTCCATTGGCTGGAACTTTGCTTGTGATGTTCATGCTTTGCAACAAATTTGCAATTATTGCAAAGGTGGAATCTCCACTCAGCGATTGATTTAGTGATAATACACTCTCCACGTACTGTAGGTCTATGTGGATAGTTAAGAAGTACACACTCCAGACTCTTTGAAAGTGTAGTATTTCAGGTTTGTTAAATGCAATTTGCAAGTGCTGCCGAGCACAATGGCACTTGCACCCATCTCCGGTGAAGGACTAAATGTTTATTTGGTAACAAGATAAATCAAGCTGCTTCAGTAAGAATGATTTACTTTCAAAGAATATGAAGACTTTATTGTGATACCAGCACTTATAAGTAGAATTCTGAAGTGGCTTCCAGAGTTCTGACAGTTGAGTTCTACCCAGAGAGAACCACCAAGCATCGACGAGGAACTGTCAGCCTCTCTACATTATAACTCTGTTCAAGCTCTGCTCAAGCAGGGTTACAGTGGTTGAAGACATGTGCACCATTGATGTGCAGTATGCCTTAGAACACGGCTTCATCGTGCTCCCATGTAGGCAACCAGGATAAAGTGCTTTGCCCAATGACATAACGTGGGTCGTCCCAGACGGGCTTTGCTCACTAAATATAGATATTATTTTGGGCTTCAGTTATAGATATCCCAATCAATGTGCATTTAATTCACCTTGAAAACATCAAGATATTATCACAATTAGTGGAACTACGAGGTGTAATGATAAAACTACAGTTGTGTTGAGTCTTTATTCATAATATTTAGGACTAGTAATACTAATGTTATCAAAGATTTAGTCAAATCAAGTCATCACTGAAAAAAAGTTCTTGCATTAACTCCTTGCATGCTGCTGGCAGTTATTCCCGCCGAGGATATAATTTCTCTTGCCACTGAAATGAGGATAATTTGGTTTCATTTAATCAATTTTTCCTTCAGTAAATTGAATGGATTTTTTCACCAAGAGTTAAATTTAGTTTAATTTTTCATCAAATCTAGTCATGGCTGCTTTACAGCAGCCATGACTAGACTTGATAAAAAATATTTTGAAAATACTCAGCAGGTTAAGAATTAATTCAAAGAATATGAATGTTTATGGTAATTTTAAATTCAAATCGATGGAATATTTCATTTGGTCAGAAAAGTAAACTATTCAGGCTCGCTTTTCCAACCAACAAAAATATTTCATCTAGAAATAGGTGATGGTCAATTTAAGGGGTAGACGGGTTCCTGGTCATAACAGTGTTAGATTCGTTTAACCCTTCACCTAACGAATCAGCTGTATCCGCCTGAGTAATTTACAAATTGAGTATTTGGAAAAAAAGATTCAAGAAATTTAAACAAAACCATATCATGCGATCCCCTCATTGGAACAAGCTCATTGAAATGGTTTTGTTTAACTTTTTTTGAAAAACTTGAAAAAAATAATAAGTAAAATAATAAATTTGGAAATCATCTGCATTAGGTGAAGGGTTAAGAATTTGACTGGTGTCTTGAGATTTTGACAGCTACCGCCATCATTATAGTTAGATCCATATTGTTTCAAGCAGAGTACCAGAGTAGTACTACAATTTTCACAACTGAATTAAAGAACTTTTGAGGACCTCTTGGGATTGATTTCAAAGACTTTCAAGGATTTTTTGAGCAGAGATGGTAGGAGTACTGTAAATACTGTTTGGTATCGAACCAGTACTGATTTACCATACCGATGTAATCTCAAAATACCGAAATTTTGGTACTGAAAAATATTTCTGACACAAGTAATAAACTAAATGGACAAGAACAGAATATGAAGTATAATTCATGACAAGAAGATCCCATGGACTGTGTATGTCTAAATACAGTCATCACCAGACATTTGATGTAACAAAAAAGCTTTTTTGTTACATCAAATGACTGACGGTTTGTGCCGATGTTGCTTCCAACATTTTGACACTTCGGCGGCTTTGTCTGCTTTAAAATGGTAAACAATAGCTGGGCAATATACCAAAAATACCATCAGATATTGGTATTTGATGCGAGTACATGCATGTCATCGACATGGAATACAGTACCAATACTGAGGTAAATCATTCTAAAATACCGATACCGAAACCAAACTTGAAATTTCAATACTGCTCAACTTATGTTTTGAGACCAAAGTCAAGTGCCTACGTGTAAGTTCATAAAAGTCAATTTTGGTAAACAATTGTTCACCTCCTAGAACTGGCAGCATAATAATTACATTCTTCCACTGGCACAACTTTAACCCTTTGACTAATGAATAAGCCACATCTTCTCACGTAATTTCCAAAGTGACTTAAGTGAGCAGGTGACATAAACAATATTTTAAAAAAAACTTCAACAAAACTCACTGAGACGATCCCATTGAGCTCATTCCAATGGGGGTGGGGGGTGGGGTGGGGTGGGGTGGAGGTTTACATGATATGGTTTTGTTGAAATTTGTGGAGAAATTTCAAAATACAATAATTAAAAAAATTAATTCTGATATCATGTGCTTGGGGTAAAGGATGAATCATGTACAACTGACAATTCAGCCATTTATATTTTGTTTGACAGAACTGAATGCTCTCTGCCAAACAAGATACAACTGGTTACACTCATTTTTACACCATCAAACAATTCTCATGATGAAACTGTTGACAATGCTACTAAATATTACACAACAAGAGTACCAGCAAACCGTAATATTGTTCATATATGCTTTCAAGAATCTTTGAGGTATAGAAGCCATTTCAAGTTTTAAATTTCATGAACAGTTAGCTGCCTTTGTCTGCTACATTCATTGGAACAGTGAAACCCTGTTAATTGAATAGTCACTTTGCCATTGAAAATTAGTCAATTAATAGAAATATTCAATTAACAGGGATTTGATTACTTCCCTTTTCTTGAGATAAATTGAGAATTTATTCTGATATATCTTGTTTGACAGAGCATAATAATGGAGCTCTGTCAAACAAGATAAAATAGATTAAATGCCTGCGTTGGATGTACTGAGGCAAATAAGGTAAAAAAAAACAAGGGGATGTCCTTGGGAAAGGCACTTCAACCCGATTGCCCATGTGGGGGCACAGTGGCTCTGTGTACTGAGGTGTATTGCACGTCGATGGTGCACTTGTCTTCAATCAATGCTAAACCTGCTTGAGCAGAGTTAGTATGTTGAAGAGTTTGACAGTTACTTGCCATTGCTTGGTGGTTCTCTCCAGGCATTCCAGGTTTTTCCACCCATAAAACTGTACAACACGAGGTGACCCTGGCTGTCAAAACTGTCCTTAAATCCCAATAAACAAATAAACACAGAATTTGGTTGATTTTCTGGGTATTTCTCGACATATTGTTCAATTTTCTTATTCAATTAAGAGTTTACTCTGCACTTTATATTCTATTTACAGGTAAAATATGTAGTGAAGGTATGGAAAAAGGTTTGGAGTTTGAAAACTATATTCAATTAACAGGTTTATTCAATTAAGCAATACCCAATTAACTGAGCTCCATTGTACTTTTATCTGAGGCCACATTATATAATCTAATCCAGCACATGTTTGTGAAGTCAATACCTGTTTTCTGGAAAGACATCATCACTTGAAATCAACACTCTCCATATCTGTGCAGCTATCAATTCTTTCCTGTTGATTATTTTAACTGGAGGAAATGGCAAGGATGAGGACAAATTCTCCGACAAATGGAAAGGGCAACAGTCAATAAAGTTCTGTAAGAGAGGATCCCAATACTGCAATTGGCAGGTTACCTAGAAAACAAAATAATATTTATTATAATTCAATTTACAATCCTGCAAAATCTGATCAAATAAAGAAACTTAATCATTAGAGGGCTAGAGATTTTTATATATTGTCGCTTCACAATGACAGTCTCATGGTCCGTACACTAATTTGTGGAAAAATCCAGAACTTTTCCAGGGATTTTCCAGACCTCAACACATTTGAACTAATTTGCAGGAATATATGGTGAAATTTAGGGACTTTCTCATCTATCTGAGAGATGGCATGCTTTAAAATAAGAAGTGAGTGAACTGTCCACATTATTTCAGACTTCAAAACATCCCCCCCCATGCAAGAAAATTATTACAAGTTGAATTCCCAATGACACTATTTTTGCTCGATGCTTTTCGACAGTAGATCATGATTAAATTTGATTTGCTCGGTTATCTCGTCAAATTTTCTTGATGTTTTTTGCCATCAGCATGAGATTGGAGTGCAGATTTTCCCATGTTAGAAATGTCAAACAACCTCTCAAACACTTTACACTTCACTTTCATTCTATCTATATCGGGTAATAACAACTCATTGTATTGACTCAATGTCAGTCAGGCAGTGTTGAATAAAAATTTGCCAGGCATAACTGTAAAGAATTTTACGGACTGCGATCACAATGAAATACAGATTTTAACTTTTTAGGACTTAAAATGATTTTCAAATAATGCACATTTTTTCTCAAATGAAAGAAAACGGCCAATCTTTATTTTCTCAGTGGGAGCCCTGAGACATTTTCTGACTTGGAATAACTTATTGAATTAACACATTAAGATCAGTTCAACGTGGAATCAAGTATTTTATAGAAATAGAGAAAAAAGGAAGTCAAGAGAAAACTGATCTTTCATTACCTTGGGTACTTGCTCCACATCCTTATCAATTTCCTCATCATTTAATCTGAATGGAACTGGAATTACTCTGATTTGACTAAGCACTCTTGGTTCTGCATAACTCCATATCATAGAACTGTGTCCACCTGTGCTGTTCTCATAAAACAATATCTCTCCTATTTTAGGTAATTCCTCTATGCTCCCTGAAAAACCATGCAACTGTTTGCAAATCAATAAGTCAATCAATTTTCACCAGGTATTTTGGAGAAGAGAAGGTGACTTTCTTAGCTAGAATCCTCATCTTAATTGACATCTCAATGATAAGGTAAAATTTTAATGACAGTGGAAGCCACTTAACCCTTTACCCAATGAATCGGCCACATCTGCCCGCATAATATGCAAAGGCAGCAGCTGAAAAAATATTATTTTTCAAAAAATTTCAACCAAACCATATCATGTGACCCCTCTTTGGAACGAGCTCATTGAGCTCGTTCCAAAGAGGGGTCACATGATATGGTTTGGTTGAAATTTTTTGAAAAATGTTTAAAAATGATATTTAAAATAATATTTATTTATTTATTGGTGTTTAAGGTCATATACTTATGCACAATGGCTAATCATGACCATGACAGTTTTACAGGTGGAGGAAGCCGGAGTATACGGAGAGAACCACCGAGCAACGATGAGCAGCTGCCAGCTCCCCAACATCGTAACTCCGTACTGCAGCACAGGCAGGGTTAGATTGGTTGAAGACGTCGCTCAGATGGTCACCCATCCAATGATTAACCAAGCAAAGGGTTAACCCTTTATCCAAGGCACAGGGTATCAACATTTATTGGGGCACGGTGGCATCGTGGTAACCGGTTCTCGTGAGATCACCGAAGTTAAGCAATGTCGAGCCTGGTTAATCATGGATGGGTGACCGTCTGAGCGATCAATTCGGACTCCCACGTTGTGTCCTTGGGCAAGGCACTTAACCCCGATTGTCCACATGGGGGCACGATGACGCTGTGTACTGGAGGTGTACTGCACGTCGATGGTATGCATATCTTCAACCAATCTAACCCTGCCTGTGCTGCAGTGTGGAATTACGATGTTGGGGAGCTGGCAGCTGCTCGTCGTTGCTCAGTGGTTCTCTCAGGGTACTCCGGCTTCCTCCACCCGTAAAACTGTCACGGTCATGATTAGCCATTGTGCATAAGTATATGACCTTAAACACCAATAAATAAATAATAAATAAATAAATAAATCAACATTTATTATTTTAATTTTGTTTTTTCAAATTTAAAAAAAAATTCCAACAAAACAGTATCATATGACCACTCATTAGAACATTCACGATATGCTCATTCCAAACTCATATAATGAGGGCTCACATGATATTGGTTTGCTGAAATATTTAAAAAAAAAAATTTTTTCTTTCTGCTAATATTTTCATAGGTGAAACAAATAATATGAATCAAGAAATAGTTCGGGCATTCTGCACATGCATGATTAGTCATATCCAATCATGAAAATAAGCAGCCTGACATTTGCAGAATGAGGTCCCCAGAGGGTGAATTTGATGATGCTATCCCATACAATGGGCCAATTTATCTTCTCAGGAGCCTCTTTCTGTTTAGTTTTGAGACCCTAATTCAGATTGAGGTTCACAGAGGGTAAATTTAGTGATGCTACCCTGCTGTGCAGGATAGCATCACTAAATTCACCCTCTGGGGACATCATTTTGCAGATGAGTCTGCTTATTTTCTGGTTTGGTCACGTCAAGGAGTTTCCAGGACCTTACCAGTATATTTTCAAGGGGCTTTCAATGAGATAGAGTAATTAAAGGATTTTCAAGGAAAAAAAACAGGGAAGGTCTTCACTTGCATTTCAAGAGCAACCTTTAGTTACATATAAATATAAACTGAGGGAGTTTGGAACCTGCATGAAAGAATTCTTAAATAGTAAATAAATTCTTTTTTTTGCCATCAAAACATAGATTATGACCCTTCATTGGCATGATCTTGAGACTGTGCCATAAGTTATGTTTCCGGAAGGCTAAAATTTACAAAATGATTTAAAATTGAACGGTCATTTTTGTGAATGGCACTGTTACACAGCTGTTACACAGGTCAAGAGTTAACTAGAATCTCAATAAATACCTGGGTCTGTAATATACTGAAAACCTCCAGTCTGCAAGTCATTCTTTGATTCCCATTTAATAAAAGCTGATTTTACAGGTTCATTTACTGGAGGTCGGTGATCTTCTGTCATTTCCTGTTGGCGATCTTCTGTATTTTCCCTCACTCTCATTAAGTCTTGCAGCATCTAAAAAATAAAGAAACGAATACATAATTGAGGCTATGATGAATTAATGCAAAATCATCATTAAACCTTTTATGTAACACAACTTGCCAGGGTTAATAAGTCCTGAAAAAATCAGGAACTTTCAAGGTCTTTTGTGGTAAGTTTTCAAGCATATTCCTGAACTTATATTGCAAATAAATTTTGGCATCTTTGATCTTTGAATTTATCTTACAAGAACATATTTCCCCCAATATAAGTAAAAACGTGTAGACCGTATTAAACTCTGTACTGAGGGTAGTAAGTGAACATGGGATCATTTGATTCACAAAGAGAATTTTTTTACCTGCCCTCAATTGGCATCGAGTTATTACATATGTCGAGGCCACCATTATTGATAACAGCAATTAAGTGATAAATAAAACACCAGCTCAACAAAATAAATTACACACAATCATTTTTTGCCATGTTAATATTTATGCACAGGCCTACCATGCATTAAACATGAAAAGTTAAAAAATTTATAGTAATTTATATATTTTTTATACTTACCAATGACCCAGACTTAGCTGGTGCTAACTCTAACAAAACCAGGGCCAAACACAAATTTTGCCCCCCAATCCCCAAAATTTGCATCCAAAACAAAAAGAAATCATGTCCTAAAGGACCTCCATACTACGCCTCTACTGCGCATGCGCAGTGACGCAGACGTCCCGAAATTGGCGCCAATTATCATTCTTACTGGCAGTGCCTGGTCAGCGCTATGTACTCAGCGGGGAGGCAAGAGTTCCCAACTCCTGGGAGGGCCATCCCCGTCTGGGTCATTGGTAAGTATAAAAAATATATAAATTACTATAAATTTTTTAACATTTTTATACTGTACCAATGACCCAGACTTAGCTGAATAGTAAACAGGCTGGAGGGCCTAGGACATAGAGGAAAATCCAATAAGCTCAACTATATAATAAAGAGATAACCCCTTAAGGAGAAAAGGAGTATTAGGCTTTACATGTATCTTTCTTATTTAATATTAAATTAGAAAGATACAATACCCTTAATATTTGAGCACCATAGTATTCATGTTCTCTATTAACATCCAGCATATCCCTTATACTAATTATTTTTAAAGTAAGCCAATAAATAAAGTAGTCCAGAGAATTGAGACTCTTTATAGTCATTTAAAAGTGTCCGAGTATTGTATATTAAAGCCCGTTTGACACTTGACATATACAAATGCTTCACACCGAGCTACACTTTAAAAATAAGATATGAATGAATTTTAATATTAATATTACACTTTAAAACCATCCCGGAAGCGACTCAGAAATACTGACTTGGAGGAGGCATTCCGTTGCTTTTCACTATAAAGCAGGTGACCTAAGGGAACAACCCCCCCCCCCCTTCCCCTTGCCCTGGGTCAAATAGCCCAGAGCGAAGAGGGCAGCCGGACGGAACAGAAAGCCTGCATAACTATAGTTGCAACTGTTTAGTGGACGACATTCTGAGCAACAGATAACGGACCTAAACAATGCAGGTCTCCAGAAATGGACTCAATATTTCTGAGATAAAAATTCGTGAATGTGGATGGCTGAGACCAATAAGCAGCCTTCATTAAATCTGTAATAGCAACACTATTAGCATAAGCCCAAGAAGTAGCAAGAGCTCTTACTTCATGAGCGGAAATCTTAAGCACAGACTGCTGAGAAGAAGATAAACTCTCATAAGCAGTACGGATTGTTAATTGAATCCATCTAGCAATAGAATGGACCGAAATGTCCTTTCTATTAGGCATCAAAGACAGAAAGAAACGTTTTCGTCCCTTTCTGATGAACTCAGATCTGTTTATAGATACGTAACGCTCTAACAGGACAGAGTAAAGGCCTACGCCCGTCTGAAGACGGAAGAGCCTTAATAACAATAGGTTCCGGATATTTATTAGGAGCCTGATTCTTAGCTAAAAAACCCACATTAGTAGTGAAGGTGATAGTGTTCCCGACACTACGATAGTGAGAATCATCCACCGACAGTGCATGAAGCTCACTGACTATTCTAGCAGAAGAGAAAGCTAAGAGAAAAGCTGTCTTATAAGATAAGAATTTGAAATCTACTGTCCCAAGAGGTTCAAATGGCTTTTCCTTCAATTTAAGAAGAACCCAAGCTAAATTCCATTTAGGAATTAATCTAAGAGTTCTGGGTCTATTTATCGAGAAGTTTCTAACTAACTTAGATAAAGAGGCATTAGATCCAATTTGTAAACTATCATGATGTGCATAGGTATCAGATAACATAGACCTATAACCCTTAATAGTAACAGGCTGCAGTTTGATTTCGTCAAACAAGTATACTAGAAAGTTTGCAATGTCTGGTATAGAGGGATCAAATATATCTACAGAATGATCCCTACACCAACGACGAAAAACCTTCCACTTAGCCGCATAGTTTAGCGAAGAGGAGGTCCTCCTACAGTTAGAAATCGCGCCCACTGCTCATCCTGTAAAGTGCTTGCCATGCAAGAAGGACCGCACAACAGAAAAACGTGAAGGTTGAGACCTTGCGGGTTGTGATGAAGTTGGCGCGATTTCCCCTGCGAAAGAAGATCCTCCTGCGTAGGAAGCTTTCGCGGTAGATCCCACAACAGACACCTGAGTAGATTTATCCACGGTCTCTGTGGCGACAGAGATGCTACCAACAGAATCTTGCATTGAGATTGTTTTATCTTTAGCAATACTTGTTGAATTAACGGCGCTGGAGGATACGCATATCCTATCATTCCGTCCCAGGGGATCGACAGAGCGTCTACTGCAAATGCTCTTGGATCCGGACACAGCGACACATACGTCTGCAACTGATTGTTGAGATGTGTCGCAAATAAATCTACCATTGGCCGTTCCCATTGGTAGCAAATCTGATTGAATACTTGTTTGTTGAGAGTCCACTCCGACGGCAACAAGCGACCCTTTTGTGAAAGGGAGTCTGCTAGCACATTCAGACGACCCGGTATGTGACGAACCGAAAGAAGAACGTGATGTTCTAGCGCAAACAGAAGGATTCTTTCCGTTAGATTGAACAACGGAACTGAATGAGTGCCTCCCTGATTCCGTATATACGCCACTACTGTCGTATTGTCGGATAGGATTTGGACATGAGCATTGTGAATAATGTCCATCCAGTGACGTAACGCAAGCCAAATTGACATCATTTCCTTGATGTTTATGTGCTTGCACAGGAGTTGCGGATCCCAAAGACCCTGGCATCTCGAATCCGTTGGGATTAATGATGCACCCCAACCTGTTTGACTGGCATCCGTCATAATGGTAAAACTCGGATCCGGCAACTGCAGCGGAACTCCCTGAGTTAACCACTGAATGTTTGCCCAAGTCTGAATCTCTTGTTTCACTTGATCTGACAAGAGAACGTCTACGTCGAGCGAATGAATTTTCACACTCCAATTCTGAGTCAAGAAAATTTGAAGAGGACGTGTGCGTAACCGCCCCATCGGAATGAGATCCGCAGCGGCTCCGCACAGACCTATCAGTCTCATAAATTCTCTCACTGTGACTATGTCTGCATGCAGACAATAGCGAGCGTAACAACTGACTAATTTCGCTCTGGTTACCGGCAGACGAACGAGATTGTTGTGTGTCTCGAAGCTCATTCCCAGATGAGTGAATGACTTGGACGGCACCAGATCCGACTTCTCCTCGTTTACTATAAAACCGAGACGTCGGAGCAATAGAAGTAGATTCTGAACATCGTTCTGAAGCGTTAACTCATTGCCGTACCTCTGAAGAATGTCGTCCAGGTAGGCCGACGTTACCGCAGACGAATGAGCTTGGAAATAGATCATTACCGAGTTCATTACCCGAGTGAAAGCCCAGGGTGCTAGATTCAATCCGAAGCACATCGCCCGGAATTGATACACCACTCCTAGGACTGCGAAGCGTAGATACTTTCGGAATGTCGGATGTACCATGACGTGAAAGTATTATCTATGCTTGTTGCATAATCGTTCACCCGAATACACGCTCTGACCGACCGAATCGTCTCCATATAAAATTTCGGAGTGACGATCAGCTTTTTTATCCAGCTCAAATCTATGACTGGACGGAACGAGCCATCTGGTTTCGGAACCAGAAACAGATGGCTGTAGAATCCCGGAGTTTCCTGGTTTTCTACGACCTCTACCGCGTTCTTCATTAAAAGAGACTGCACCTCTGATAACAGAGCGTCTCTTTTCTGTGGATTTGACGGAAGTTGAGTCCACTTTGGACTGCGAGTTAATGGAGGCTTTCGTTTGAAGGATATCTTTAGACCTTCCGAAGTCACTCCTCTCACCCAAGGGTCGTCCGTAATCGACGCCCATTCTTGTGAAAAGCTCGACAACCTTCCGCCAACCGGTACGCGATAGAGGTTTAAGCCATCACCTCCTGGACCTGCGAGGCCTGCAGTAGGAGAAACCACGTCCTCCACGACCCGCACCTCGCCCCGTCGACCTCGGGGCGTCCGACCGATTGTCCCGGCCCGAAGGACGTCCCGAACGAGAGTCGCTACCCTGACGGTCTCTCGAATAAGACCAAGAGGACCCACCGGAACCTCTATAGGAACCTCTCTTGGGCGCATTAGACCCAGAAGTGCCTGTCTTATTCTTGTCTGCTGTATCCGGCTTCTTAGAGGCAGATTTGAACAACAGAGAATCCGAAGCTTTCTTTGTAATTTTATCATAAATAGCAGAAAGCTTGCCGTCAAAGAGAAGTTCTCCGGAGACCGAAGCGACTCTAAGAGAGTTCTTCACCTTAGAATCCACAAGTGTGGATGTAGCTAGGGCTGCGTCACGTCTAACCAACTCCAGATTTGCCACTGAAAGGGCGGAGTTACACGTGGAATAAGCTACTGCCCTTGAAAGAAGTCTTAAAGAGGATTGTATATCCTAAAACTCTTTCCCCTGAAGGCGCAGTGATAACGCCTTAGTAAGGTGATCTGCGTAAGATAAGGCATCTAAATTGGCTCTGTTAGACGCAATAGCTGTTTCCAACACCGCGGTTGGAATAGAAGCCGACGGCGGTAATGATAGCTCTAAGTCTTCCGCCTCGTCGTCCATACGCAGAGGAACTCTCGGGATACCCTGTCCTGCCGTATCGAATTTATTCCTTGCATTAATGAAAGGCAGGTTGAGAGTATTAGCGGACAAGAAACCTGCTTTCCCCGTCTTGGAAGCAAGTTTAAATATAGCGTCGTTCAATAATTCAAATGTTCTTGCAACATTATTGGACTGCGACGGAAACTCGGGAGCGATGTCCCTGAACCGCTCAAAAAATTCAGAGTCCAATGACGCTATAATCCTCTTGTCCGGAACCGCAGCAGTCTGGCCCGACGGAACAACTTGAGGGAGAAAGTGCCGGATGAAGTCCACGGCAGCTTTATGTTGTTCCGAAAGGGATAGCTCCAAATCATCCGTATCCCTTTCACCATCCGGTCGGACCTCATGATGTTCCCGGTCGTCCGCCCCCGATGCTTCGGCGGAGCGTACCGACCCAGCGCCGTCGGATAATTCTCGATCCGACACCGTTTCTGTCGGCTGCTGGGATGCTGCGATAAGCTGTGCTATCTGCACAAGAATGTCCGGCGTCGAGACCTGTGGAGGCGCAGTCTTCCGCTGCTTCGCCGAGGGCAGCTCCGCATCAGATGGCTCCCGCATACTTTTTCTATGCGAACGTCCGGAGTCCATCGGTCTCGAATCCCTGGCTGCCGGATGGTGTGACCTGGTCGCCGTAACATCCTTGATCAGCGAAGCTGGTAATATATCGGCGGTCACGCAGCCAAGGTGCGGTCGTGTGCGCTGACGAGAAGAAGAAGCCTTAGCAGTCTCCGCGGACTGCCTATACAACGGAGCGTCCCGAGCGACGGACGTATGCTCCGCTTGCAACACATTTTGTACCACAACATCTGGTCCCAGATGTTGTTGTACGAGAGAGGGGCCTCTCTCGCTCGCGGCCCGTCTGGACCTGGACGAGCTAGGAACCGGACTCAAAGGCTTCCTCCATTCTCGCTTACTATCCGCCGTCACTGGGTGTGCATCTATTATGTTTATAGTGCTCGCATCACCCAAAATTTCCTCCTGGACCGCATCGGACGAACCCGGCGGCCGAACAATTCGGTGAATGGACGCTACACCGGGCGAGCTAGCGGACGACATTTGTCTAATCTCCATGAGCACTTTTGCCGCTAGCTCTGAATTCATTTGCGACGACGGACGCACACTTGTAGAAGATAACATGGAAACATCACCCTGTTCTTGTTCCTCTGAAATAGAAACTGAGAGAGTAGAGTGACCTTGCGGAGAAAGAGCCGGCATAGCCCTTTCTCCAGAAACAACATATCGTGACACACGTTTCCAATGTTTCTCATCCCAATATTCACATATAGGACAGGGATTAATGCGAGAACACTGACTACAATTAATACAATGATCATGAAAGTCAGAGGAAGATTTCTTCCCATTACAATTTGAACAATGTCCCTTCATTGTGAAAGGACAACAACAAGTCCTAGTTAGTCGCACAAACCCCTGACACAAAGATACATAATAACATGATCCATTAATAAATGAAAAAACAATTGCAAATCAAAATAATTTTGAAAAAATATTGTTTCAGCGAAGCCCAAGTTGCTGAAAAGTAACGTTGAGCCCCAATGGATCCGATGGCAAAGTGTGGTCAAAAATTTTAAATTTATATTAAATAATTAATGAGACACTTACGGACAATATAAATGTATCTAATAGTGAGATAAACTACACCAAAGGCAAACAGCCCCCTCAAAAAAGGCTGTTGCCAATGTAAACAAACAGTGTAAAATACCAGAAAACATGACTCCAGGCACTGAAAAAACTGGCCCGAAATCAGTCATCCAAATTACACTCTATCTGATGCAAGACAGAGACTCCCAGGGGAGAATCTGCAGAACATCAGATGGAAGATGCAGAACACAACGTTTATACACCCATGGGTGAAAACGTAACAATGGGGAAAATAACAGAAAACATTCTGTATCAATGCAACTCTCCCAGGGAAATTTTAGAAATGAACTTTCTAAAAAATATGCCAAAAGCATGGGAGAATTGCAAGGGGGGACTTTAGAAGGCTAGGGGAGAGGAAACACTGAATAAGCAGTGCAACATTTAGCAAGAATGACAACAAGAGGCCCATGCCTCGAAAATAGGCAACTTAACATAATTTCATCAAAAAATTTTAAGTACAGCCCTGATTATTTTTTGTCACTTCTTTTTCCTCTCCTCCTTCTATATCCTCTTTAGAATCACCATTTCTCCAAAAATTACGTGTCTGGCATCCTTTAAACTGAGATTTACAAGCACAAAGATCAGTGAGATGTTGACTGATGAAGGGCCAAACAGAGAATGATAATTGGCGCCAATTTCGGGACGTCTGCGTCACTGCGCATGCGCAGTAGAGGCGTAGTATGGAGGTCCTTTAGAACATGATTTCTTTTTGTTTTGGATGCAAATTTTGGGGATTGGGGGGCAAAATTTGTGTTTGGCCCTGGTTTTGTTAGAGTTAGCACCAGCTAAGTCTGGGTCATTGGTACAGTATAAAAATATAAAATAAAGAAACACACAGGTGAAGCACTACTATAAACATCAGCAGTTATAGTACAAGTAGCACAGTGAATAGGCATTATGTCATACACAGTGCAAGTATGCAATATCATGACAACATGATCTTCATTCATAAAAAATCAATTCATGGATGCTGATTAATTCTTAAAGTATATGTGAACGAGCAGAATATCGCATGATAAATTGGTTATTACCACCAAATGGGTTCCCGAGATGGTATATTGAAGTTTCGACCTCGCCTCTGGGTCATATATCAACTTGTCCTAATGGACTAGTCAATATATGCCCAGAGACAAAGGCATGACTTCAATATACCATCACAGAAACCCACATGGTGGTAATAACCTTTATAGATAGCAGTTAACAAATCTTATACATGTGTTCTACAGTATAGCCGCCGTGGACTGGACATAATCCACACATGAGCAGTGATATCCACACATGCGTTTACCGGGCAATCAATAGCATCATCAGCAAAATTTTAATTAAGGAAACACCGGATATAACCCGGTGTTTCATTAATTAAATTTTTGATGATTATTCCTATAATTAATGTTTGAAATTTAATATTACTGCATCCATGGAAATATTGCCCACTTGTGGAGAATGACCAGTCAATGGTGGCTGTACTGTATACCAATACTACATACACCTGACAGTGATCCTTGGGAAGTTTTCTGTCAATTTCAGATTATTCCAGGGATTCTTATGGGTGTCTACAGGGGTTGAATACAAGTTCTGTTTCCAATTGCAACTGGGCATGATTTTTCTCAATTTAATAAAAAAAAATTCATTCTCAGTCCCCATGCAATGTTGGTAACAAAATGTCACAGCATTCAATGTATACATTTTAACCCTCAAGGGCTTAAATCCAACTTCAATCACTTTTTCTGCAACAAAACTGGTGCCCCAGCATGAAGTCTAAACTTCCAAGTTATATTCAAAGTGAATTGCCAATTGTTTCTCAGAATGTCTTGGCTGCCTATATAGGCAGCCAGGACTTGCTTAAAAACAATTACAAAGTAACAGTATATGAACTGTCAAAGTATAGAAAACATGTTTAAAATCTACAGACCTTTAGGGGTTAACCAAACCGAGCTGTTTAAGGTCACATATTGCTGCACAATGGCTAATCGTAACTGCAACATGGAGATAAAGTCAAATTCAGTCAATCGTTTATACCCAAGTTGCCCATTTCAGAAGACTTTCACCCCAAGCACTGGTGACTGGATCTTATTTTAGCAGTAAAACAGAACTTGTTTACCACAGTAAACAAGCACTGCTTTACTTCCAGGGGTTCCCACGGGTGGAAGAGGCAAGCACTTACCTGAATATTTTATTCAAGGACTTTACTAAACTATTGATGTAGGCAAGTGGCTGCATGATATGGTCTCTTTCGGGCCTTAAATAAGCATACAAAATATAAATGAAAGTGTCAATGACACTGTAGCTCAACTTGACAAACTTGAACTGGTAAGTTATAAATGAAATGGCAAAATTGAAGATCATTGGGACCAACGTCAGTTTTTTTGCCAGTGGCAACATTTTTTGACAGAAACCAAAGAAAATCGATAGCTCCCATCTAGAGGCCTCCCCAAACAAGCATGCCAGGTTTCAAAGCAATCCGATCATAAATGTGCCCTGTAGGGTGTACAAAAGGGAAATATTGTGGTCTGACTAGACTAAATTCTAAGAACGTTGGCCGTGGCAACATTTTTTGACGGAAATGGAAGAAAATCGATAGCTCCCATCTAGAGGTCACCGTAAATAAGCATACCAGGTTTCAAAGCAATCTAATCATAAATGAGCCCTGTAGGGTGAGCCAAAGGGAAATATTGTGGTCTGACTAAACTAAGTTCTAAGAATGTTGGCTGCGGCAACATTTTTTGATGGAAATTGAAGAAAATCGATAGCTCCCATCTAGAGGTCTCCCCAAACAAGCATACTAGGTTTCAAAGCAATCAAATCATAAATGTGCCCTGTAGGGGTGTGCCAAAGGGAAATATTGTGGTCTGACTAAACTGAGTTCTAAAAACGTTGGCCGCGGCAACATTTTTCGACAGAAATTGAAGAAAATCGATAGCTCCCATCTAGATGTCACCCCAAACAAGCATGCCAGGTTTCAAAGCAATCCGATCATAAATGTACCCTGTAGGGTGTGCCAAAGGGAAATATTGAGTCTTCTGACTAAACTAAGTTCTAAGAACGTTGGCCGCGGCAACATTTTTTGACAGAAATTGAAGAAAATCGATAGCTCCCATCTAGAGGTCTCCCCAAACAAGGATACCAGGTTTCAATGCAATCTGATCATAAATGGGCCCTGTAGGGTGTGCCAAAGTGAAATATTGTGGTCTGACTAAACTAAGTTCTAAGAATGTTGGCTGCGGCAACATTTTTTGATGGAAATTGAAGAAAATCGATAGCTCCCATCTAGAGGTCTCCCCAAACAAGCATACTAGGTTTCAAAGCAATCAAATCATAAATGTGCCCTGTAGGGTGTGCCAAAGGGAAATATTGTGGTCTGACTAAACTGAGTTCTAAAAACGTTGGCCGCGGCAACATTTTTCGACAGAAATTGAAGAAAATCGATAGCTCCCATCTAGATGTCACCCCAAACAAGCATGCCAGGTTTCAAAGCAATCCGATCATAAATGTACCCTGTAGGGTGTGCCAAACGGAAATATTGAGTCTTCTGACTAAACTAAGTTCTAAGAATGTTGGCCGCGGCAACATTTTTTGACAGAAATTGAAGATTATCGATAGCTCCCATCTAGAGGTCTCCCCAAACAAACATACCAGGTTTCAAAGCAATCTGATCGTAAATGTACCCTGTAGGGTGTGCCAAAGGGAAATATTGAGGTCTGACTAAACTAAGTTCTACGAACGTTGGCCGTGGCAACATTTTTTGCCGGAAATTGAAGAAAATCGATAGCTCCCATCTAGAGGTCACCCTAAATAAGCGTATCAGATTTCAAAGCAATCAAATCATAAATGTGCCCTGTAGGGTGTGCCAAAGGGAAATATTGTGGTTTGACTAAACTAAGTTCTAAGAACATTGGCCGCGGCAACATTTTTTGACGGAAATTGAAGAAAGTTAAAAAATTTATAGTAATTTATATATTTTTTATACTTACCAATGACCCAGACTTAGCTGGTGCTAACTCCACAAAAACCAGGGCCAAACACAAATTTTGCCCCCCAATCCCCAAAATTTGCATCCAAAACAAAAAGAAATCATGTCCTAAAGGACCTCCATAGTACGACTCTACTGCGCATGCGCAGTGACGCAGTCGTCCCGAAATTGGCGCCAAATATCATTCTTACTGGCAGTGCCTGGTCAGCGCTATGTACTCAGCGGGGAGGCAAGAGTTCCCAACTCAGGGAGGGCCATCCCCGTCTGGGTCATTGGTAAGTATAAAAAATATATAAATTACTATAAATTTTTTAACATTTTTATACTGTACCAATGACCCAGACTTAGCTGAATAGTAAACAGGCTGGAGGGCCTAGGACATAGAGGAAAATCCAATAAGCTCAATTATAAAATAAAGAGATAACCCCTTAAGGAGAAAAGGAGTATTAGGCTTTACATGTATCTTTCTTATTTAATATTTAAATTAGAAAGATACACTACCCTTAATAATTGAGCACAATAACATTCATGTTCTCTATTAATATCCAGTATAACCTTTATACTAATTAATATTAAAACAAGCCAATAAATAAAGTAGTCCAGAGAATTGAGACTCTTTATAATCATTTAAAAGTGTCCGAGTATTGTATATTAAAGCCCGTTTGACACTTGACATATACAAATGCTTCACACCGAGCTACACTTTAAAAATAAGACATGAATGAAATTAAACATTAATATTACACTTTAAAACCATCCCGGAAGCGACTCAGAAATACTGTCTTGGAGGAGGCATTCCCTTGCTTTTCACTATAAAGCAGGTGACCTAAGGGAACACCCGCCCCCCCCCTTCCCCTTGCCCTGGGTCAAATAGCCCAGAGCGAAGAGGGCAGCCGGACGGAGTCACTGCCGGAACAGAAAGCCTGCATAACTATAGTTGCAACTGTTTAGTGGACGACATTCTGAGCAACAGATAACGGACCTAAACAATGCAGGTCTCCAGAAATGGACTCAATATTTCTGAGATAAAAATTAGTAAATGTGGATGGCTGAGACCAATAAGCAGCCTTCATTAAATCTGTAATAGCAACACTATTAGCATAAGCCCAGGAAGTAGAAAGAGCTCTTACTTCATGAGCAGAAATCTTAAGCACAGACTGCTGAGAAGAAGATAAATCTTCATACGCAGTACGGATAGTTAACTGAATCCATCTAGCAATAGAATGGACTGAAATGTCCTTTCTATTAGGCATCAAAGACAGAAAGAAACGTTTCCGTCCCTTTCTGATGAACTGAGATCTCTGTTTATAGATACGTAGTGCTCTAACAGGACAGAGTAAAGGCCTACGCCCGTCTGAAGACGGAAGAGCCTTAATAACAATAGGTTCCGGATATTTATTAGGAGCCTGATTCTTAGCTAAAAAACCGACGTTAGTAGTGAAGGTGATAGTGTTCCCAACACTACGATAATGAGAATCATCCACCGATAGTGCATGAAGCTCACTGACTCTTCTGGCAGAAGAGAAAGCTAAGAGAAAAGCTGTCTTATAAGATAAGAATTTGAAATCTACTGTCCCAAGAGGTTCAAATGGCTTTTCCTTCAATTTAAGGAGAACCCAAGCTAAATTCCACTTAGGAATTAATCTAAGAGTTCTGGGTCTATTTATCGAAAAGTTTCTAACCAATTTCGATAAAGAGACATTAGATCCAATTTGTAAACTATCATGATGTGCATAGGTATCAGATAACATAGATCTATAACCCTTTATAGTAACCGGTTGCAGTTTGATTTCGTCAAACAAGTATACTAGAAAGTTAGCAATGTCTGGTATAGAGGGATCAAATATATCAACAGAATGATCCCTACACCAACGACGGAAAACCTTCCACTTAGCCGCATAGTTTAGCGAAGAGGAGGTCCTCCTACAGTTAGAAATCGCGTCCACTGCTCGTCCTGTAAAGTGCTTGCCATGCAAGAAGGACCGCACAACGGAAAAACGTGAAGGTTGAGACCTTGCGGGTTGTGATGCAGTTGGCGCGATTTCCCCTGCCAAAGAAGATCCTCTCGTGGAGGGAGCTTCCGCGGTAGGTCCCACAACAGACACCTGAGTAGATTTATCCACGGTCTCTGTGGCGACAGAGATGCTACCAACAGAATCTTGCATTGAGATTGTTTTATCTTTAGCAATACTTGTTGAATTAACGGCGCTGGAGGATACGCATATCCTATCATTCCGTCCCAAGGGATCGATAGAGCGTCTACAGCAAATGCTCTTGGATCCGGACACGGGGACACATACGTCTGCAACTGATTGTTGAGATGTGTCGCAAATAAGTCTATCATTGGCCGTTCCCATTGGTAGCAAATCTGATTGAATACTTGTTTGTTGAGAGTCCACTCCGACGGCAACAAGCGACCCTTTCGAGAAAGGGAGTCTGCTAGCACATTCAGATGACCCGGTATGTGACGGACCGAAAGAAGAACGTGATGTTCCAACGCAAACAGAAGGATTCTTTCCGTTAGATTGAACAACGGAACTGAATGAGTGCCTCCCTGATTCCGTATATACGCCACTACTGTCGTATTGTCGGATAGGATTTGGACATGAGCATCGTGAATAATGTCCATCCAGTGACGTAACGCAAGCCAAATTGACATCATTTCCTTGATGTTTATGTGCTTGCACAGGAATTGCGGATCCCAAAGACCCTGGCATCTCGAATCCGTTGGGATTAATGATGCACCCCAACCTGTTTGACTGGCATCCGTCATAATGGTAAAACTCGGATCCGGCAACTGCAGCGGAACTCCTTGAGTTAACCACTGAATGTTTGCCCAAGTCTGAATCTCTTGTTTCACTTGATCTGACAAGAGAACGTCTACATCGAGCGAATGAATTTTCACACTCCAATTCTGAGTCAAGAAAATTTGAAGAGGCCGTGTGCGTAGCCGTCCCATCGGAATGAGATCCGCAGCGGCTCCGCACAGACCTATCAGTCTCATAAATTCTCTCGCTGTGACTTTGTCTGTATTTAGACAATAGCGAGCGTAACAACTGACTAATTTCGCTCTGGTTAACGGCAGACGAACGAGATTGTTGTGCGTCTCGAAGCTCATTCCCAGATGAGTGAATGACTTGGACGGCACCAGATCCGACTTCTCCTCGTTTACTATGAAACCGAGACGTCGGAGCAATAGAAGAAGATTCTGAACATCGTTCTGAAGCGTTAACTCGTTGCCGTACCTCTGAAGAATGTCGTCCAGGTAGGCCGACGTTACCGCAGACGAATGAGCTCGGAAGTAAATCATTACCAAGTTCATTACTCGAGTGAAAGCCCAGGGTGCTAGATTCAATCCGAAGCACATGGCCCGGAACTGATACACCACTCCTAGGACTGCGAAGCGTAGATACTTTCGGAATGTCGGATGTACCATGACGTGAAAGTACGCATCTTTGAGATCTATGCTCGTTGCATAATCGTTCACCCGAATACTCGCTCTGACCGATCGAATCGTCTCCATATAAAACTTCGGAGCGATGATCAGCTTGTTTATCCAGCTCAAATCTATGACTGGACGGAACGAGCCGTCTGGTTTCGGAACCAGAAACAGATGGCTGTAGAATCCCAGCGATTCCTGGTTTTCTACGACCTCTACCGCGTTCTTCATTAAAAGAGACTGCACCTCTGATAGCAGAGCGTCTCTTTTCTGAGGGTTTGACGGAAGATGAGTCCACTTTGGACTTCGAGTTAATGGAGGCTTTCGTTTGAAGGATATCTTTAGACCTTCCGAAGTCACTCCTCTCACCCAAGGGTCGTCCGTAATCGACGCCCACTCTTGAGAAAAACTCGACAACCTTCCGCCAACCGGAACGCGATAGAGGTTTGAGCCATCACCTCCTGGATCTGCGAGGCCTGCGGTAGGAGAAACCACGTCTTCCACGACCCGCACCTCGCCTCGTCGACCTCGGGGCGTCCGACCGATTGTCCCGGCCTGAAGGACGTCCCGAACGAGAGTCGCTATCCTGACGGTCTCTCGAATAAGAGCTAGAGGACGCACCGGAACCTCTATAGGAACCTCTCTTGGGCGGATAAGACCCAGAAGTGCCCGCCTTATTCGTGTCTGCTGAATCCGACCTTTTAGGAGCGGATCTAAACAACAGAGAATCACTAGCTTTCTTTTTAATATTATCATAAATAGCGGAAAGCTTGCCGTCAAAGAGAAGATCTCCTGAGACCGAAGCGACTCTAAGAGAGTTCTTCACCTTAGAATCCACTAGTGTGGATGTAGACAGGGCTGCGTCACGTCTAACCAACTCCAGATTAGCCACTGAAAGGGCGGAGTTACACGTGGAATAAGCTACTGCCCTTGAAAGAAGTCTTAAGGAGGATTGTATATCCTGAAACTCTTCCCCTTGAAGACGCAGTGATAACGCCTTCGTAAGGTGATCTGCGTAAGATAAGGCATCTAAATTGGCTCTGTTAGACGCAATAGCTGTTTCCAACACTGCGGTTGGAATAGAAGCTGACGACGGTAATGATAGCTCTAAGTCTTCCGCCTCGTCGTCCATACGCAGAGGAACTCTCGGTATACCCTGACCTGCCGTGTCGAATTTATTCCTTGCATTAATGAAAGGCAGGTTGAGAGTATTTGCGGACAAGAAGCCTGCTTTCCCTGTCCTGGAAGCAAGTTTAAAAATAGCGTCGTTCAATAATTCAAATGTTCTTGCAACATTATTGGACTGCGACGGAAACTCGGGAGCGATGTCCCTGAACCGCTCGAAAAAATCAGAGTCCAATGACGCTATAATTCTCCTGTCCGGAAGCGCAGCAGTCTGGCCCGACGGAACAACTTGAGGAAGAAAGTGCCGGATGAAGTCTACGGCAGCTTTGTGTTGTTCCGAAAGGGATAGCTCCAATTCATCCGTATCCCTTTCACCATCCGGTCGGACCTCCCGATGTTCTCGGTCGTCCGCCCCCGATGCTTCGGCGGAGCGTACCGACCCAGCGCCGTCGGATAATTCTCGATCCGACACCGTCTCTGTCGGCTGCTGGGATGCTGCGATAAGCTGTGCTATCTGCACTAGAATGTCCGACGTCGAGACCTGCGGAGGAGCGGTCTTTCGCTGCTTTGCCGAGGGCAGCTCCGCATCGGATGGCTCCCGCATACTTTTCCTATGCGAACGTCCGGAGTCCATCGGTCTCGAGTCCCTGGCTGCCGGATGGTGTGACCTGGTCGCCGAATAATCCTTCCTCGGCGAAGCTGGCAAGATATCGGAGGTCACGCAGCCAAGGTGCGGTCGTGTGCGCCGGCGAGAAGAGGAAGCCTTAACAGTCTCTGCGGACTGCTTATACAACGGAGCGTCCCGAGCGACGGACGTATGCTCCGCTAAAGACACATTTTGTACCACAACATCTGGTCCCAGATGTTGTTGTACGAGAGAGGGGCCTCTCTCGCTCGCGGCCCGGCTGGACCTGGACGAGCTAGGAACCGGACTAAAAGGCTTCCTCCGTTCTCGTTCACTATCCGCCGTCACTGGGTGTGCATCTATTATTTTTATAGTGCTCGCATCACCCAAAATTTCCTCTTGGACCGCATCGGACGAACCCGGCTGCCGAACCATTCGGTGAATGGACGCTACACCGGGCGAGCTAGCGGACGACATTTGTCTAATCTCCATGAGCACTTTTGCCGCTAGCTCTGTATTTAATTGTGACGACGGACGCACACTTGAAGAAGATAACATGGAAACATCACCCTGTTCTGGTTCCTCTGAAATAGAAACTGAGAGAGTAGAGTGACCTTGTGGAGAAAGAGCCGGCATCGCTCTTTCTCCAGAAACAACATATCGTGACACACGTTTCCAATGTTTCTCATCCCAATGTTCACATACAGGACAGGGATTAATGCGAGAACACTGACTACAATTTATGCAATAATCATGAAAGTCAGAGGAAGATTTCTTCCTATTACAATTTGAACAAGTTCCTTTCATTGTGAAGGAACAACAATAAGTCCTAGTTACTCGCAAAAACCCCTGACACAAAGATACATAATAACATGATCCATTAATAAATGAAAAAACAATTGCAAAACAAAATAATTTTGAAAAAATATTTTTTCAGAGAAGCCCAAGTTGCTGAAAAGTAACGTTGAGCCCCGATGGATCCGATGGCAAAGTGTGGTCAAAAATTTTAAAATTATATAAAATAATTAATGAGACACTTTCGGATAATATAAATGTATCTTATAATGAGATAAACTACCTCAAAGACAAACAGCCCCCCTCAAAAAAGGCTGTTGCCAATGAAAACAAACAGTGTAAACACAGAAGAAAACATGACTCCAGGCACTGAAAAAACTGGCCCGGAATCAGTCCTCAATTACACTCTATCTGATGCAAAACAGAGACTCCCAGGGGAGAATCTGCAGAACATCAGATGGAAGATGCAGAACACAAACGTTATACACCCATGGGTGAAAACGTAACTATGGGGAAAATAACAGAAAACATTCTGTAACCAAGCAACTCTCCCAGGGAAATTTTAGAAATGAAACTTCTCAAAAATATGCCAAAAGCATGGGAGAATTGCAAGGGGGGACTTTAGAAGGTTAGGGGAGAGGAAACACTGAATAAGCAGTGCAACAATTAGCAAGAATGACAACAAGAGGCGTTTGCCTCGAAAATAGGCAACTTAACATAATTTTAACAAAAAATTTTAAGTACAGCCCTGATTATTTTTTGCCACTTCTTTTTTCCTCTCCTCCTTCTATCCTCCTTAGAATCACATTTTCTCCAAGAATTACGTGTCTGGCATCCTTTAAACTGAGATTTACAAGCACAAAGATCAGTGAGATGTTGACTGATGAAGGGCCAAACAGAGAATGATATTTGGCGCCAATTTCGGGACGACTGCGTCACTGCGCATGCGCAGTAGAGTCGTACTATGGAGGTCCTTTAGGACATGATTTCTTTTTGTTTTGGATGCAAATTTTGGGGATTGGGGGGCAAAATTTGTGTTTGGCCCTGGTTTTTGTGGAGTTAGCACCAGCTAAGTCTGGGTCATTGGTACAGTATAAAAATATCGATAGCTCCCATCTAGAGGTCACCCCAAACAAGCATAAGAAGTTTCAAAGTAATCTGATCATAAATGCGACCTGTGAGGTGTGCCAAAGGAAATTGTGGACGTACGTACTAACGTACTAATGTACTAACATACTAACGTACGTACGTACGTACGTACGTACGTACGTACGCCGACGGACGAGAAGTGATGGCAATAGCTCAGCTTGACTTTGTCAAGTTGAGCTAAAAAAGCCTACACAAATGTTTTGCATATACAAATTTACAGGCAATGTGCTTCTATCAAAATTAGTCATTGTTTGTTTGTTTATGGGGGTTTAACCCTCAAAGGCCTAATTCCAACTTTAACTGGTCGAGTGCTAGAAGCCACTATCGGGGCTTTAAAAAAATGAGGGTACCAGAACAAAAGCCTATGTTTTCCTTGCTCCTGTTTCATATTCAGTCAATCACAAATAATATTTGATTTAGACAATGTTTTTCTATTACAAATTAATGGAGAGGCTCTGTGGGCACTCTCCAATAATTTGTAATAAAACAAATTTTGAATAACAAATTCTACCACCAAAAATAATTTAACCTTCAACAAGTTAATAACTTTTTACAGCAACAACTGGTGCCCAACAAGCAGTTTTTAGCTTTAGGTACAGTTGTAAGTAAAATTCTAAGTACCCTGGCAGTTGTTTGTAGCCAAAACATGCCTAGAAACAACTACAAAGACATAAAATATAGACTGGGAAAGTGCAGCAAAGAATGTTTAAACCCCCCCCAGATGTGTAGCAAATGTATAAAAACCTCCAAGTGTGTAGCAAAAAATGTGTAAAAACCTCCAGGTGTTTAGAAAAAATGGTATAAAACCTCCAGACCTTTAAGGCTTAAGGTTACTATCAGCACAAATGGCTATATCACAACCATAATACAACTATGTACCATAGTAAACAGATGATCTGATACACTTTCTGCAGCTTGGGGAAAATTAGTCAGAGGCATTAATAAATTTTATTTATTATATGACTCGTCTGTTTTGTTCACTTTAAAACATTTAATATTTTGTTTTCATATTAATCAGTGACAAATAAAGCCTTCCATCAATTTCATTGGTCAATTTCAAAACTAGACAATTTGATTGGCTGAACAAAATACAACTGGGCCACATTTTCATAATTTGCATAATTAGAGTTGGGAGCTTTCATTGGTCAATTTCAAAACTGCACAATTTGATTGGCTAAACAAAATACAACTGGGTCACATTTGCATAATTTCAGTAGGGAGAATTTACGTTACCTGTCCTATTTAGGGTGGGTTATATTGTATTAATCTTTTAGCTACAAGAAAAAACCCATTCATTTTTTTTTATATTTTAACTTTTTGCTTCCAAAACATAGGTTATGACCCCTTATTGGAACGAGCTTGATGAGCTCGTTCCAATGAGGGATCATAACCTATGTTTTGGAAGCAAAAAGTTAAAAAATTTATAGTAATTTATATATTTTTTATACTTACCAATGACCCAGACTTAGCTGGTGCTAACTCCAACAAAACCAGGGCCAAACACAAATTTTGCCCCCCAATCCCCAAAATTTGCATCCAAAACAAAAAGAAATCATGTCCTAAAGGACCTCCATACTACGCCTCTACTGCGCATGCGCAGTGACGCAGTCGTCCCGAAATTGGCGCCAATTATCATTCTTACTGGCAGTGCCTGGTCAGCGCTATGTACTCAGCGGGGAGGCAAGAGTTCCCAACTCCAGGGAGGGCCATCCCCGTCTGGGTCATTGGTAAGTATAAAAAATGTTAAAAAATTTATAGTAATTTATATATTTTTTATACTTACCAATGACCCAGACATAGCTGGTGCTAACTCTTAAAATATAGGGCCAAACACAAATTTTGCCCCCCAATCCCCAAAATTTGCATCTAAAACTAAAGAAAACATGTCCTGAGAGGCCCTCCACACTTCGCCCCTACTGCGCATGCGCAGTGTCAAGGACGTTCCGAAATTGGCGCCATTTATCATTCTAATAACCAGTGCCTGGTAAGCGCTATGTACTCAGCGGGGAGGCAAGAGTTCCCAACTCCTGGGAGGGCCATCCCCGTCTGGGTCATTGGTAAGTATAAAAAATATATAAATTACTATAAATTTTTTAACATTTTTATACTGTACCAATGACCCAGACATAGCTGAATAGTAAAAAGGCTGGAGGGCCAAGGACATAGAGCAAAATGGAATACGCTCAATAAAATAAAATAGAGTCATCCCCTGTAGGGAAAAGAAGTAATAGGCCTTACATGTATCTTTCTTATTTATGATAAATTAGAAAGATACAACACCTTCCAAAAATTGAGCTTCATACATCCACGTACTCTATTAATATCCAATAATCCTTATACTAATAATTTTTAAAGTAAGCCAATAATAAAGTAAGTCTAGAGAATAGAGACTCTTATACTCCTAAAAGTGTGTGAGAATTGCATAATCATGTCCGTTGACATATGCAATATTCAAAAGCTATACTTTAAAAACTAAGACTTGAATGAATTTTATAAACTTAAACTTCTCACTAAACAACCATCCCAATAACAGCTCAGAATTACTAACTCCGGAGGAGGTATCCCCTTGTTTTCATAGTAAAAACAGGTGACCCAAGGGAACACCCTCCCCCCCCCCCCCCTTTTTCTTGCCCTGGGTCAAATAGCCCAGAGTGAAGAGGGCAGCCGAACGGAGACACTGCCGAAACAGACAGCCTACCTAGCTATAGTAGCAACTGTTAAGTGAATGACATTCTGAGCAGTAGATAATAGACCTAACAATAGAGGCCTCCAGAAATGGACTCGATATTTCTGAGATAAAATTCATGAATGGATGGCTGAGCACAATGAGCAGCCTTCAAAAATCTATAATAGCAACACTATTAATGTAAGCCCAAGAAGTAGAAGAACTCTTACTTCATGAGCCGAAATCTTAAGCACAACTGCTAAGCCAATGATATACCAGTACGCTAGTTAATAGAATCCATTAACAATAAAATGGAGCGTAACGTCCTTCTACTAGACATCAAAGACAGAAGAAGCTTACGCCCTTGTAATAAACAGATATCTGTTTATAAATACATAAACTGTACCCGGAAAGAGTAAAGGCCTATGCCCATACGAAGACGGAAGGACCTTAAAATAATAGGTTCCGGATAATAGGAGCCTAACTCTTATGCAACAATCCAACCTAAATAGTAACGGAAGTATTGATTCCGAAACTATGAAAGTGAAAATCATCCATCGATAGTGCATGAAACTCACTGACTCTACAGTAAAAGAGAAACCAACAGAATTACTGTCTAAAAGGTCAGAATTTGAAAACTACTGTTTCCAGAGGCTCAAATGATTACTTAGCTAAATAAGAACCTGAAGTTAAAATCCGTATAGGAATTTAATCTAAAGATTCTAAGTCTATTTATCAAAAAGTTACTAACTGACTTAGATAAAGAGACAAAAGACTCAATTGTAAACTATCATAGAGTGCATAGGTATGAGGTAACATAAACCTATAACCTAAATAACCACAGGCTGCAGTAGATCTTGTGAAACAAGTATACTAAAAAAAAAAATAGCAATGAGTAGTATGGAGGGATCAACCATATGAACATAATGATCCCTACACCACGACGGAAGAGCCTCCACTTTAGTCGCATAGAATAGCGAAGAAGAGGATCTCCTATAGTAAGAAATTGCGTCCAAAGCTCGTCCAGTACAGTGCTTACAATGCAATACGGACCACACAACGGAATACATGAAGGTTGCGACCTTGCTGGTTGTGATAAAGATGACACGATTTACCCAGTGAAAAAAGATCCTCACATAGAGGAAGATTTCACGTTAAGATCCACAGTAGACAAGAGAGTAAATTACTCATGATCTCTGTGAAGATAGAGATGCTATCAACAGAAATGTATTGTGGTTGTTTATCTTAGCAAAACCTGCTAAAAACAACAGCGCCGGAGGATACGCGTATCCTATCATTCCGTCCTATAGATCAATAGAGCGTTAACAGTATTAGCTCAGAGATCTGGACAAGCCAACACATACGTCTGCAATTGATTAGCAAGCTGTGTCATAAATAAAACATCATTGGGCACTCCCATAGATAGCAAATCTGATTGAATACTTGTTTGTTGAGAGTCCATTCTGACAGCAACAAGCGACCCGTAAGAGAACGGGAGTGCGATAAAACAATCAGACGACCCAGAATATGACGGACCGAAACTGAACTTGGTGTACTATAACCAACAGACGGATTCTTTCCATTAAATTGAATAACGGAAACGAAAGAGTGCCTCCCTGGTTCCGGAGATACGCCACTACTGTCGAATTAAAGGACAGGAATTTGGGCATGCGTTTCTGAATAATGTTCATGCAATGACATAAAGCAAGCCTAAAAAACATTATTCCGCGGAAGTTAAACTAATAGCTAAAAGACTGCGGAACCCAAAGACCCTGGCACTTCGAATCCGTAGGGATCAGTATATATCCCAATCTGTTTGACTGGCAACCGTCATAACAGCCACACTCGGGTCCGGCAACTGCGGCGGCACTCTCTGAGTCAACCACCGAATGTTTGCCCCAGTCTGAATCTCTTGTAACACTAGATAGACAAGAGAATGTATAATCAAGCAATTCATGGATTGCCGGAAAGTTGCCGTCGAAGAGAAGCTCCTCCGAGAACGAAGCGACTCTGAGAGAGTTCTTAACCTACTATCCACGCGTGGATGTAGCTAGGGCTGCATCACGTCTAACCAACTCCAATCAGCCACTGAAGGGCGGAGTTATACGTGAACAAACTACTGCCCTCAAAAGAAATTACATTGAGAATAATATCCCGTAAATCTTTTCTTGAAGACGTAATGATAACGCCTCAGCAAGGCGGATTACGTATAATAAAGCGTCTAAGTTAAGTCTACTATACATAATGTCGTTCCCAACATTGAAATTGGAAAAGACATAAACGGCGAAAAAGAATATATGCAGTCTCTAATCACACCGTCTAGACGCATATGAACTCTCGGTATGCCCTGCTCTGCCAAAATAAACTATATGTAAAAAAGATAAAATGGCAGAAATGAGCCACGCGGACAAGAAACTAAACTATCATGCTTAGTAGCAGGCTTGTATATATATATAAATATATATAGCGTCGAAAAATAAAACACATGTTGTAATGACAATATTGGACTGCGTCGGTAAGTCAGGGACAAAGTCCCTGTACCGATCGAAAAATCCGAGTCCAATGACGCTATAAGTCTCTTATCCAAGATCGCAGCAATGAAGTCCGAAAAATAATCACTGGAAGAAATGCCAGAAGATATGAAAGGCATCTTCCGATACTACTAAAGGGAAAACTCAAAATCTTTCGAATCCCTTTCGCCATCCTGTCGGACCCTATAAAGCGTTCGGTCGTCCGTAGCTTGATGCAACCGCGGACCGCACCGACCCAGCGCCGTCGGATAATTCCTGATTCGACCGAGAAACCGTCAATTGCTGGGATGCTGCGAAACAACTGTGCTAACTCGGATAGCACGTCCGTCACTGAGGCCTGAGGAGCAGCGGTCTTACGATGCATTGCCGCAGGAAGCTCCGAGATCGTTACCCCATGCATACTTCCAATATGCGAGCGAACGGAGTGTATAGGCCTCGTGTCCCTTGGCTACCGGATGGCGCGACCTATTCACTGTGGAATCACTGAATGCCAAAACTGATCGGATACTCGAGGTCACGTAGCCAATGTGCGGTCGTGTGCCCTGCTGTGAGGATGAGGAAGCATTAAAGACAGTCTCTCGGACTGTCAATATAACGGAGCGTCCCGAGCAACGGACATATGCTCCGAATGTAAAATATCTGAACCACAACATGCGGTCCCCTATGTTGTTGGCTTCCTCCGATCTGTCCTCAATCTGCCGTCACTGGGTGAGTACTAAAGTAATTAAAGTGCTCGCATCACCCAAATCTCCTTCCTAGACCGCAACGGACGAACCCGGCAGCCGAACCATTCGATGAATGTACGCTACACCGGGTGAGCTAGCGAATGTCACTCCGTAAGCGATAGACATATTCCATGAGCACTTATTGCCGCTAACTCTTCATTAACTATGACGACAGAGGCACACTTTTGAAAGACATCTCCATAACTCTTCGAACAAGAAACCAGAAATGCTTGGATAGCAAGCATAAAATAATAATATATATAGCGTCGTTCAATAATTCGAAAGTTTGTGTGACATTATTGGACTATGTCGGAACTGAGGGACGATGTCCCTGAACCGAATCAAAAATTTCTAAGTCCACCGACGCTATCAGTTTCTTATCCGGCATCGCAGCATATGTTGTTCCAAAAGGGAAAGCTTGAAATCCACCGAATCCCTTTCGGTATCCCGTCGGACCGGATGAAACTTTCGGACGTCCGTACCCGCTTCCGCGGAGCGTCCCGACCCAGCATCGTCGGATAAAATATATGCGACAGATTCAGTTGATGCTGGGATGCTGCGATAAACTGTGCTATTAAGGAAAGCACGTCCGTTCCCGAGGCCTGTGCAGTAGCGGACTTACGATGCATTGCCGCTGGAAGCTCCGTGTACGTTGACTCCCGCATACTTCCTATGCGAACGTCCGGAGTCTGCAGGCCTCGAGTCCCCGGCTACCGACCCAGCGCTGTCGGATAATTCTCGATCCGACACCGTTTCTGTCGGCTGCTGGGATGCTGCGATAAGCTGTGCTATGTGCACAAGAATGTCCGGCGTCGAGACCTGCGGAGGCGCAGTCTATCGCTGCTTCGCCGAGGGCAGCTCCGCATCAGATGGCTCCCGCATACTTTTCCTATGCGAACGTCCGGAGTCCATCGGTCTCGAATCCCTGGCTGCCGGATGGTGTGACCTGGTCGCCGAAGAATCCTTGATCGGCGAAGCTGGTAATATATCGGCGGTCACGCAGCCAAGGTGCGGTCGTGTGCGCTGACGAGAAGAGGAAGCCTTAGCAGTCTCAGCGGACTGCCTATACAACGGAGCGTCCCGAGCGACGGACGTATGCTCCGCTAACGACACATTTGTACCACAACATCTGGGGCCAGATGTTGTTGAACGAGAGAGGGGCCTCTCTCGCTTGCCGTCCGGATGGACCGGAACAAGCTATGAACCGGACTAAAAGGCTTCCTCCGTTCTCCCTCCGATCCGCCGTCACTGGGTGTGCATTAAGTTAATTTTATAGTGCTCGCATCACCCCAAAATTCCTTCTAGACCGCAACGGACGAACCCGGCTGCCGAACCATTCGGTGAATGGACGCTACACCGGGCGAGCTAGCGGACGTCAAAGGCCGTCGAACCTACTAGGGTCCTCTTAGGCAATTGGCGTATTACATGAGCACTTTTCCGCTAGCCCTTCATTAATTGTGACGACGGAGGCACACTGTTGGAAGACATCACAGATACAGCACCCTAATCTTGATCGTCTGAAATAGAAATTGATAAAGTAGAGTGACCCTGCGGGGAAAGGACCGGAGTGTCCAAATCCCCAACAACATACCGTGACATACGCTTCCCATATTGTCATCGAAATCATACGATACAGAACCGGAGTTAATGCGAGTACACTGACCACATATAGAATGATAATAAGGTCAGAGGAAGACTTCCTCTTAAAACAATTGATCAATATCCTTTCAATGTGAAAAGAAAACAAGTCCTGGTACTCGCACTAACCCCTGGCAATCAAAATACATAATAATAATATGATCCATTAATATAGAAAAAATAATTGAAATCAAAATATTTTGAAAAAATATTTTTTCAGAACAGCCCAAGTTTCTGAAAAGTAACGTTGAGCCCCAATGGATCCCAAGCCTAAGTGTGGACAAAAATTTTAAAAATATTTTAAACAATTTATTCAACACTTACGAACAATAATAATGTATCTAGTTATGATTGAAATAACATAAAGATATTATTATTTAGAAATCCCCCCCTCACACAGAGGGCTGTTGTAAATGTAAACAATGAGTGTAAAAACACTAAAATAAGACTCCAGGCACCCAGGCCCGAAATCAGTTATCAAAAATACACCATCTGATGCAAAACAGAGACTTCCAGGGAAGAAACTGCAGAACATCAGATGGTAGATGCAGAACACAACGCCTAACCACCCGTAGGTGAAGACGTAAACATGGGGAAAGAACAGAATTCATTCTGTTATTCAGCTAAACTCCCAAGAAATTTTTAGTAATAATAATTACAGAAATTATGCCAAAAGCATGGGAGAATAGCAAGGGGGAACTTAAAGGACAGGGAGAGAGGAAAAACACTTGAAAAAAACAGTGTAACTAAATAATCAGAATGACAACAAAATGGCTGCTGCCTTGAAAATAGGTAACTTAACATAATTTCATTAAAAAATTTTAAGTTACAGCCCTGATAATATTCTGTCACACATTCTTTTCCTCTCCTCCTTTTCTATCCTCCTTAGAATCACCATTTCACTAATATTTATGTGTCTGGCATCATTTAAACTGAGATTTAAAAGCACAAAGATCAGTCAGATGTTAACTGATGAAGGGCCAAACTTAGAATGATAAATGGCGCCAATTTCGGAACGTCCTTGACACTGCGCATGCGCAGTAGGGGCGAAGTGTGGAGGGCCTCTCAGGACATGTTTTCTTTAGTTTTAGATGCAAATTTTGGGGATTGGGGGGCAAAATTTGTGTTTGGCCCTATATTTTAAGAGTTAGCACCAGCTATGTCTGGGTCATTGGTACAGTATAAAAATATATAAATTACTATAAATTTTTTAACATTTTTATACTGTACCAATGACCCAGACTTAGCTGAATAGTAAACAGGCTGGAGGGCCTAGGACATAGAGGAAAATCCAATAAGCTCAACTATATAGTAAAGAGGTAACCCCTTAAGGAGAAAAGGAGTATTAGGCTTTACATGTATCTTTCTTATTTAATATTAAATTAGAAAGATACACTACCCTTAATAATTGAGCACAATAACATTCATGTTCTCTATTAACATCCAGTATAACCCTTATACTAATTATTTTTAAAGCAAGCCAATAAATAAAGTAGTCCAGAGAATTGAGACTCTTTATAATCATTTAAAAGTGTCCGAGTATTGTATATTAAAGCCCGTTTGACACTTGACATATACAAATGCTTCACACCGAGCTACACTTTAAAAATAAGACATGAATGAATTTAAACATTAATATTACACTTTAAAACCATCCCGGAAGCGACTCAGAAATACTGACTTGGAGGAGGCATTCCGTTGCTTTTCACTATAAAGCAGGTGACCTAAGGGAACACCCGCCCCCCCCCCCCCACCCCTTCCCCTTGCCCTGGGTCAAATAGCCCAGAGCGAAGAGGGCAGCCGGACGGAGTCACTGCCGGAACAGAAAGCCTGCATAACTATAGTTGCAACTGTTTAGTGGACGACATTCTGAGCAACAGATAACGGACCTAAACAATGCAGGTCTCCAGAAATGGACTCAATATTTCTGAGATAAAAATTCGTAAATGTGGATGGCTGAGACCAATAAGCAGCCTTCATTAAATCTGTAATAGCAACACTATTAGCATAAGCCCAGGAAGTAGAAAGAGCTCTTACTTCATGAGCAGAAATCTTAAGCACAGACTGCTGAGAAGAAGATAAATCTTCATAAGCAGTACGGATAGTTAACTGAATCCATCTAGCAATAGAATGGACTGAAATGTCCTTTCTATTAGGCATCAAAGACAGAAAGAAACGTTTCCGTCCCTTTCTGATAAACTGAGATCTCTGTTTATAGATACGTAGTGCTCTAACAGGACAGAGTAAAGGCCTACGCCCGTCTGAAGACGGAAGAGCCTTAAAAACAATAGGTTCCGGATATTTATTAGGAGCCTGATTCTTAGCTAAAAAACCCACATTAGTAGTGAAGGTGATAGTGTTCCCAACACTACGATAATGAGAATCATCCACCGATAGTGCATGAAGCTCACTGACTCTTCTGGCAGAAGAGAAAGCTAAGAGAAAAGCTGTCTTATAAGATAAGAATTTGAAATCTACTGTCCCAAGAGGTTCAAATGGCTTTTCCTTCAATTTAAGGAGAACCCAAGCTAAATTCCACTTAGGAATTAATCTAAGAGTACTGGGTCTATTTATCGAAAAGTTTCTAACCAACTTCGATAAAGAGACATTAGATCCAATTTGTAAACTATCATGATGTGCATAGGTATCAGATAACATAGATCTATAACCCTTTATCGTAACAGGCTGCAGTTTGATTTCGTCAAACAAGTATACTAGAAAATTTGCAATGTCTGGTATAGAGGGATCAAATATATCTACAGAATGATCCCTACACCAACGACGAAAAACCTTCCACTTAGCCGCATAGTTTAGCGAAGAGGAGGTCCTCCTACAGTTAGAAATCGCGTCCACTGCTCGTCCTGTAAAGTGCTTGCCATGCAAGAAGGACCGCACAACGGAAAAACGTGAAGGTTGAGACCTTGCGGGTTGTGATGGAGTTGGCGCGATTTCCCCTGCGAAAGAAGATCCTCTCGTGGAGGAAGCTTCCGCGGTAGGTCCCACAACAGACACCTGAGTAGATTTATCCACGGTCTCTGTGGCGACAGAGATGCTACCAACAGAATCTTGCATTGAGATTGTTTTATCTTTAGCAATACTTGTTGAATTAACGGCGCTGGAGGATACGCATATCCTATCATTCCGTCCCAAGGGATCGACAGAGCGTCTACTGCAAATGCTCTTGGATCCGGACACGGAGACACATACGTCTGCAACTGATTGTTGAGATGTGTCGCAAATAAGTCCATCATTGGCCGTTCCCATTGGTAGCAAATCTGATTAAATACTTGTTTGTTGAGAGTCCACTCCGACGGCAACAAGCGACCCTTTCGTGAAAGGGAGTCTGCTAGCACATTCAGACGACCCGGTATGTGACGGACCGAAAGAAGAACGTGATGTTCTAACGTAAACAGAAGGATTCTTTCCGTTAGATTGAACAACGGAACTGAATGAGTGCCTCCCTGATTCCGTATATACGCCACTACTGTCGTATTGTCGGATAGGATTTGGACATGAGCATCGTGAATAATGTCCATCCAGTGACATAACGCAAGCCAAATTGACATCATTTCCTTGATGTTTATGTGCTTGCACAGGAATTGCGGATCCCAAAGACCCTGGCATCTCGAATCCGTTGGGATTAATGATGCACCCCAACCTGTTTGACTGGCATCCGTCATAACGGTAAAACTCGGATCCGGCAACTGCAGCGGAACTCCTTGAGTTAACCACTGAATGTTTGCCCAAGTCTGAATCTCTTGTTTCACTTGATCTGACAAGAGAACGTCTACATCGAGCGACTGAATTTTCACACTCTAATTCTGAGTCAGGAAAATTTGAAGAGGACGTGTGCGTAGCCGCCCCATCGGAATGAGATCCGCGGCGGCTCCGCACAGACCTATCAGTCTCATAAATTCTCTCGCCGTGACTTTGTCTGCGTGCAGACAATAGCGAGCGTAACAACTGACTAATTTCGCTCTGGTTAACGGCAGACGAACGAGATTGTTGTGCGTCTCGAAGCTCATTCCCAGATGAGTGAATGACTTGGACGGCACCAGATCCGACTTCTCCTCGTTTACTATAAAACCGAGACGTCGGAGCAATAGAAGAAGATTCTGAACATCGTTCTGAAGCGTTAACTCGTTGCCGTACCTCTGAAGAATGTCGTCCAGGTAGGCCGACGTTACCGCAGACGAATGAGCTCGGAAGTAGATCATTACCGAGTTCATTACCCGAGTGAAAGCCCAGGGTGCTAGATTCAATCCGAAGCACATCGCCCGGAATTGATACACCACTCCTAGGACTGCGAAGCGTAGATACTTTCGGAATGTCGGATGTACCATGACGTGAAAGTACGCATCTTTGAGATCTATGCTCGTTGCATAATCGTTCACCCGAATACTCGCTCTGACCGATCGAATCGTCTCCATATAAAACTTCGGAGCGACGATCAGCTTGTTTATCCAGCTCAAATCTATGACTCGACGGAACGAGCCGTCTGGTTTCGGAACCAGAAACAGATGGCTGTAGAATCCCAGAGATTCCTGGTTTTCTACGACCTCTACCGCGTTCTTCATTAAAAGAGACTGCACCTCTGATAACAGAGCGTCTCTTTTCTGTGGATTTGACGGAAGATGAGTCCACTTTGGACTTCGAGTTAATGGAGGCTTTCGTTTGAAGGATATCTTAGGACCTTCCGAAGTCACTCCTCTCACCCAAGGGTCGTCCGTAATCGACGCCCACTCTTGTGAAAAACTCGACAACCTTCCGCCAACCGGAACGCGATAGAGGTTTAAGCCATCACCTCCTGGACCTGCGAGGCCTGCGGTAGGAGAAACCACGTCTTCCACGACCCGCACCTCGCCTCGTCGACCTCGGGGCATCCGACCGATTGTCCCGGCCTGAAGGACGTCCCGAACGAGAGTCGCTATCCTGACGGTCTCTCGAATAAGACCAAGAGGACGCACCGGAACCTCTATAGGAACCTCTCTTGGGCGCATTAGACCCAGAAGTGCCTGTCTTATTCGTGTCTGCTGTATCCGACTTTTTAGGAGCCGATCTGAACAACAGAGAATCATTAGCTTTCTTTTTAATTTTATCATAAATAGCGGAAAGCTTGCCGTCAAAGAGAAGTTCTCCTGAGACCGAAGCGACTCTAAGAGAGTTCTTCACCTTAGAATCCACTAGTGTGGATGTAGCTAGGGCTGCGTCACATCTAACCAACTCCAGATTTGCCACTGAAAGGGCGGAGTTACACGTGGAATAAGCTACTGCCCTTGAAAGAAGTCTTAAAGAGGATTGTATATCCTGAAACTCTTCCCCTTGAAGGCGCAGTGATAACGCCTTAGTAAGGTGATCTGCGTAAGATAAGGCATCTAAATTGGCTCTGTTAGACGCAATAGCTGTTTCCAACACCGCGGTTGGAATAGAAGCTGACGACGGTAATGATAGCTCTAAGTCTTCCGCCTCGTCGTCCATACGCAGAGGAACTCTCGGTATACCCTGTCCTGCCGTATCGAATTTATTCCTTGCATTAATGAAAGGCAGGTTAAGAGTATTAGCGGACAAGAAACCTGCTTTCCCCGTCCTGGAAGCAAGTTTAAATATAGCGTCGTTCAATAATTCAAATGTTCTTGCAACATTATTGGACTGCGACGGAAACTCGGGAGCGATGTCCCTGAACCGCTCAAAAAATTCAGAGTCCAATGACGCTATAATTCTCTTGTCCGGAAGCGCAGCAGTCTGGCCCGACGGAACAACTTGAGGGAGAAAGTGCCGGATGAAGTCCACGGCAGCTTTATGTTGTTCTGAAAGGGATAGCTCCAAGTCATCCGTATCCCTTTCACCATCCCGTTGGACCTCCCGATGTTCCCGGTCGTCCGCCCCCGATGCTTCGGCGGAGCGTACCGACCCAGCGCCGTCGGATAATTCTCGATCCGACACCGTTTCTGTCGGCTGCTGGGATGCTGCGATAAGCTGTGCTATCTGCACAAGAATGTCCGACGTCGAGACCTGCGGAGGCGCAGTCTTTCGCTGCTTCGCCGAGGGCAGCTCCGCATCAGATGGCTCCCGCATACTTTTCCTATGCGAACGTCCGGAGTCCATCGGTCTCGAATCCCTGGCTGCCGGATGGTGTGACCTGGTCGCCGAAGAATCCTTCATCGGCGAAGCTGGTAAAATATCGGCGGTCACGCAGCCAAGGTGCGGTCGTGTGCGCTGACGAGAAGAGGAAGCCTTAACAGTCTCTGCGGACTGCTTATACAACGGAGCGTCCCGAGCAACGGACGTATGCTCCGCTAAAGACACATTTTGTACCACAACATCTGGTCCCAGATGTTGTTGTACGAGAGAGGGACCTCTCTCGCTCGCGGCCCGGCTGGACCTGGACGAGCTAGGAACCGGACTAAAAGGCTTCCTCCGTTCTCGCTTACTATCCGCCGTCACTGGGTGTGCATCTATTATGTTTATAGTGCTCGCATCACCCAAAATTTCCTCTTGGACTGCATCGGACGAACCCGGCTGCCGAACCATTCGGTGAATGGAGGCTACACCGGGCGAGCTAGCGGACGACATTTGTCTAATCTCCATGAGCACTTTTGCCGCTAGCTCTGAATTCATTTGTGACGACGGACGCACACTTGAAGAAGATAACATGGAAACATCACCCTGTTCTGGTTCCTCTGAAATAGAAACTGAGAGAGTAGAGTGACCTTGTGGAGAAAGAGCCGGCATCGCTCTTTCTCCAGAAACAACATATCGTGACACACGTTTCCAATGTTTCTCATCCCAATGTTCACATATAGGACAGGGATTAATGCGAGAACACTGACTACAATTAATACAATGATCATGAAAGTCAGAGGAAGATTTCTTCCTATTACAATTTGAACAATGTCCCTTCATTGTGAAAGAACAACAATAAGTCCTAGTTACTCGCAAAAACCCCTGACACAAAGATACATAATAACATGATCCATTAATAAATGAAAAAACAATTGCAAAACAAAATAATTTTGAAAAAATATTTTTTCAGAGAAGCCCAAGTTGCTGAAAAGTAACGTTGAGCCCCGATGGATCCGATGGCAAAGTGTGGTCAAAAATTTTAAATTTATATAAAATAATTAATGAGACACTTTCGGATAATATAAATGTATCTTATAATGAGATAAACTACCACAAAGGCAAACAGCCCCCCCTCAAAAAAGGCTGTTGCCAATGAAAACAAACAGTGAAAACACACTAGAAAACATGACTCCAGGCACTGAAAAAACTGGCCCGGAATCAGTCATCAATTACACTCTATCTGATGCAAAACAGAGACTCCCAGGGGAGAATCTGTAGAACATCAGATGGAAGATGCAGAACACAAACGTTATACACCCATGGGTGAAAACGTAACTATGGGGAAAATAACAGAAAACATTCTGTAACCAAGCAACTCTCCCAGGAAATTTTAGAAATGAAATTTCTCAAAAATATGCCAAAAGCATGGGAGAATTGCCAGGGGGGACTTTAGAAGGCTAGGGGAGAGGAAACACTGAATAAGTAGTGCAACAATTAGCAAGAATGACAACAAGAGGCCCATGCCTCGAAAATAGGCAACTTAACATAATTTCATCAAAAAATTTTAAGTACAGCCCTGATTATTTTTTGCCACTTCTTTTTCCTCTCCTCCTTCTATCCTCCTTAGAATCACATTTTCTCCAAAAATTACGTGTCTGGCATCCTTTAAACTGAGATTTACAAGCACAAAGATCAGTGAGATGTTGACTGATGAAGGGCCAAACAGAGAATGATAATTGGCGCCAATTTCGGGACGACTGCGTCACTGCGCATGCGCAGTAGAGGCGTAGTATGGAGGTCCTTTAGGACATGATTTCTTTTTGTTTTGGATGCAAATTTTGGGGATTGGGGGGCAAAATTTGTGTTTGGCCCTGGTTTTGTTGGAGTTAGCACCAGCTAAGTCTGGGTCATTGGTACAGTATAAAAATATGAAAATTTTTAGTTATACGAGGATGTTTTTTCCAAGTGCCCTCTGCAACTCAAGTTAGATGATGGGTTAAAAAGTCATACTAAGTGGCTAATTTGGGCGTGTGTGTGTCATATGATAAAAAGAATATGAAATGAGTGTTTTTCTCATATAATATTTATGAAACTCGTCTGAATTTTCCGTTTGGGCTCGCCAAAATGGAAAATTCTTAGACTCACTTCATAAATATTATGAGAAAAACACTCATTCCATATCCTCTATTTGTGAAGTTACTTTGGGCTCATATCTCGACCCCTTTATGTATTTATTGGGGTTTAACAACACTTTGACAGCCAGGGTCACCTACTGTCGGACACTTTTACAAGTGGAAAAAGCCTGAATGCCCAGAGAGAACCACTGAGCATCAGCAAGCAACTGCCAGGCTCCCCTCTTGAACGATATGAACTAACCAAGTAATAACCTCTAAATTTAGAGTGTCTTAGGTGAAGAACTGAAGTTTTCTAAACAACATAAAAAGTTGATTGCTACTTACCAATGAAGCATTGTTAATGTCCTTCAGTACAGCTTTCAGTGTCAGTAGGTGTACTGGGGATAGGTGCAGTTCTATAATACTTGTATCCATCGAGAGAAATAATCTGGGCATGTTACAATTATCTGGGTGCTCACCCCATGACAATGTCAAATCCATTGTCAATCCAAAAGGAGAGAGCAGAGTATAAAGGTTTCCATCGTGACGAGATCGAATTAACAAATCACTCAGCTTGATGTTAGTACAGGCTCCATCAAGACTTCCTAAAAACAAAGAATAGAATGAATTTAAGACATGGATTTAATGGTGTCAATGATGGTCAGAAAATCTATTTTGTGAGCCTTGTTGTGCTCATTCAAGTGATTGGTCAAAAACTCTGTTTTTTTCTGGTTGTTCAAGAAACATCATTTTCAAGCTGTGTTGGGTAAAGTTAAAGAGTTAAATTTTTACTCCAGTTTGACTCAATGATGACACTTGAAATTTTTTTTCCTGAAGATCTGAAATTTTCATTCACTGCCTCCAAAAAATGTAACCAGCTAGATATAAAAATAAATCTAAAAATCTTAAAAAAGGACCACAAAAAGTAGTAGAGCTGAAACGGTTAAAGGGATTTCTTGATCGATTAATCAGATAGATTAACTTTGGTTAATCGATTAATCACTTACCATAATAGGTAGCTGAATAACTGCCACACCATTGATGATTTACAGCATTAACCCTTTACCAACAAAACCGTCATAACCGGCTAGCACTATATACAAAAATCTCCATTCAAATTTTGTTATGTTTTCAATTTTTGTCTCAAAAACATAGCTTATGCCCCTCGTTGAGCTCGTTCCAATGAGGGATCATAAGCCATTGTTTGAGACAAAAATTGAAATTTTTTAGTAATTCAAGAATTTATTTTGCAAGTATCGTCTGTTACCAGCATTGAGTAAAGGGTTAAGAATAATCATTTCCAGCTACTGATACAGTATATTGATCATGCAAGTGAACAAGTATGTCAGCACGTAACTTGCATGCTTTAATCTATGTCATATAATTGATGTGAGTCAGTGTGACAATATTTGCCCGTTTTGGAGCAACTTTCTTCCTTTGTTAACCCATACTATATAGAAGATCAAAAGTAACGATTAATAGATCAATTACTTTTTTGATCGATCAAGACATTGATCATTGGTTAATCAACTAATTGGTTAACCGTTTCTGCTCTACAAAGTAGATCTTCTGTTTATCAAGCCATTTTTTGTACAAGGGTGGGTGGTTTTTTATTTCATTTTTTAATTTTTGTGATTATTTCTCTGCCATCAAAAGTTCATGTTCTTGGGGTTTTTTTTATGTGTTAGGCCTCATAATCTACAGAATAGCGTTGGTGGTGGTGTATTTCGTCCCTTTAGTGCAAAGCATTGCAAAGCCTTGTTGCACTCAAGGGACAATTTTATCAATTTTATTAACTTGGGTAAAATATCAGACATAAACCATTTAGTTTTAATTTTTTTAAGTTTGCATTGGCTCTAAAAAGAGAGCATGCAATAGACAAAAGGACCATGCAAGGAGGCCTGAGAAACAGATTTGAAACTTTTCTAGGCCTAACTATAACATTTCATTTTTAGCTTCAGAAACATAGCTCATGAACCGTCACTAGAACACCCTGTAAATCAAGCAGCTAAGCAGTGATTTCTAGTGAAGAGGCAGCCAAAACGTATCTAGCAGGTAATTAAAGGACCTTCACATTATTGCATGTTGAATTAGTATTCCAATAAGGACCTTAGAAGGTCAATGGCTTCCAGAGGGAAAACTATAGTACAGTATTTTACATTGTAGTGAAACACCAATAACTATTATTCTATGAGGGCAGAAATGAACAGGGAATTGTAAGCATTATGCCCCTCCCTCCCCCCCCCCCCCCCCCCCCCCCCCCAGACACACACTTTTAACCCTTAAGGGCCTGGAGATCTTTATACATTTTTGCTATACTTTGAAAGTCTACCTCCAGTGGCTTTGCAGTTGTTTCTTGTCAAGTCTTGGCTGCCTAAAAAGGCAGCCAAGACTTGCCTAGAAACAGCTGACAAGGTATTTAAAAAACAAGTTTTGAGTTTACCCAAACAATGCATGTAGGGGCACCTGTTCTGGTGGATTAAAAAAATATCAAAGTCAGAATGAGGCCCTTAAGGGTTACAGATGCACTGCGGTTGTCTTCAGAAAAGAAAAGTGCCTCCACAGACAGACAATATCCTGTGCTTTCATGAACACACATCAAATACTATACATGAACTAACACTCCCCATTCTGCAGTGATCCAAATTTAATCTGAAATTGGTCTCCATTTTCCATACTTTACATTCATTTTCTTCCATCCAGGCCTCACTCCCTCACTCTTGTAATATTTAATTATATAGTATTCATATATTACTGGTTGTACTGAGGTCATTTGTCAAAAGACGAAGCATAAAACCACATTCATTGCACAAGTGATCAATTAGACACCTTGAAAATCACAATGCACATTGTGTGTGCATTCGAAAATTCAGTATAGTGCCCTATTTTATATTTGCCCCCCCCCTCCCCCTTTCAAAATTGTTCTGCCAACACAACACCCTCTTGATCCTTTTCCAGGGAAGGCATTAGTCAGTTTTCTGTAACAGGCCTGAAATTTCATTAACTACCATTTTATGATCAGCACAGCATGTACAACACAAGCTTACAGTGCGTGGAATATGGGGAAGCTTTCAATATCATCTGTGAGAACAGACTTACACAACAGGGGAAATTTAATACACTTGAGACACAGCCCCCCCCCCCCCCCCCCCCCCCCCCCCCCCCCCCCCCCCCCCCACACACACACAAAGAAACAGTACAAAATTTTTTGATTAATGGACCACCATCCTGCACCCAAACGTCTATAGGCTTCCAGGCTGCTACCTTGTCCTGCACTTCTTCTAAAAAAAAAGTTCACTTTTCTTATGAAACTTCCACACCACCTCAACCTCAATGCAACATTATAATAAACTTTCTGTACTAGGAAACAAAAATCTTTTATACTATACAAGACATATTTGCATCACAACCTCCAACAGAAACTATTGGTTCAGGTACCTATAACAAGTAGTTTTCCATGAAATTCTGATTTATGATATGCAACCCTTATAATTATTTAAAAAAATATTACCCAAACTGTTGAGGTTCAAGTTTATCTCTGCTGAAAACTTCATCAATGAAGCTTGTATGGAATTCTGTTTTCCATTTAGATTGGTATCAAATGAGAACACCATCTGTTCAGTTGAAAACTGAAATTTCTTCAACATTTTGCCATAAGCTGAAAAAGTGCAATAAAAACCATCAATTTGTCATTTTTATTATGATCACTCTTTGTCAACACTGGCAGGTCAAACTACTCTACAAATTTCCATTTGGCCTGATCATGGACATTAACCCTTTACCTAACGTAACGGCCAAAACCAGCCAGCGCTATTCTCAAAAAATGCCAATTAATTTCACTATTTTTTTCATTTTTTGTCTCAAAAACATAGGTTATGACCCCTCGTTGGAACGAGCTCGTCAAGCTCGTTCCAACGAGGGGTCATAACCTATGTTTTTGAGACAAAAAATGAAAAAAATTAGTTATTCAAGAATTATTTTTGCAAGTGTTGTCTGCTTTTCAAGTTAATTAAAGGGTTAACCTGCAAGTCCTCAGATTGATTTTATGATTTTATTCACAGCTGTAAATGACTTAATATTGTTTTCAGATTATTGTTAGCTGCCTGTACAGGCAACCAACAATGATGTAAAGACACTGTCAAGAAAAATGCATCCTTCCAGTGGGGATCTTGAAGAAGAATACACTTGGGACAACTTTTGTTTGTGGCTGTAAGGGGATTTGAAGGACTTGAGGGTTAACCCTTGACCTAACGAATCGTCTGCATCCGCCCGCGTAATATTCAAATTGAGCAGTTGAAAAAATTTAATTTTTCAAAATATTTCAACAAAACCATATCATGTGACCCCTCATTGGAACGAGCTCATTGAGCTCGTTCCAATGAGGGATCACGTGATATGGTTTTGTTAAAAGTTTTTGAAAAATTTAAAAAAATTATATTTAAAATAATAAATTTTGAAATCGTCTGCGTTGGGTAAAGGGTTAAAACATAACTTAGATTCATTGCATTAGCCTTCATGTTATTTATTTATTGGAGCTTAACAACACTTTTGACAGACAGGGTCACCTCGTGTCAGACAGTTTTACGGGTAGAGGAAGCCAGAGTACCCAGAGAGAACATCCGAGCAATGACGAACAACTGTCAGACTCCCCAATGCACTAACTTCCCAAAAGCAGGGTTAGCATTGGTTGAAGACAAGTGCACTATCGACACCATGCAGGCCTCACTCCCTCACTCTTGTTGTAATTTATTTATTCATTTATTTATTGGTGTTTAAGGTCACATATTTCTGCACAATATGCTAATCATGACCATAATAGTTTTACAGGTGGAGGAAACTGGAGTACTTGAAGAAAACCACAGAGCAACGGCGAGAAATTGTCAGTTCCCCACCATACCAACTCCCCACAAGCAGGGTTAGCACTGGTTGGAAACAGGTGCACCATCAATGTGCATTATGCCTTAGTGCACACATCACCATACCCGCACATGGGCAATCAGGATTAAGTGCCTTGCCCAAGGACACAACTCAGGTACACTGGCGGGGATCGAACTATGGACCTCTCGGTTTGAAGGTCAGTGCCATAACCACTGAGCCACAGAGTTCATGCATTTGAATAAGGAGATGATTAAGGAGTTTCTTAGATATTTCCAGAATAGTTTTGAGCATTTATTATTTATTATTTATTGGTGTTTAAGTTCACATATTTTTGTACGAGGACTAATCGTGACCGTAAAAAAGCTAGAGAAGAGACATTTTAGGACTTTCAAGGACATTCTGTGACAAAAACAACAGGGTTCCCTTCCAAGAACTACACACAGTTACAAGTACATGTTAGCTAAGGAAGTTTGTATTCAACATTTCTTATTTTAATGTTAATTCACAATCATATTCATAATCTATTATGCAGAGAAAATTTATTTAAGAGAAATTAATCTACCCAGATTGCTTGATATCTCATTTTTGAAGGGTTTTTCAGAGAAGAATGATTTTCCAGGTTCATGGAAAGGATTTTCTGAATTCCAGGATTTTCTACGAATTCAGTAAGCCTTTGATAACCTTGAACCAGGTATCATGTGCAGGGACTGAATTGTACAAATGCTCAGAATATAAACTAAGGTGTTTTTCTAGGTGACAAAAGAACTGGAACTATGATCCTATCACTGCGAGTGATTAATACCCCACTTTGAGCTTTCCAGATTATACCTCTAAATCAGGCACTTCAAAATCAGTTGTAAGTTCAAGGGATATAAATTGTCACAGACTGGCCATTTTGGGTTATGCACATTTTCACTTGTCGGTGGTCATACTTGAGAAGTTTCATAACAAATCAAAAATGTAAGAGTAGCTGCACACACAAGAGTCTGCTTTACAAATCTATATTAAATATTCTAAGTTGAAGGGTAGATAACCTAGTTAAAATCATCCCATATTAAAACTCTGGAACTGTTCACTTATTAGTGATTATGTTTGATAAGTTTTATCGAAATTGGTTCTTTAATGTAGAAGTTATGCACACAAGAAACTAATTTGGAAATCTATAATAAATCTAAGTTCAAGGGAGATAACCTGGTTAAAATTGCCACAGATTAAATTTTTTGGAACATGCGAATGTCCACCTGTTAGTCATAATGTATGAAAAGTTTGATCAAAATTTGTTGAAAAATGTACGAGGAATTGCGCACCCAAGAATCTTGTATAGAAATCAAAATCAAATTTTTGAAAGTAAAAGGGAGATAACATGGTTATAATCAATGCAGATGGAAAATTTGGAAATATGCGATTGATCACTCATTACTGGTCATGTTTGAGAAGTTTCATCGAAATCGGTTCATTAATGTAGGAGATGTGCACACAAGAAACTCATTTGAAAATCCATAACAAATCTAAGTTCAAGAGTGAAAACCTGGTTAATATGGTCTTTGAAGTGGGGTAAAAATATAGGCCCCATTCTCAATGAGATCTGCAGGTGATTTTTCCTATTGTCCAACCTCAAAATTCCCAATCCATTCAACTGGTCAAACTTACAAGGGTTAGAACACAATTAGTAGATATATTTCAGATAAGGGAGTCTGTAGACAACAGTAGTTATAGCACTCAATACTGTTTCAGTGTTGTGAACTAGGGCCCTGTGAATTCCACATTTTCAATTCGAATCAAATCTTGAATCCAGTCACTTTTATTATTTTAAATCGAATTGAACCTCAAATTGAATCAGTGGTGTCTTGAAGATGACCGATGGAGGTTGAGGTGTTATAAACCTGATTTGTTCCAACTGTGATGGCTCAAGTCCCGACTGCTAAAATAATCCATCTACATTATCAAGGCATGCCTTCAAAGAAGGCATGCCTTGATGATGTAGTTGGAATAGTGCCCTGTAAGGATTATAGTTCATCATTGAACTGCTTATATAATTAGAAACATTAAATTTGCATTTAAAAGTGGTAGGGACTAGTGATATTGAAATTAGCCTGGCTGGTGGCATGAGTGCAGATGTTATTTATGATAATAGAGCTGAAGTTACACTAAAGTCTTTTATTTCAACATTATTTACGTATCATTTACAATCTGAACAAAACGTCTGGTGAGACGCTGAAACTTACTGATGCCAAGCTATATTCCTATGAAAGAGATTTGAGAGGAAACAAATTGGGCAGCTGATTTCAAATCAAACTGAATATCAACTTAAGATTAGAAATCAAATTTAATCTCGAAGTTTTGCAGGGTCCTATTGTGAACCCCTGTTTCACTCTGACAGTTGTTTCTAGGCAAGTCTTGGCAGCCTATGTAGAAGCAACTTCAAAGCTACAAGATGTAGACAGTCAATTTGGAACAAAAATGTTTAAAAAAATATTCAATGTTTAATCACTTCTTATGAAATTCGACAAAAAAGCCATAAAAAGGAAAACAAACTATCTGTTTTACCCTCTAATTTGAAAACTTTCCTGTAATTTGGAGGACACCTGTTACCACCATTAAAGGCCTGTTAAGGCTGAGAGAAATTTTCAATTCTGATCCTCTATGATGCAAATTTTAGTAACAACAAAGGTAGAAATATCCCTGAAATTGGAAATGTTCTATGAACTGCTTGCTGGGAGTGTACTCAAGTGTACTCGTTCTTTTGTTTAGCAAGGATTATAAAACAACATAAAAACTTACAATCAAGAATTTTCCCATTATTCTCATTCTTTTTCTTTCTTTTTGTTTTTGGAATTTCTGTTTGTATATCTTTCTGTTCATCTTCTATTTCTGAGAGACAATGCTGAATTTCCTGCAGTACCTGCAGCATCTGTTGCAGTTTAGTTGTACTCAAGTTGACTTTCAAAGGTCGTTCAATCTTTAACATAACTGAAGCTGAAAAAAATCGTTAGAAACGTGTACATTTACAAAATTAACCCTTATTTCCTAAGATTAGCTTTGTGTTAATAATTACCGAATATACTCGTACACAGCTGCAGATGATTTAACAGTGTTTTTACATTATTGTTGGCTGCATGTAAGGCCACTTACAATGATCTAAAAACACTGTCAAAATAAATGCCTCCCACCAGTAAAGTTCCTAAGGAAGAATACACTTGGGACAACCTTTTTGGAGCAATATTTTTTTATTTTCGTTTTATTAGGGTTTAACAACACACTGACAGTCAGGGTCATATCATGTCGGTGACAATTTTACGGGTGGAGGAAGCCGGAGTACCCCAGAGAGAACCACCGAGCAATGAAGAGCAATTGTCAGCTCTCCAACATTGTAATTCTGATCTCTGCACCGTGGCACAGGAAGGGTTAGATTGGTTGAAGACATGCACACCATCGACATGCAGTATGCCTTAGTACAAAGTGTCATGGAGCCCCCCAAGTAGGGAATGGGGGTTAAGTGTCTTACCCAAGGACACAATGCGGAAGTGCAAATCAGTCACTGAAATGGTCACCCATCCAACTACTCACCGCGCTCGATGTTGCTGAACTTCAGTGATCTGACAAAAAACGGTTACCGCAATGCCGCCACGCACCTTTTGGAGCAATATAAAAGTGTCAATCTGGGGCTGTATGGTGACTTAAGGGTTAACCAGTAGAATTCTACAGTATGGCAGCCATGGACTGGTCACTTTCCAGGTGGGCAATATTTCCATGTACGCAATAATATTAGATTCCAAACACTAATTATTAATCATCAAAAATTTAATTACTGAAGCACCGGGTACAACCTGGTGCTTCATTAATTAAAATTTTTCTGATAATGACTTTTATTACTTGGTAAACGCATATGTGGACATCACTGCCCATCCATGGATTATGACCATTCTATGGCGACTGTACTGTACAATATGTTTTGTAACCCAAATTTCACCAGTGATTGTTTTGTTACAACTTGATGGAGGGTGCCTAAAGGCAAGGCAATCTCCAATAAACTGTAAGAAAATGGATCCATATTAGCCCTCAGAATTATTTATTTATTTATTGGTGTTTAAGGTCACATATTTCTGCACAATGGCTAACCATGACCGCGACAGTTTTATGGGTGGAGGAGGCCGGAGCACCCGGAGAGAACCACCGAGCAACGGCGAGCAACTGTCAGCTCCCCAACATACTGACTCCACACAAGCAGGGTTAGCATTGGTTGAGGACAGGTGCACCACTGACGTGCAGTATGCCTTAGTACACAATGCCACCGCGCCCCCACGTGGGCAATGGGGTTGAAGTGTCTTGCCCAAGGACACAACGCGGTTGCTGCAGGTGGGATTCGAACCGAGGACCTCTCGGCTTTCAGCCTGCACCTCTACCAACTGAGCCACCGCGCCCCAGCCCTCAGAAAACTGATGTCAATATATCAAAATTTCAAGAAGCAAGTATTTCCCATTATTCAACTGCTAATTAAATAAGACAAATCAATCTTTTTTGACAGCGCCAGCTGAGTACTGTCAAACAAGACTTAATTGGTCAACTCCTTGCATGCTGCTGGCAGATATTCCTGCCCAGGACACAAAATCTCATGTCACAGAAGTAAGTACAATTTAGGAACATTCAACCACATTTTCCTTTGTAAATTGAATGGACTTTTTGACCAATGATTTTTGGAGTTAAATTTAGATGAATTTTTCATCAAACCTAGTCATGGCTGCTTCAGAGAGGCCATGACTAGATACAAGGAAAAATATTCTTCACAGCAGCCATGACTAGATACAAGGAAAAATATTCTAAAACAAGAGACTGTCACTCAGAAGTGACTATGCCCAAATGTGGCAATGACCTTGATCTGTGACCTTGACTTCCATCCGTTTGTCAATTATATAACAGTACAATCCTGTGGTTTTGACTGAGTGCAGATTCACCAAAATTATTTTCTTTTCATTTTATTTCAGTTTAAATTATTCAGAAAATAAACTGTCAATAAAATATTATGTGTGTTTTCTGTTATTTTATCCATAAATAATAATAAAGAAGTATTCTATTTAGTCGTTGTTGTTCAATCGGCCCATGTGTTTACATCTGTGCGTGTACCGGAAATCAACAGGTTTGTGGGGCCAATCTGGATGAAACCATAAAAAATACAAAATCTTCAAAATAACAATGAAAAAATAAATAAAAACACATTAAATGTATGCCAGCAATACCTGGAGAGAATTATTTATTTATTCCATGAACTCCAATTCACTGATGTGTAATGTCCGGTTATAAATTACGCACACGTGCACCAGGTAAAGTTAGTTTCAATAGCACCAACAATGCTTATGTAGGACAATAATTTGAAAACAATTTGCGCCGTAACCTGCGCAGTTGTTGTATTTATGTTGGTTTTTCCTGTCACGTTCAGGAAAAACCAACATAAACACAACAACTGCACAGGTTATGGTGCAAATGGTGCTCCGATTCTGAAACTATGAAGTTTCAGTCACTAACAAGTGTTGGATTTTCTTGACAAGGATGAAGACATTGGGGTGATAAACAAACAACGAAAAACAAATAAATGCAAATATTTTTTAAATCTTTAATAATAATTTTCCTTTATTCTTTCATCTTATTCAACACGTGATAACTCCTGAAAACTTACCTATTTCCATTGCATCCCAAATTGGCAAAGCGTAACTTGCAACAACTAATTCTTGTTGACTGCATATACTTGAAAATGGGGGTGCGACTTATACATGGGCTTTAGGCAAAAGGGAGGAATTCCAAGTGTGAGTTGGGGGTGCGACTTAAACATGGGGGCAACGTATACATGGACATATATGGTAATTATGTACTTTAGTTTACTGTCCGCAGCATAAAACGACTGTGGTCTTTCCTTTCTTACCAGTCTGCAAAAATGATGATTGTGTACTGAATATCACTTAGTACCCACAAAAGTAGGTGTATGAATGTGACATGTATGTGAAAAACACTGCTGTGTTAACTGGTAGAGTGCTGGAAGTCCATATTTTGGCTTTATTCTGAAGTGCAGGTAGGTTAACTTAAATGCTTCAGATTCTGTGTATGTGGTTAATACAGTGGAGCCCACTAATTGGACATCTCTTAATTGTATATCCCTGTTAATTGAATATAATTTTCCAACACAAAACCATTTACCATACCTCCAGTACAAATTTGACCTGTTAATTGAATATAGGTTGAATATAGGTTATAGAGTAAACTCCTGTTAATTGAATAAAAAATCTTGTAACCTGTGGAGAAATTACTCTGACTCTCCCCAGTTTTCCTTTGCTTATAGACAATTTTGGCCTCAATACATCTAATACAGGCATTTAATCTATTATATCTTGTTTGACAGAGCTCATAGAGCTCTGTCAAACAAGATATAATAGAAGAATGCTATTTATTTATTTATTGTTGTTTAAGGTCACATACTTCTGCACAATGGCTAATCATGACCACAACATGGAGATAAAGTCAAGGTCAGTCAATCGTTTATACCCCATGCTGCCTATTTTAGAGGACTTGCACCCCAAGCATTAGTAAACCACAGTAAACAAGCACTGCTTCACTTCCCGGGGTTCCCACGGGGGGAATAAATGCTAAGTTTATCTCCAGAATGTGGGAAAGTGACACAATCCCTGTTAATTGAATACTCCTGTTAACTGAATAATTTTCATTGGCAAAGTGGCTATTCAATTAACAGGGTTCCACTGTATTATCTTTAAAGAGAAAGTATTTAGTGTGTATAGATTTCCCTTGTTGCAACAAAGAAAACACATGTGAATAAATTTTGATGACTAAAAATAATTTAGCACTCTACCAGTTAAAGAGTACAAATCTGATTACAAACTAAATAACAATTGAAATGTGAAACTTTACATCAAACACATTGTACCAACATGCTAATAAAAAGCAGTTGTCAGATGTAGCAGGAGTCCATACTTGGCCCTTAAGGCTGTTAACTGATTGAGTGCTAGAAGCCTCTATCAGGACTTTCAAAAAAATGAGGGCACCTCAACAAAAGCCAACATTTTCCTTGCTCATGTTTCATATTTCATGATGGCACTCTCCAATAATTTGTAATAGAACAAATTTTGAATAACAAATTCAGACCACAAAAAATAATCTAGCCCTCAACCAGTTGAATAATTTTTGGTGCGGTATGCCTTAGTGGACATGTGTGGTAGTAGAATTTTGTACAAATTTCACATAATCATATAGACAATAGTGACATACGGGGCTGGAATAACTAAAGTCCTACCTGGTTCTGTGATGAAATTTGTGACTTGAACTGTATAGAGGCTTGGAGGGATTCCTGTCTTGGGATCTGCATTGCCAATTCTAGTTTCCAGCCAGCTTACACTGAAGTCTGTATGATCAGGGATCAATTTGCCATCAACCACTGAAAAAAAAAAAATTGATTGTTGAAAACAAATAAATGCTGCTTTTAATTTCTAATGTTTTATTCAATGTGGTGTTCAAATATTACACAAAACTGGTTTAAAAAACACTGTGCCCCCCCCCCCCCCCCCCCCCTCACACACACCTAATTAAATACTGTTTAAATATGAAGCAATTTCAAGTGCATCTTGTACACCAAATAGAAAACGATTCTGACTGGTGGTCCTGGACAAGAAGATTTTGAGAATGTTCCCAAAATAGCACAAAGTTAAAATCTGCGAGGGACTTGATTTGAATATTATACATCAAATTGCACTAAGTTAAAATCCCCTCCCCCCCCCCCCCCACCCACCCACCACCGGGAGCCCAAATGTTAACTGAGGGACTTGGTTTGAATCTGATCCCTGTTACAATGTTGTACAGTGGTGCCCACTTAATTGTAGATCTCTTAATTGAATAACCCTGTTAGTTGAATATAATTTCCAAACACCAAACCATTTACCATATTTTCAGTACAAATTTGCCCTCTTAATTGAATATGGGTTATAGAGCAACCTCCTATTAACCCTTTACCTAACCTAAAAAGCAGACGACACTTGCAAAAATAATTCTTGAATAACTATTTTTTTTCATTTTTTGTCTCAAAAACATAGGTTATGACCCCTCGCTGGAACGAGCTCGTTCCAACAAGGGGTCATAACCTATGTTTTTGAGACAAATAATGAAAATTAATTGGCAATTTTTGAAAATAGCGCTGGCCGGTTTTGGCCATTACGTTAGGTAAAGGGTTAATAAGCTTTTTTCGAAACTGCCGTCTTGGCTTTTAATCTATGCAAGGTCACAGGTCGCGAGGTGTAAGCATTTCAAGAAAACATGTTGTAAGCAATGGGAGAAAAAGAGTGTGTGAAGAGCTTCGGACCCCATTTTATTCATTAGTGCAAATTCAAAAAACATTTAGCCAAGGATACCATTTGTTTAAGACAATGACAATATTGTATGCAAAGTTTCACTATTTTGGATGGAGTTCCTAACAACTTAAATGGCGTTTGAATGCATGCCTTGTCATGACTCTGTGGCTGTGGGCACTATTTCTATGGTTTCGACAACTTTTGGAGATTCCCTGAGAAACTCCATATGGCGAGTGTTCCCTTTTTGCCAGTCAAAACAAGTCCTCGACCTCCATAAAAAAGTCTTTAAACCTGCGGTATACCATCGTTTAAAGTCGTCTAAGGTTTACCACTTCAGTTAATTCGAATGATGACATCGGATCTACAAATTTAAACTTGATATTTCTCAAAACTAGTTGTCTTGGCTGACACAGAACTCAACGTGACGAACATGGAAAGCACTTTGCTTACACCTGCGCCCTGTGACCTTGCATAGATTAAAAGCCAAGATGGCAGTTTTGAAAAAGGCTTATTGAATAAAAAAAATCCAGTAATGTGTCGAGAAATTATCCTGAAATTACCAAATACCCAATGTTTAGAGACCTATTTCACATAAGTGCATCTAATATAGGCTTTTACTCTATTATATCTTGTTTGACAGAGCTCCATGAGGTCTGTCAAACAAGATATAATAGAATAAATGCTCAATTTATCTCTAAAATACAGGAAAGTGACCAAATCCATGTTAATGGAATACTCCTGTTAATTAAATAATTTTCACTGGCAAAGTGGCTATTCAATTAACAGGGTTCCACTGTATAAAAATACATTTAAAATCTTAAAAACGGCCCCACAAAGTAGATCTTCTGTTCCTTAAACAATTTTTTGTACAATTGCATGCAGGAGGGCAGTTTTTCATTTTATTTTTTTATTTTTGTAATTATTATTTGCCATCAAAAGTTGAGGTTCTTGGTTTGTTTTGTTTTAGGCCTCATAAACTACAGAATAGTATGGGTGGTGGTGTATTTCATGCCTTGAGTGCAAGAAGACTTTGCAGATCTAAGGCATAGCAATGCCTTGTTGCACTCAAGGAGCATGTTTATCAATTTTATTAACTTGGGTAAAATATCTGACGTAATCCATTTAATTTTTATTTTTTCAAGTTTACATTGATTCTAAAAAGAGAGTATGCAGCAGCCAAAAGGACTATGCAGGGGACTGAGAAACAGATTTTTAACTTTTTTAGGCCTTTTGAATGTGGCCCCTGTAACAATGTTGTATACCAAATATCAAAAGATTCTGAGTGTTGGTTCTGGAGAAGATTCTTTAAAGCGTACTTCTAATATTGCATAAAGTTAAATTTGGGCAACTATATTAAACCCAAATATGAACTATGGGGTCAAGTTTTTAGAAAGTTGTATTTGCCCCTCCCCCCCCACAACTCTGGTAAGTATAGGTGGATGGAACCTGCAATACACTGATATTCTTCCTCCCATATTGGTTTATCACCATATCAATGGACATCAAAATCTGACTCCCACTGTTTGAGATATATAATAATATAAATATGGGTTATATACACATGGTGTTTGTAAAAAATCTTTTATCGCGACGAGAGCGTTTTCGGGGGCATATATAGCTACGAGTCACGCAGCGACGAGTAGCTATGTAGCCCCCGAAAACGCTCGAGTCGCGATAAAAGATTTTTTCAAACACCATGTGTATATAACCCTTTTATCTACACCCCCACCTCCCCCACTCCCGTAATAAAACAAGTTTTGATTAACAAATGCAGACCACTAAAAATAATCTAGCCTTCAACCAGATAATCACTAATGTGAAAAATATCTGGTTATTTGTACTTTCCGACGTTTGACGTCACATTTTGAAAAATGTTGAAGAAACTGAATTCCCAGCGACATTTGAACGTCAGGATAATTAAAGTCTCGAAGGGTGAAATAATCTCATTTGAAAAAGTGTAAGTTACTAATTTTTACTCTTCTCCGTCAAATTTTATTTTTACAATTCAGTAAGTTTAATTAATGGCCTTCTTTTTTATTCAATACATTTCGATAAATACGCCCCGTTTTATTTGTTTCGATCCGCGGCAGCGATAATTAGTTATTCAAAGTGTTGAATGAAATAGTACGTCATGCAAATGAGATGGGCGTGAACGTTGTATTCTTGCGATATCACGTGACTTTTATTCTTACTGCAGTAACGATAAAAGATTTTTTATTGACGGCGAGTTTTCGATAACGATAAAAGATAAAACGTTACTGTTTTTACGTATAAAGTAGATAAATATATATATAATGTTCAGAGAAATGCATGTATGTACAAATGTATGCAGCACTTGACTCTATGCCCACCGAAACCTCCTCCTGTGTAAGTGTGGGGGGGGGGGGAGGGGAAGGAAGACTAACCTTCAATACAAGTGTCCAGAGGAGCTCCTTTGATTGATATATCATAACAGGACATCTCACACTTTTGTTGTTCTCTGTAACATTGAATCAATGTGTGTGGTTGACAAATGAAAACATACAAATGAGGACATAATCCACATGAACTGTATACTCCTCCATCCTGACTTCTGTTGGATTCTGTAGCATCTTTTTCTACACCCAGCTTATCCTCAAATCCACTGTCTTCAGTTGCAGAATGTGTTAAAGAAGCTTCTACATCACTTTTCCTCATATCACCCTCTCCCTTATGTCTTATTTCCTGATTCTTTCTGTTAGCTTGGGATATTTTGTGATCATATAACATAAGTGAAATTCTACCAGCAGTCAAAAGAACATCAAATGGTACAAAAGGTTGCTTCTTTTTCACATAATCTTCATCACGAAGGGTGGGTTGTGGCACATGTGAGCTTTCAAGATGAACAGTAGTCGTGGATGCTGTGCTTTCTACACCACTATCACATGTAGCTGTTTTAGAGTTTTGATGAACTGCTTCAGTGTATATATTACTTTCGATATGCTGCTCATAAGATATCTTTGATTTTGGCTTAATCAAACGTGTCACTTGTCCAGCAATATGATGAAGAAGGTGCAGTTGATTGAGACTCATGTGATAGTCCATGTCTGTTGTTGCATTCAACTCCAAAGAGTGTCCACAAACTAGAGACATCTGTAAATAAATAATACATAATTGTCATGAAGATGGATACTTGCCAACTTTTTCTACAGAACCTCCGTTAATATCCCCAAATACTGCTCAAAGTAATCGCAATTATAATATAATATATGGAATAATCATTTCTTGTTTATGGGTGTTTGAGGTCACTATCAACATCTGAAGCTATATAATAACTGCACAACCAGAAAAATTCCTTCAGCCAAGTGTTTATACCTGTGCTGTCTACATTAGGGGACTCTTACGCCAGGCATTGGTTACCAAATACTATTGTATAATAAAAAAAATAGAACTTGTTTACCACAGTGATCAAGCACTGCTTTACTTCCATGGGTTTCGACAGGAACTATATAACATTATACAAAAGAACGCTTCAGAGGCTTGTGTAATTACCCATGCCACCTCCCTCCCCCACCCCCCCCCCCCCACCCCAGGAACAGGTGCCCGGACATGCATTGTTTGGGTAAACTCAAACTTGTTTTCTAAGTACCTTGTCAGTTGTTTCTAGGCAAGTCTTGGCTGCCTCTGTAGGCAGCCAAGACTTGACTAGAAACAACTGCAAAGCCACTGGAGGTAGACTTTCAAAGTATAGGGGAAAATGTATAAAAATCTCCAGGCTCCAGGTTAAAGCCAAAAAAAAACCAAGGAGCTACGCAAACCGTGGGCTACTTCCCCCAACTCGTAGGCATGTTCGAAGTAGCCTTGAAGGTACTGTCAGACAGAACAATTTTCTAAGTCAAAAGAGTGAAAACAGAAAAAAGTGAAACTAGATGGGGTATTAGTACCCCGTGGCTCACCAACGGGTGGCCAATGTAAAGTGTTGCTGTCCAAAACCTGCACACAAAAGTCAAAAACCTGCACACAAAAGTCAAATATTAAGATAAATAAATAGGGAATGGGTTAAATAATATAATACTGGCCCTAAGAAGCATTCTAACATAAAACTGAAACCATGGCAATATACTGCAAGGTAAATTACTCCTTGGAAGAAAAGAAAGACAAATATCAAAACCAGCACACAAAAGTCAAAAACCTGTACGTAAAAGTCCTAAATTCAAGTAACTAAGCATGGAAAGGGTTAAATAAAATATTACTATCCCTGAAAAGCATGCTGACATAAAAAAAAAATCAAAACCTGCACACCAAAGTTCAAAATGTATGAATCTGGATGCCGACATGAGGACTATGCCATAGGCTCACACAACTATCGTTGGAGAGCCAAAAAGGGCCATAACTCTGGGATAAATTAATGGCTGGAACCCTTTCTTGTTCCCCCATGTGGATCGATCAGTATAAGAAAGGAGATCCAAATATGACCAATGACTTTGAAATTACAATGCAAAATGTTTGTAGAGACAGAGAGATGACGGACGAAAACTTCATTTTGGGTGGGTGATAAAAATAGTCTTTCATGTCCAAATAATAAATACAACACCCCACTGATAAGTTGTTTTCAACATCCAGTCAATATTGATTGAATAACTTGTAGATTTGTTATCCGTATGAGCGTGTTTCATTTGTGAGGAATGATGAACGAATCGGCCCATGGACAATTGGGACCAGGTTTTTTGCAGAGATAATTTGGACAACCAAATGATTATTCTCTTTCAAACATATTAAATGTATAATGGTTGAAACGAAAACCTGTAGGATTTCTCTTTTCATTTCAACTTTGGGGTGAATTAACCGGTGTTATAAGGCAACTGACTGGTAACTGAAGTCTGAAAACGATCTGTCAAAATGGGAAAATTTTTTGCCAGGCCTTACACTATCACACTGAATGATTGATCTATTTTTAATACCAGGATTTTCTGTTTTGTCAGAATAAATTGTGTTTCTCAGTTGATGTTAACACAAACATTTCCAAGCTGATGTTACAACAACACAGCGTGACTGCTCCATGTTATGGAAGTGGTGGCTAATTTCATGTAAAACTTGTTACTTCATTCTTAAAGTCTGAACGCTGGTTTCAATTGACAGGTGAATGCATTTCCAACCAGACAATAAATTTCCCAATGCGCAGAATTTTTTCAATGTGCCAAGCATGTGAACAAAAACCCCTTTTTTGCCTTATCTGTTGATTTTATTTTTAGTTACTATGAAGATTATATAAATTACGTCAAACATAATTTAATACAACCAACGAAATATCTTTTAGATAGTTATTTTTGTTTTAAGTTGTGTGCAAAATTCACCTAATATCACGGCAACTTCAGACTTGCTTATTATTGATTAAAAAGCAAAGTTTGCCAATTTGAGGGGACTTCTTTGCTCATGTCATCATGTCGGACTGGTCTTTGCTTTGAAGAATTTTGATAATGTGAAAGGTTGTTTTTTCTTTTTTGCAAATTTGTAATGATGAGGGAGGTGTCTGAGAAACAAGTTATTTTTCAAAGGCCATAACTCTTATAACCTTTTTATTTTTGCCCCCAAAATAGGTTATGACCCTCAAAGATTTTCTTCCAATAAGGGGTCAAAAGTTATGTTTTTGAGACAAAAACTGAAAAAGAATTAATGTGAATGGCAATTTTTGTAAACAGTGCTGGCTGGATAAGCAATTCTTTAAGTGAAGTGTTGAAGCAGCAGAATGAAAGATAAATAAAATACATACATACCTCTCCAAAAATGGGATTGTCATAAACTACAGCTGGAGCAACTGTTATGCAAATGTTAAATTTAGATGCAATCGGTATGACCCAAACATCCTCTGAAGCTTTTCTGTTAAAAAAGAAAAACAAAACTGAAAATAGCTCTCATATCTGAGTATACAATTGTCGTCAGACTACAGAAAGAGGAAGAAGTGTTTCAGATGCAATATGAGTCTGTTTGAATGTGAATGCGTAAAATCTGGGCTTAAAATTCATTCCATAATCAGAATCAATTCTCGCAAATGATTCTCTCAATGAAAATAATGAGAATCAACTTTGATTCTCACTAAATATTCATTTATCCCAAATTTTGAAAGTGTCCTTAACCCTTTGAATTCCAGAGGCCATTTTTCCGGCTGGGTCACAAGCTACCTCATAATGTCATTAAGGGAGATGACTGCAAAGATAAATGTGTGGTGGAGACCAATAAATATTTTCAATGTGCAACCCTAAGGCTGAACGTTGAAACTAGAGGTACTGTGAGCAAACTCACAAAGTGATACCACCTGTGCCTGAAATGTATACGTTAGATTATCTCCCCTTGGAAATGTCAGAATGGAATTATATTGCTTCATGCACATCTTCATATGGAGTTCTTCCATTGTGTAAAGTTTCATGAAAATTCTTCAAACGGTTTAGGAGGAGTTGCGCTTACAAGGATGGACAGACGGTATAAGTTAGATTATCTCCCCTTGGAAAAGACAGAACGGAATTATATTGCTTCATGCACATCTTCATATGGAGTTCTTCCATTGTGTAAAGTTTCATGAAAATTCCTCACATGGTTTAGGAGGAGTTGCGCTTACAAGGATGGACAGACTGTATAAGTTAGATTATCTCCTCTTGGAAATGTCAGAACGGAATTATATTGATTCATGCACATCTTCATATGGAGTTCTTCCATTGTGTAAAGTTTCATGAAAATTCTTCAAATGGTTTAGGAGGAGTTGCGCTTACAAGGATGGACAGACGGACAGACAGACAGGCGGACAGACAGGCGGACAGGGTGATTTCTATATACCACCGCACCCAAACTTTGTTTGCGGGGGGTATAAATATTAATTGGTCTACCCCCAAATACTAAATATGGACTGTTCCTATTGCTACCATGGAACTGACATGGAAGAGACCATGAGGGTTCAAAGGGTTAAAGACCATTAAAATTTGGCTTATCTTTTGCTGTCTTATAAGGTAGCACTATGATTTAGCAGTGGTGTCTAGTGAAGTCTTGGCACCTGTACAAGCAGATAAGACTGCACTAGATACCATGGAAAAAGCACTGTAAATTCCATTGCAAGGCCACCAAATGCCTATATGTTGGAAACTGTGTTCTGCATTTGCATGTTAAAGAAGAAACTCACTGAAAATGGAAATAGGCCCTTAACCTTAAGGGCCTGGAGATTTTTATATATTTCTGAAAAACTTTGACATTCTACAACCCGTGGCATTGCAGTTGTTTTTAGACAATGTGATTGCCTACATAGGCAAAACAACTGCCAAGGTATTTAGAATGTAACCTGTGATTCAAGCCTGAGACTGCATGTTGGGGCACTTGTTCTGTTGCAGTAAAAGGGATCATAGTCAGAATTAGGCCCTTAAGGGTGAACCCTAAAGAGCCTGAAGATTTTTTATCCATTTTCACTATACACTGAAAGTCTACCTCTTGTGGCTTTGCAGTTGTTTCTAGTCAAGTCTTGGCTACCTAAAGAGGCAGCCAAGACTTGCCTAGAAACAGTTGATAAGGTACTTAGAAAACAAGTTTTGAGTTTATCCAAACCATGCATGTTGGGCACCTGTTTCTTTGCATTAAAAAGTTATTAAAGTCGGAATTAGGCCCTTAAGGGTTAAGCTTCAGAAATATATAAATATGTTGCTCTGATCTGAAGAAGAAAATTTTTAAAGAAATTTCCTCAAAATGCAATAAGTTAAACTATGGGCTCCAATAGAGAGCCCAAATACTAACTCAGAGACCCGATTTGAATAAAATTGAATCTGACCCCCTATAGATGTTGTATACCAATCATGAAAGGATTCTGACCGGTGGATCTGAAGAAGATTTTAAAAGAAATTTCCTCAAATTGAACTTTGGGCTCCAATAGTAGCCCAAATGCTAACTCAGGGACACGATTCGAACAAACTTGAATCTGACCCCTCTAGAGATGTTGTATACCAAATATGAAAAGATTCTGACTGGTGGATCTGAAGAAGAAGACATTTAAAGAACATTCCTCATACTGCACTAAGCTAACTTGGGGCTCCAATTGGGAGCTCAAATATTAACCCAGAGACCCGATTTAAACAAACGTGAATCTGACACCCTAGAGATGTAGTGTACCAAATATGAAAGGATTCCAACTGGTGGATCTGAAGAAGAAGATATTCAAAGAAATTTCCACATATTGCACTAAATTAAACTTCGGGCTCCAATACAGAGCCCAAATCTTAACCCAGGGACCTGATTTGAACAAACTTGAATCTGACCCCCCTAGAGATGCTGTATAACAAAAATGAAAAGATTCTGACTAGTGGATCTGAAGAAGATTTTTTTGAATTTTTGAAATGAAAAAAATTATGGGTGCTATCAGAGTAATGCCCCTGTGGGTGTGGCAACTTTATTTATTTATTGGGGTTTAAGGTGACATACGTATGCACAATGGCTAATCGTGATCATGGCAGTTTTACAGGTGGAGGAAGCCAGAGTACCCGGAAAGAACCACCGTGCATCGACGAGCAACTATCAACATTCTAACTCTGTTCAAGCTTCACTCAAGCAGGGTTACAGCGGTTGAAGACATGTGCACCAACGACGTGCAGTACGCCTTAGTATGCCTCATGCCCCCATGTAGGCAACCAGGATAAAGTGCCTTGCCCAAGGACACAATGCAGGTCGTCCCAGATGGGGATGAAACTCAGGACCTTAATCCCTCCATAAATATGACCTGTAGACTGTGCTATCGGCTTTAGAGTTTGGCAGCCGTCACGGCTGAATGATCAAGTCCAAAAGAGGACATTCTCATCTAGACATTATATGGAGTCAACCTACCAAGTTATACTGAAATCCCTCAATAAATGCGACCTGTAGACTGTGCTAAAGGTTTTCGGGTTTTGGGCTCGGGCAGTCGTCACAGGTTGACAGATCATGACCAAATAGAGAAGTTCTCATCTAGACATTATATGAAGTCAACCTACAAAGTTACAATGAAATCCCTTCATAAATATGACCTGTAGACTGTGCTGAAGGTTTTCAGGTTTTAGTCTTGGGCAGCCATTATGGTTGACCGATCGCAACCAAAAGGGAACGTTCTCATCTAGACATAACCTCAAACCTGGACATGAAATTTCGTAATGATTGGACAAGAACTACGAGGTGTAGCCTGTGCTAAAGTTAAATGTGAACAGACTCAAACACAGACTAACAGACTGACAGACTGACAGACTTCTGCATGCGTGATGGCAATAGCTTATCTTGACTTTGTCAAGTTACGCTAAAAACTAGAGAGTGTCTCTTAGCACATTAACTATTTTATTGATATTCAAGGTTACTTTCAACATTTGTGGAGATATCATGATTGATTCAACACAAGCATAAAGTAAAGTTTGTGCAAATGCTTATACCTATGCCACACACTTTTAGATGACTTCATTCCAGGCTTTGGTTACCGGCTCCTATTTTACCCGTGGAATAGAACTTTTTCACATGGGGAGGGAGGTGGGGAGACTGAATACATTGATCTACCACAGATGAACACTTGAACATTCTGGTTTGAGGCCAGTAGGTCTTTTGTTCTTCTTTGGTGAGTTTAGATACATAAAAGGTACACACTTAAGATTTTTACAAGTGATATATCAAACTTTTTAATTACAATTTGCAAGCACAACCACGTTCTGTAAAGGATGGAATACAAGATAATTTCATTATGAAAGCTGTACAGTGTAGAAATTTATCAAAAGATATACAGGCTGCTGTCCTTTTTTTAAAATAAATGCATAACTGCTGTGACAAAATATATTGCGTGAAGATGAATATCAAGCTTGCTGCCAGATCTCTAATCTGTAAATATTATATTTTATTACATGCCTGTTCTATGTAATCTCCATCTACAGCAACACTAAACTATGTGGAAAATGAAAATCTGTTCCACATATACGGAAATCGTTGACAGACCACTTTCAAAAAGAAGCAAAATTTCACTGGAATTTTCTACAAATCGTGCAATGCATTTACAATTTGAATCGTAACTGATAGCATAAAATCGTCCCCTGAGTTTCAATGCGTTCTCTGTTCCAGGAGATACAATGTGTTGTTTCTGTTGATAGCTGTCAAATGAATTGCTGAGTGTCCTTCTAACAATTGTTGTTATAGACATGAAGGCATGTAATAAACACAGAATGACTTGTGTGTGTGAATGGGTTAATCAATATGGCACTTGTGCCATCGCAGAAAGATAAAACTGTGGCCTCTCGTTTTATCCTTTCATGCTGGCCCTCGTGAATTTTCCCACAATGCCACTGGGAACTTAACCAATTCAGAATTGATTGACAGTGCTCTGGCAAACAAGACTGTATTGGTTGAATTTCCAGTTGCACTATGGAAATTTATTTATTAGGGTTTAATGACACTCTTAACAGCCAGGGTCACCTTGTGTTGGACAGTTTTGCCAGTGGAGGAAGCTGGTGTACCCAGAGAGAACCACTGAGCAGTAACGAGCAATTGTCTCACCAAAGTACTAACTCTGCACAAGCAAGGTTAGTTTAAGACAAGTGCACCATCAACATGCAATTTGCCTTAATACATGGCACCACTATGCCTCCACATGGGCAATCAGGATTAAATGCCTTTTTCAAGGACGCAACGCAATTACTCCCGACAGGGACTGAACCATGGACCTTTCAGTTTGAAGTACAATGCCGTAACCACTAAGCCACCGCACACCCATTGCAAAGATTTGTAATTTGAAATTTCAGTATTTTGACATCAGTGAGAAGAGGGTTAAGGCAGAAGTACAGTTAAAGTTTTACAGGTGGAATTCATAATTGCAAAGCAAAGATCTGAAATTATGTATGGCTGTACATACTGTGAAGGACTGAGGAATGTGTTCCAATCAAGAGCAGGAATCTGAGTTGTTCTCTCTGTCGTCCCTTCACTGCACAATCTCTTTGCATCAATAAAATCCTGCCAAACAGCTGAAAATAACGGAAAGAGAAAAAATATGAGATAATATTTCTTAGAAAAGACAAAATTATCAAGAGTCTCAACATCAGCCTAATTTTTATATTATCCTATCAAACTTTCGAGATTTGTAGTGCCCATACAAGATCTATATGAGTTTAGAAAAGATTTTAATCAACAAGAATTGATTGTAGCGGTATGTTAATGCTAACAGACACTCTCCAATAAGTTTCAGCAAAATTATTTCAGCATTATCTGTCAAGGGTCTAGTGATGATTTCTGGCAAAGTAAATATGTATAAAATGTTTTAAAATCTAGAAAACAAAATACAAATAGCATCTGAGATGCAGGGAGGATGAGTGGACTTTTTAGTGGGAGCCTTCCCAGCCCTCATAAAGCCTCCCAGCCTATTCTGTGGACCTAAAATAATCACTATATCCATCACAGGAAATATACTTCAGATCCATTACAGCCCTTACACTAGGGCCCTGCGAATCACGTTTTCAATACGAATCAAATCGTGAATCAAATCATGCCTATTATTTGAAATCGAATTGAACCTCAAATTAAATCAGTGGCATCTTGATGACAGATGGGGGTTGGGGTGCTATAAATCTGATTTGTTCTGACTGTGATGACTCACGTCCCAGCTGAAAAAATATTCCAACAACATCATCAAGTCATGCCTTCATCAAAGGTATGTCTTGATGATGTAGTTGGAGTATTACCCTGTAAGGATAATAGTTCATCGTTGATATTGCTTGGAAACCTTACATTTGCATTTAACAGTGGTAGGGACTAGTGACATTGGAATTAGCATAGCTGGTGGCATGAGTGAAGATGTTATTTATGTTAATGTAGAGGAAGTTTCACTCAGTCTTTTATTTCAACATTATTTATGTACGATAAAATTACTATAAAAAAGATTCATAGAGGGAACGAATTGAGCAGCCGATTTTTAATTGAACAAAATATCTACTTAAGATTTGAAATAAAATCGAATCTTGAAGCTCTACAGAGCCCTACCTTATAAAACCATCTTACATCCTATCTTACAGCCAAATTGCAAGCCACAGAGGCCCCACCAGACCAGTCCAAAATGGATTTGGATGTTAAATAAAATATTCCATTTGTCGACGTGGCATATAATAAGTATTCCAATGAGTACACACAGCAGTAAGAGCTGGCCAACAAGAGAGGACTACGAGAGGATTACATACTTCAAAGCTATGAGGTGGACAGACCTGCCCCAAGGCATCTACAAATTTATGGATGAAAAGACTAAATAGTCATCAGCTAATTGTAACTTTGTATATCACAAATGCTTATACTTTATTGGTCCAATGTGAATGGTAATGGTATAAGCAGTGTTAACCAGAACACTGGCATCCATCATTTTGTGTTCTATGTTATTCAGAGAGACCTGAACTGGTAGAGTGCTTAAATTACTTTTGGCCATCAGAATTGTTTACATGTCTTTGCTTTGTTCAAATTTAAGGGAGAGTACCTGATAGCACTCACACATAAACTGAAGTAAGGCAAGTCCTAACAGACAAAATAATTTCCTTCCAAGGGTAATATGAAGCTACAAAATATGATGCCTTTAAGTTGCTGCACCTGCACATCAGAAAAAAGCCCTTGTATTGGCTTCCAGCACTCTATCTGTTAATAGTATTCACATGGAAACGGATGGCAACTTATTCAAATGTTGTTGTCTGCTTGTCGACTCGACTTAAGAATTTGCCCTCATAGCATGGAGACAAAGTCGCACTTTGGGGCTCATAGAATCACCTCAAAAACTAGTTTAGATCCAGGGGTGTTTATGTTTCCAAACTCTGATAGTAGCTTTAGACTCTCTAATTATGTATATTTATTTATTGGTGTTTAAGGTCACATACTTATGCACAAGGGCTAATCATGACTGTGACAGTTTTATGGGTGGACAAAGCCGGAGTACCCAGAGAGAACCACCGAGCAACGACAAGCAGCTGACAGCTCCCCAACATCGTAACTCCACACTGCAGCACAGGTAGGGTTAGATAGGTTGAAGACATGTGCACAATCGACGTGCATCATCGTGCCCCCATGTGGACAATTGGGGCTAAGTGCCTTGCCCAAGGACACAATGCGGGAGTCTGAGTTGATCGCTCAGATGGTCACCAATCTGAGAACAAATGGGCTCGATGTTGCTAAACTTCGGTGATCTGACGAGAACCGGTTACTGGAACGCCACCGCGATTTAGACTCTTTAACATAAATGGCTGTCTTACCAAGTGAATTAAAGAGGCTAACACAGCCTCACTGTTCTGGAGATTATGCAACCTCTGCTTCCATCCAAGCTGGATGTACAGTTGAGTGATCCAGAAATTGAGATGCCACCCACCACAACCTCCAAATCCAAATTGTCATGCTGTATAAATTTAGTGGGCGGGGTCAGTGCTGAATCAGTCGAACAGCTGCAGGAACCTCTTTTCTCTTATAAATCCTACCAGAGAGCTGAAGCCAATACTATAAACAAAAATACAATTCCAGAAAATACAACTGTAAAAGTTTTAAAGTACAGGCTCCTGGAATGCGTACAGTTCATTGCCTATCCCTGAGTCCCCAAAGCTGGATGTCTCCAAAATCGGCAAGTTGAAGGGTTGTGCATGACCTCACTTCATGTGTACCTGGTCCTCCACTATCTGCCAATTTTTCAAATATGTATTGTCACTGACAAGTAGTCTATATCTAATTTTTGTCTAAGTTGGTTGATGGGGGGGGGGGGGGGGTTTGGGGGGGGGGGAGGGGGGGGCTGATGCGAGCTTTTTGAATTATAGATGTTGCAAGGTCTCAGTTCTACAATTGCTACACCTTTCATTCTCAATCGGCACAGTACAGTAGTGTATTGGGCTGAGCACAGAGAACATTGTCTGTGGTACTTATCTCAGAAAGATGGACACAGAGTTCATGAACACCCACCCGCATACTGTTTGCTGGTATTCAGCCCTTAGTAAACCCAGAGTTCTTAATTTTGCCATCAAGCCACTTGTCTTGATTCGCAGACAACCTGAGGGTTTATGAAGGCTCAAGTCAACTCCAACTTTCTGAAATACCTTGTCATTCATCTCATAAATAGTGCAGTATCCATCATATATTTTGATACTATCCTCCACAGCAGGGCTTATGATTTCATCAAGAACCCGAATCCATTCTCACAAAGATTCATGAAACATAGCCAGTAAGAATTCATGTAAACTCTCGCTGCAACTCTGCTAGGATTTGCGTGAAAAGAATCGAGTCAATTTAACTCTTTACCTAACATAGCAGCAGCAAATTAACCAATACAAGGCTAACATGATTTGAAATATCCTGACACTTTGTCAATAAAATTGTAAAAATATGGATGTCTTTGTGAGCTGGTTCCAATGGCATCCATCTTTGTATGGTTTTATTGCTAAATATTGTTTATTGCTAAAAAAATTATCAAATTCACTTTTATATTTTAAAAAACTGTGTTGGGTAAAGTACTAACGTGTTTTCAGTATACAACAGGGGTTCAACTATGGTGGCCTAATGGGATCCTGGGACACTCATAGCAGGTATGGATTCTCACAACCATTTTCACGAGAATCTAAACAGATTCTCCCAAATTTAGACGAAATATAAGCCCTGGACACAGTTCTTACCATCGTCCCCAGGCTTCATGAAATGAATTATGTTGTAGCCAAGCACAGCACAAATATTGAACCACAGGGGGTAGCATGCGAGGCAACACAAAAGTTCTCCAGCTCACAAGCTTTGGGGCTGGAGGACCTGTTGAACATCTGCTGATGTCACATACATAGGTATTGTGAAGAAACAAAGTGTCAGTACAAACAACAATGGCCTTCGCAGAGGAAAGTAGTATTCCAGCATAAGTGTTCTGATATGAAGCTAGTGCGATATACAAGCCAGGTGGCTTCTATAAACCAAACAAGAGAAATGCCAAGGGTGGCTAAGCCCCCACTTCCCAGCATGAGTTTCTAGTCATTTATCTTTGTTGATATAGAAAAATCTTATCTTATCTCCATTAAACCATAGCACCAATACACCAGGCCACCACATGTGACCACACAAATGCCCTGCTTTATGTTCCAAGTCACAAAAGAGCCATAACTTTGCCAAAAATTATTGGACCAATCCCAACCTGTATTATGTGGTTATAAACCTATTTATAAAATTTTGTTTCAGTTCAGTCAAACTAAAGTTATCGCCTGGAAACCATATTCGGGATGGACAAACAGACGAACAAGGGTAACACCAAATACCCCTTCACCAAATTGGCAGGGGCATAAAAAGCTCTCCGACACCAATGAGATTTGTGTCTGTGTTGTCCCACAGCACAGTCAGGAAATTGCCAGCTTTGAAATTGAATACTTGGGATATATTTGCCACCTACAAATATCCCCAGAAAAACTCTCCTATAATCATTAATTATGGGTGTGGTCATCCAATGCCAGAGTCAACTGAATTGTGCTGTTTGGGGTGCAACAAGCAGGTGTGGCGTCTCAGCAACTGACCATCTGGGTGACTTGACAGACTTGTTTACTCAAAACTTTTGCTTATTCTATTTCAACTAACAAACATGACAAAACACTTTCCAAACTATAGGCTGCATTGGCACAATACCATGATTGGTCAAGGTGTTACTCATATAACAGACATGCCTATAAAAGGCTATGCAATGAGTTTGGAGTGGCACCCATCATGGATTGGAGGTGGGGAAGCGACTATAATAAGTTTGGGGACCCTCTACCAAGTCAGGCCTTACTACCAATGACTGGAATTTGATTGCATTCACACAGCGGTCTGGACAAGGTCACATTCATGCAGATTTCATCAGGCAAGAATGCGCAGAATGGATCATTTTCATAGCAGGCAAGGCAAATGGATTCACAAGGGCTGAAGTTAAAAGTACTAATGACTCTATTAGGATATACATCAGGGCCATCATCAGTTCTCAGGTTCAGTTCACAAACGTTTAACAATATTGGGCACAGGTACTGTGTTCGATGTACAGAAACAATCCAAGGCAAATTTCAAAGTCGCCGTTGTTGAGTCAGTCGACCAGCAGAGTGCAATCAAACACTATCATGACATATTGTCTCATGCCAAATCAAAAACATTATGTGTTCAGTGTTGGTCTCTACATGGGTGCTTCAGACATGGAATTAAGTATTAGCATTATGGGATATAATTGATTGCTACAGATTCTCAGAGACTAGGGGTTAAAGATGATCTGCATGTTCCAATAGAATGCCCTACACCTTCAAAAGCCTCACCTGTCATTCTTCAGCAACCCATAGCCACCATTCTTCATTAACCTCATTAACCTATGGCTGCCATGCACATCCCCCCCCCCCCCCTCGCCCCAGCCCTCTGAGCATCATGACGAGGTGACAGCCCTTTATGTTGGCAGTGTTGTTGTGGGTCTACTGAAGATTTGGTTCATCTCATCATGCCTCAAGCAGCAATGAGCAACAAACCTCTAACTGCAAGGACATGATCCACAGAATTTTGGCAAATCTTCTCACTGTTTCACCCAGTAGTGAAAAAAAACAGGATACCAAGCTCCCAATAGTCCTGCAAATTTGGCCAGAGCTCAACCAGAAGCCTGTAGATGTTTCTTGACTCTTTAAAGCCTCCCTTATCTGAAGGAGTTGGGGTAGGTGATGGCAAAGCATCACCTCCACCGCTGGTCAATACTTGCATCAGGGTGGACATGGCCATACAAATCGCAGTCAATGTGCTTGCGATGGTGAGCCCTTGCTTGTAAAACAGGATACAAATGTGCTTGGTAAGCATTGTATTTTCATTGAGAATCCTTTGGATGGGTTCCCAGAATCACTAAATCTATGAGTGCAGAGCCTCTTGGTTTGATGAGACACAGGCTTTGTGCGATGTGATGCCTTGTAAGCTCATCAAGGCCACCCTCATCTCTTTCAGTGAGCTTCCGTTGTTCCAGAGCAATATGATTGTCGGGCTCGGACAGTTTGGCCAGGGTTTTAATTAGCTCATCGCGAATAGTCTGCATTGCCTTGTTGTGTCCCCGAAGCCCTCTGATGCTTTACTCAAGTCCAGTGGACTTAAGAGGAGAGTCATCTATGGTTTTAAATGCTGTTTCCTGCTCTTCAGTTAACTGTTTTTTATCTAATTGTTCTTGAGTTAACTGATCTTCCGTTAACTGGTTGAGTGCTGAAAGCCTCTTTAGTGGCTGTACACTGTATACATTACCTTGATATTTGGTCAGCAAAAGATGAAAAGTTTTTTATATAAAATTGTTTGGTTGCAATTTATAAATTGTAAAAAAACAATTATTTATGAACAAAACCTTGCTAAACTTAGACTACTCATTCTGATAGCATGGTTACTATGCAGTCATTTCAGTAGTGGCAGAAATGGGAAGGACAAGATCGGCTTTTCTAACTTCCTCCTCAACCCCCCCCCCCCCCCCCCCCCCCCCAACACCAGTCCATTGACAACAGCAACATGAATCATTGTTATGGTGACCTCAGGGAAAACATGCTGGAAAGCGAAAATGCAATATGAACATAACTAAGTTATGGGTCAATGCGTGTGATAAGGATGCCACACAGAAAAAGACAAGACCAGTTTGCTGCCTCACCCACTAGCAAATGACATCCTGAGGTAGCAATGGTCACTTAAGATGTGGATCTACAGGATATCTCCCTGGATGAGTTCTTGACAGCTAAATAAGCTCTGCAGCTTGATATGTGGATGATAAGTAGCTTCATGGCAGCAGCAGGAGGATTGAAGATTTAAGTGAGGGCCTCACCATCCAGATCACCAAGAAAAACCCGGCACATTGAACATCCACTCATTTGTGAATATAGATGCCCAACTCACCATCGTGGAAGGCCCTATGTCTTAACAATATACTGAAGAACAGAATCAAATCCAATACATAGTATCGTGTATCACCCAGGATGCCATTCAGCAATTATCTGCATCCAGTCCGACTGTAGGGAGAGTTTTTGTATGTGACCTGTTGGATGGTCCCTACCAAGGCACTTTCAGATGCATAGTGATCCTCTGGACTCAGAGGGTAGTATGTTACTCGATTGGATCAATGAAGAACTTTGGCTTCAAGGCACACTTTCAATGATGTTGACAAGGCATTGTGCGAATATGCTATGATTGTTGGTGGTGGTCATTCCATCCTACATTCCCTCAGCTGACCTACAACTTTCAGATTTTTGTAGGCCATCACATTCACAGAACTGCAAACTTGTCTTTTTCATTCTAGGAATGGGCAAAACCATACTTGCTGCCTATAAACTCAGCAATTAGCTATTTGTTTGTGCCATTGAACACATAATGCAGGAAAATGGGAAAGAAGGAAAAGAGATTGCAGCCATCTAGAAGCTTGCTGGTGCTGCCCAGGTATCAGATGTTATCTGTTAATGGTTAAAAAGGCCAGCTATTCGGCCAATCTAACTGCTTGCCTCTGTCGATACATTCCGAGACCAAAGTTTGACGGCACAGTGCCAAACAAGGTTCACCAAGTTGATCTCCTTTTCCTACCTCAAGATAGTTTGGCCCTCGGTCAAAAGGTTTTCAAGTATGCCTTGTCCACAGTAGAAGTGGCCAGATGCTACAAAGCCACTGAGCCTCTGACCTCAAAAGATTCCACTGAAGTAGCTAGTAGTTTCTCTCACATTAACAGCCAAACACCTCTGTGATGGCCCAAACTTCTTTAGGTGGATCCTGGGCAAGAGTTCATGGGCTCTGTGTTCAAGCTGCTGACAAAGCAAGATGTCTCAATCCGACTAGATGAGAAGAAAGCCCACAAAGGCCAATGCACTGTAGAATCACATGCTTGCAGAGCAGTTGTTTGGGCATCAGCAGTGTCTCGAGGTCGACTGAATGGGCTGCATGGCTGCCAGCTGTCATCTCAGCTCTGAACAATGAAGTGACACGTTTGACTGGTAAAAAGTCCAACGATGCCATTAAGGCTAAGATTGTTGTACAAGAGCCTCTGTCGTTGCAAGCAGACTTGTTGGTTTGGAGGAACAAAGATCCCCTCTGATGCAGACCTGTGGTACCTCTACCAGCCAGGTGAGTTAGAGGGAAGAAGGCGAGGTACTACTGATCCTGTGTGGTCACACCAAGTTTACAGGCTGAAGAGGTCAGTTACAAAGCTATTTGTCCTAAGGCCCCGCTCGTGGGTTTCTGTGGGAAGAGTTACTTGTCGTTCCTAGTTACACAGTGCTGATGGCATACTTACTCATTGAGTGCTGCAGTCCCTCTTTTTTGATTACATTCCCAGCATGTGAGGTGCACAATACCCTGAAATTTTCATCCTTGGGTTCGAAGACCCAGAGCATTTCAATGTTACAGGTTGCACAGTGGTTTAGTTCTTTTTGAGTCACAAGATGAAGTCCACCATCAGGCTGAAATGGCATTTTATCCATTTGTCACCAAGTTTGTAGTACACCAGTTTTTCTGGACGGCCTTCCACATTCTCTGGGAAGTGTCTCTCTCGCTTCCCGGGTGGAGGGGCGACCCTCTGAAGCCGATTCAAATACTACACACTGAAGACTGCTAGGTACACCAGACTGGACCACTGGAGATAGTCGTCGATGATCCAAACCTTCTGTGGAGCTATTATTGTCAACCTATAGCTAGAGTGGATTGTGAGTGTGTAACCAAGGCACCAATTCTGGCCATATTTCTTTCGCTCAACTGTGCTTATGGCATGAGGAAGGGACACATTAACAACATCACTGAGGACAAGGACTTACTGGTGTGGCCGTTCATTGACTAGGGGGTCAGGAATAGTGACCAGAATGTTTTGTCACTGACTATCTTGGAGATGATATAGAGTGGAATGGGGACAGTCGAGATATGTATTTTGTGTCTGGCAGAACAATTCCCTAAGCTTCATCTCAGATTTTCTTACAACCGGTAGAAAAATAAAGGATCAAATCGCCCAGCTTCAATCGTTATAACAGCTGTGGAGGGCTTTGCACAGCTCTTGGCACTGAATTCTGTCTGATTGGAGACAGATTGCTTTCTTAAGGTTTTGGAATGCTTCACATTTGGCCCTGTAGTCATTCTTGATCTCCTCATAATGGTCTTGGCAATCATTCTTGTGGCATCTCTCCTGCAATAAGAGGTCGTTAACCCTGGTCACCACAACAGAGTACCTGAATAGCCTTCTGATCTAGTCAATTCAGAAGGGTGTTGAGGTTTGTTTTTTGTACAGTACATATTTCATCCCAGATGATGACTAGCAGGACATACTTCTGACTATTTCTCTCTGGCATCCAATCATTATGTTCGCTCCACTGGAAGAAGCTGTAGTAGGTCAGAGTCTTTACTCTCCTACCCAACATCACTTTTGGAAAATTATGAGTCAGAGTGGACACCAGTGGGTCCCTGATCTGGAACACATTGATAGCTCTAGTCATCTTTCCATTGCCACTGCCTGTGCTTAAACAGGTGATCTGGTGGTTGCGAGGAGGGTTGTTGTGCTGAGGTGCTGTAGAATCTGTTATGTTTTTTTCCCCAACACCAATATTTTGGCTTTTGAACATATGCAGCATGATCCTGAGGCATGTAGAGGGTTTCCTTATGCCATTGGACTGGGACTACAGGTCTGAACTTCTATCAGCAAGGATGCACAAGAAGCACAATCTGTCAATGCAGATTCCACAATTCAACTTTCCTTGGTAAGCTGCAACATTGTCCAACTTGTGCTGTGCTGTTTAATCGATGTATACTATCTGTTGCCACCCAAACCACTTCTTCAACATCAAAACGAAGCAACATACTAAGGGGGTTGATGTGGGCATAGGCAAGCATAGAGGCTCTAAGATGGGCAATCTGTGGCTGCCTTCTGATGAAGTAAGTTAACACATGGCCCAAGAGACATCTTTCTGGAGAGTCGACAAGAGTTCTGCTTTCACAAGAGTCTATCACACGATAGTTAAGTCCACCTTGGTCTGTGCCCAGGGGCTGTGTCAGCCATTTACCATCAGCTTTCGTGCCCTGAGCAAATTTACCAATAACACAACAACCCAAGTCTTAATCTTCTGGGAGCCATATGTCATTCTGCTTTTTGAAGCGATGACAGCTCCTCCAACCTCTAGCTCAGTGAGGATGCCTCATTCAGGGAGATTTGAATGAAGGACCATCATTCAAGTTTTGCTATGTCCTCAACTTTAGTACCAGTTTCATGGACCCTTTCCTCAATATCCTGGATCTTCTGTCAACTGGTTTGGGTTATGCAGTGTCCTTTGAGAGCCCTATCAAAATGTCTGAGCACTCTATGAGTGATGCAATTCAGGTAGCCAAATTTCAATGGTACTAGGTTTCTGGTTCTGGCTCTCTGAAGAGCTGATATCAATGACTACTGGACTTCAGTGTTCTTCAATTGTTATAAAATCCATGGGAGCATTGGCGAAGACTGGTTCTCGTTAGATCACCAAATTTAAGTAACATCAAACTCTGTTAATCCTTGGATGGGTGACCACTAAGCGATTGATTTGGGTGCTTCCAGTAGTAGTGGCTGGTGTGCGATCATCAAAGTTTGAGTGTGTGACTCTTTGACCTTGAATCATGTGTCAGCTGTGAATGTTGGGAATGTTCACCAGTACTATGCAATCATCATCATACCTAGGTGTAAAATAGGGACCTGTTGAGGCACTATCCTTCATACCCGTCTGTGGAACACCGGCGGTATGCTCTGTTGTGTTTAGCTGAGACTGTCATGCAATGAACAAAGGGTGTGTACGCCTATGATACAGGGTAATAATGTTAGTCACAGAGCACTGTGGTGGATTCTAGACGTTAACATTGCATTATTATTACATTATTACAGCACAAACTGGAATCATTAACCATATTTAAGAACATATTTAGTGGAATTGAAGTTTTAAGTGAGTTCTCTCAAACAAGCTATAATTTTTAGACCAACAAGTGCAAAACAGTATCATCAACAGCACATTCAGGTAAAAAAATTGCGACATCGACGCCGTAGCTGCGACGGGTGGTGCAATCTCACAAAATTCTAAGTTCATCATGGGCAATAACTCCAAGAAAAATATTTGGAACAACACATGCATTGAACAGTGGCTAGACATCAATAAGTTACACTTACATGCCAAATATAAAGTCATTCCATCATGTATTTCAAAAGTTATTGAGTTTTGAAACTCGTTGGTCACAGACAGACCGACATGAAACTCGTTGGTCACAGACAGACCGACAGACAGACTGACAGACATTGCCACTTATAGAGCTTCTAGTCGCAGCTAAAAACTTAAAAAATTTATAGTAATTTATATATTTTTTATACTTACCAATGACCCAGACTTAGCTGGTGCTAACTCCAAAATATCTAGGGCCAAACGCAAATTTTACCCCCCAATCCCCAAAATTTGCATCTAAAACCGAAAATTACATGTCCTATATGGTCCTCCATACTTTTACTCCACTGCGCATGCGCAGTGTCAAGGAGGTCTCGAAACTGCCGCCAAAAGTCATTCTTACAACCAGTGTCTCGCAAGCGTTATGTATGCAGCGGGGAGGCAAGAGTTCCCAACTTCTGGGAGGGCAATCCCCGTCTGAGTCATTGGGAAGTATAAAAAGTATATAAATTACTATAAATTTTTTAAGATTTTTATTCTGTACCAATGACCTAGACTTAGCTGAATAGTAAAAAGGTTGGAGGGCCTAGGACATAGGAAAATCCAATAGACTCAATTACCTATAACAAACCTATCCCCTCAATGAGAAAAAGAGAGATAGGCTAAATGTATCTTTCTTATTTGTATCAAAAAAGAAAGACACAACACCAATCTGTAATTGAGCACAATAACATCTAATATTTTTTAAAATCATCTCGGAACCGACTTGGAATAACTGACTCCAATGAAGGTATTCCCTTGCTTTACACTATAAAGCAGGTGACCCAAGGGAACACCCACCCCCCCCCCCACCCCTTTCCCTTGCCCTGGATCAGATACTCCAGAGCAAAGAGGGTAGCAGGACAAAGTCACTGCCGGAACCGAAAGCCTATACACATAAAGTTGCCACTGTTTAGTAGACGACATTCTGAGTAATAGATCTGCAAAAAACATTACAAAAATTAAGCCAAAAGCATGGGAGAATAGCTAGGGGGGAATAAAGGAAATGGAGAGAGGAAACACTGATTAAACAATGGAAAATTCATAGCAAGAATGACCACAATAAGGTCATACCACGAAAATAGGTAACATGAATAATTTCGTAAAATAATTATAAGTTACAGCCCTGAACATTTGTTTCCACTGTTTTTTCCTCTCCACGTTCTATTTCCACCATATATCCACCATTTCTCTCATAATTATGCGTCTGGCATCCTTTAAACTGAGATTTACAAGCACAAATATCAGTCAGTTGTATCTGAATTGAGGGCCAAACAAAGAATGACTTTTGGTGGCAGTTTCGAGACCTCCTTAACACTGCGCATGCGCAGTGGAGTAAAAGTATGGAGGACCATATAGGACATGTAATTTTCGGTTTTGGATGCAAATTTTGGGGATTGGGGGGTAAAATTTGCGTTTGCGTTTGGCCCAAGATATTTTGGTTAGCACCAGCTAAGTCTGGGTCATTGGTACAGTATAAAAATATCGCGACATTGACGCCGTAGCTGCGACGGCGGGTGGTGCAATCTCACAAAATTCTAAGTTCATCAAGGGCCATAACTCCAAGAAAAATATTTGGAACAACACATGCATTGAACAGTGGCTAGACATCAATAAGATACACTTACATGCTAAATATAAAGTCATTCCATCAAGTATTTCAAACGTTATTGAGTTTTGAAACTCGTTGGTCACAGACAGACCGACATGAAACTCGTTGGTCACAGACAGACCGACAGACAGACCAACAGACAGACCGACAGACAGACATCGCCACTTACAGAGCTGCTAGTCGCAGCTAAAAAAATTTCCATATAGGACATGTAATTTTCGGTTTTGGATGCAAATTTTGGGGATTGGGGGGTAAAATTTGCGTTTGGCCCAAGATATTTTAGAGTTAGCACCAGCTAAGTCTGGGTCATTGGTACAGTATAAAAATATCGCGACATTGACGCCGTAGCTGCGACGGCGGGTGGTGCAATCTCACAAAATTCTAAGTTCATCAAGGGCCATAACTCCAAGAAAAATATTTGGAACAACATATGCATTGAACAGTGGCTAGACATCAATAAGATACACTTACATGCTAAATATAAAGTCATTCCATCAAGTATTTCAAAAGTTTTTGAGTTTTGAAACTCGTTGGTCACAGACAGACTGACATGAAACTCGTTGGTCACAGACAGACCGACAGACAGACCAACAGACAGACCAACAGACAGACATTGCCACTTACAGAGCTGCTAGTCGCAGCTAACAAAAATTTCTGAGGCCATTTTGAAATGAAGATGTGCCTGAGAAATAAGAATTTTTTTTTAACTGGTGGAGTTCCAAATTATTTTTCAAAGGTGATTTGTAACATGAGTATTTTGTTTTAATACAAGGGAAGTCTTAGTTCAGCAAGCTTTTATTCTTTATAATTGTTTTGTAACTATTTATTGGAGAGTGCCTGTTGGCACTCTCCAATAAATTGTAACAAAACACTTTTATATGAACATCTTTTATCTACTACTGCGCAAACAAGCTAATGCACAGTGTAAAGCCATTAAAGTGGCTTTCAGCACTTTTCAGTTGAGCCATGATAGTGGCTTCCAGCACTCTACCATTTAAAATGCCAAAGGCAACAAAACTTCCACAGACTCCCATTGAAAATATCTTACCTGAGTACAATGCTAGATCAGAAACCATAATCTGGTATTGTCGATCCTCAACAGGTGAACCTGGCTGAGTTGTCATTCCAAGCTGCTGGGCTGTGTGATACAACTCCTTGTCAATGACATGCCTTGGAAGAGGATTGTTGGCATGTGGTGTTATTGAAAGTGATGACAATTGAGCAACAATAACATCATGATCCTTTGTGGTTTTCAAACCAGTTTGCTTTGGTTCAACATTTTCCTTATTTTCATCAACATTATCAATGACAAAAACTCGTACACTGGAACAGTTCACATACAAAAGAGGTAATGTCCGTGATGTCAGATGAGGTACAACAACAGAGTCTGAATGGTGAGGAGTTGTGGGTGGTTTATTTCTTGGTTTTGAAACAACAGAGTCAAAATCTAAAATATGTATCACAGATTTTATCACAGATAAAGGAATTATTATATCACAGGCTTTCATATTCCAGCAAACTTCCGAAATAAACTTATCAAAGTTCCATGTGCCACTTCTAAGAACAGCATGTTGTTCATGCAATCCAGCAAGTTCTATGTTCATTCCTTGCATTTTTCTCCTCACACTCTTGCTTAGAGCACTTGTAAAAGTAAGTGACAGAAAGTGGTAGGTATCCTCAGGTGGGAGTGTTTCGTTTTCGTATGAGCCTGATGGTGAATCTCGATTCCCAGAGTGCCATTTTCTGTTAGCAACCATGTGAACATCTTTTGAGAGAATATCCGTGCAGGAGAAAAACAATCCTTGTTGTGGGCCATCAATCCAATGACCATTCCTGTAAGAGAAAAATACAAAACATGTCATTAAAACAAAGAATGCTGTCACCTAGAGTAGCAAATTTTTAAAAACAAGAGGCACCAAGGTAGGGAGCTGTAAACCTTTAATCTTGGGTCAGATCGAATCTCGAATCAAATAAGGCACCAGATTTTGAATTGAATCGAATCTCACCGCTTTTCAAGTTGTGGATATTGCACCTTCTTACAACCATAAATATTGTCAATCTCCACCCAAGTATTGTGTGCAACAGCAACTCGTGCACATCAAGCAAAAAAGTGGAATATTACACAATGGAATCAATGTAATTTTGGAAGTGAAACCTTCTTGAACTCTTCTTCTATCATCACGTCTCCTTATAGGACAACTCCCCACCCCTCCTTATAGGAGACCTGATGATAGAAGAAGATTTCAAGAGGAGACACTTTCCAGGATTTTGTACAATTTTGAGAACATCTCGACCATTCAAAAATTTTTGAATCGGCAGCATTGAAATCAAATCGAATCATGGGGACTATTTCAAATCAAATTTTGAAAGCTCCGAAGGGCCCTACACCAAGGGGCCAGAAGGATTCACCTGACAAAGGTCCACTGATTTTTCACAAAGTGATTTAATGATTTTTAAAAAAAATATTTCGTTGCTTATAATTTTTCTCACTGACTTGGGCAGTAGTTTGAAAGAACAAACACTGTCAAACATCTCAAGAGTTCCCACATAAATAATTCACAGAAAAATAAAATTACCAATTTCCACAGAATACACAGTAATAAAAAGACTGAGGGCCTGATCAGAAAGCACTTGATTTGATTAAATTTAAATTAGGATTTGAACATATTTAAATCTGCCCCTCGCCCTCCTTCCAAGGATGCCGAATATAACAAATATCACAAAATTTTGACTGGTGGAGCTGAACAAAAAATATTTCTAAAAATTGTTCCTCTTATAGCACGAAGTAAAAGTTAAAAAATTTATAGTAATTTATATATTTTTTATACTTACCAATGACCCAGACTTAGCTGGTGCTAACTCCACAAAAACCAGGGCCAAACACAAATTTTGCCCCCCAATCCCCAAAATTTGCATCCAAAACAAAAAGAAATCATGTCCTAAAGGACCTCCATAGTACGACTCTACTGCGCATGCGCAGTGACGCAGTCGTCCCGAAATTGGCGCCAAATATCATTCTTACTGGCAGTGCCTGGTCAGCGCTATGTACTCAGCGGGGAGGCAAGAGTTCCCAACTCAGGGAGGGCCATCCCCGTCTGGGTCATTGGTAAGTATAAAAAATATATAAATTACTATAAATTTTTTAACATTTTTATACTGTACCAATGACCCAGACTTAGCTGAATAGTAAACAGGCTGGAGGGCCTAGGACATAGAGGAAAATCCAATAAGCTCAATTATAAAATAAAGAGATAACCCCTTAAGGAGAAAAGGAGTATTAGGCTTTACATGTATCTTTCTTATTTAATATTTAAATTAGAAAGATACACTACCCTTAATAATTGAGCACAATAACATTCATGTTCTCTATTAATATCCAGTATAACCTTTATACTAATTAATATTAAAACAAGCCAATAAATAAAGTAGTCCAGAGAATTGAGACTCTTTATAATCATTTAAAAGTGTCCGAGTATTGTATATTAAAGCCCGTTTGACACTTGACATATACAAATGCTTCACACCGAGCTACACTTTAAAAATAAGACATGAATGAAATTAAACATTAATATTACACTTTAAAACCATCCCGGAAGCGACTCAGAAATACTGTCTTGGAGGAGGCATTCCCTTGCTTTTCACTATAAAGCAGGTGACCTAAGGGAACACCCGCCCCCCCCCCCTTCCCCTTGCCCTGGGTCAAATAGCCCAGAGCGAAGAGGGCAGCCGGACGGAGTCACTGCCGGAACAGAAAGCCTGCATAACTATAGTTGCAACTGTTTAGTGGACGACATTCTGAGCAACAGATAACGGACCTAAACAATGCAGGTCTCCAGAAATGGACTCAATATTTCTGAGATAAAAATTAGTAAATGTGGATGGCTGAGACCAATAAGCAGCCTTCATTAAATCTGTAATAGCAACACTATTAGCATAAGCCCAGGAAGTAGAAAGAGCTCTTACTTCATGAGCAGAAATCTTAAGCACAGACTGCTGAGAAGAAGATAAATCTTCATACGCAGTACGGATAGTTAACTGAATCCATCTAGCAATAGAATGGACTGAAATGTCCTTTCTATTAGGCATCAAAGACAGAAAGAAACGTTTCCGTCCCTTTCTGATGAACTGAGATCTCTGTTTATAGATACGTAGTGCTCTAACAGGACAGAGTAAAGGCCTACGCCCGTCTGAAGACGGAAGAGCCTTAATAACAATAGGTTCCGGATATTTATTAGGAGCCTGATTCTTAGCTAAAAAACCGACGTTAGTAGTGAAGGTGATAGTGTTCCCAACACTACGATAATGAGAATCATCCACCGATAGTGCATGAAGCTCACTGACTCTTCTGGCAGAAGAGAAAGCTAAGAGAAAAGCTGTCTTATAAGATAAGAATTTGAAATCTACTGTCCCAAGAGGTTCAAATGGCTTTTCCTTCAATTTAAGGAGAACCCAAGCTAAATTCCACTTAGGAATTAATCTAAGAGTTCTGGGTCTATTTATCGAAAAGTTTCTAACCAATTTCGATAAAGAGACATTAGATCCAATTTGTAAACTATCATGATGTGCATAGGTATCAGATAACATAGATCTATAACCCTTTATAGTAACCGGTTGCAGTTTGATTTCGTCAAACAAGTATACTAGAAAGTTAGCAATGTCTGGTATAGAGGGATCAAATATATCAACAGAATGATCCCTACACCAACGACGGAAAACCTTCCACTTAGCCGCATAGTTTAGCGAAGAGGAGGTCCTCCTACAGTTAGAAATCGCGTCCACTGCTCGTCCTGTAAAGTGCTTGCCATGCAAGAAGGACCGCACAACGGAAAAACGTGAAGGTTGAGACCTTGCGGGTTGTGATGCAGTTGGCGCGATTTCCCCTGCCAAAGAAGATCCTCTCGTGGAGGGAGCTTCCGCGGTAGGTCCCACAACAGACACCTGAGTAGATTTATCCACGGTCTCTGTGGCGATAGAGATGCTACCAACAGAATCTTGCATTGAGATTGTTTTATCTTTAGCAATACTTGTTGAATTAACGGCGCTGGAGGATACGCATATCCTATCATTCCGTCCCAAGGGATCGATAGAGCGTCTACAGCAAATGCTCTTGGATCCGGACACGGGGACACATACGTCTGCAACTGATTGTTGAGATGTGTCGCAAATAAGTCTATCATTGGCCGTTCCCATTGGTAGCAAATCTGATTGAATACTTGTTTGTTGAGAGTCCACTCCGACGGCAACAAGCGACCCTTTCGAGAAAGGGAGTCTGCTAGCACATTCAGACGACCCGGTATGTGACGGACCGAAAGAAGAACGTGATGTTCCAACGCAAACAGAAGGATTCTTTCCGTTAGATTGAACAACGGAACTGAATGAGTGCCTCCCTGATTCCGTATATACGCCACTACTGTCGTATTGTCGGATAGGATTTGGACATGAGCATCGTGAATAATGTCCATCCAGTGACGTAACGCAAGCCAAATTGACATCATTTCCTTGATGTTTATGTGCTTGCACAGGAATTGCGGATCCCAAAGACCCTGGCATCTCGAATCCGTTGGGATTAATGATGCACCCCAACCTGTTTGACTGGCATCCGTCATAATGGTAAAACTCGGATCCGGCAACTGCAGCGGAACTCCTTGAGTTAACCACTGAATGTTTGCCCAAGTCTGAATCTCTTGTTTCACTTGATCTGACAAGAGAACGTCTACATCGAGCGAATGAATTTTCACACTCCAATTCTGAGTCAAGAAAATTTGAAGAGGCCGTGTGCGTAGCCGTCCCATCGGAATGAGATCCGCAGCGGCTCCGCACAGACCTATCAGTCTCATAAATTCTCTCGCTGTGACTTTGTCTGTATTTAGACAATAGCGAGCGTAACAACTGACTAATTTCGCTCTGGTTAACGGCAGACGAACGAGATTGTTGTGCGTCTCGAAGCTCATTCCCAGATGAGTGAATGACTTGGACGGCACCAGATCCGACTTCTCCTCGTTTACTATGAAACCGAGACGTCGGAGCAATAGAAGAAGATTCTGAACATCGTTCTGAAGCGTTAACTCGTTGCCGTACCTCTGAAGAATGTCGTCCAGGTAGGCCGACGTTACCGCAGACGAATGAGCTCGGAAGTAAATCATTACCGAGTTCATTACTCGAGTGAAAGCCCAGGGTGCTAGATTCAATCCGAAGCACATGGCCCGGAACTGATACACCACTCCTAGGACTGCGAAGCGTAGATACTTTCGGAATGTCGGATGTACCATGACGTGAAAGTACGCATCTTTGAGATCTATGCTCGTTGCATAATCGTTCACCCGAATACTCGCTCTGACCGATCGAATCGTCTCCATATAAAACTTCGGAGCGATGATCAGCTTGTTTATCCAGCTCAAATCTATGACTGGACGGAACGAGCCGTCTGGTTTCGGAACCAGAAACAGATGGCTGTAGAATCCCAGCGATTCCTGGTTTTCTACGACCTCTACCGCGTTCTTCATTAAAAGAGACTACACCTCTGATAGCAGAGCGTCTCTTTTCTGAGGGTTTGACGGAAGATGAGTCCACTTTGGACTTCGAGTTAATGGAGGCTTTCGTTTGAAGGATATCTTTAGACCTTCCGAAGTCACTCCTCTCACCCAAGGGTCGTCCGTAATCGACGCCCACTCTTGAGAAAAACTCGACAACCTTCCGCCAACCGGAACGCGATAGAGGTTTGAGCCATCACCTCCTGGATCTGCGAGGCCTGCGGTAGGAGAAACCACGTCTTCCACGACCCGCACCTCGCCTCGTCGACCTCGGGGCGTCCGACCGATTGTCCCGGCCTGAAGGACGTCCCGAACGAGAGTCGCTATCCTGACGGTCTCTCGAATAAGAGCTAGAGGACGCACCGGAACCTCTATAGGAACCTCTCTTGGGCGGATAAGACCCAGAAGTGCCCGCCTTATTCGTGTCTGCTGAATCCGACCTTTTAGGAGCGGATCTAAACAACAGAGAATCACTAGCTTTCTTTTTAATATTATCATAAATAGCGGAAAGCTTGCCGTCAAAGAGAAGATCTCCTGAGACCGAAGCGACTCTAAGAGAGTTCTTCACCTTAGAATCCACTAGTGTGGATGTAGACAGGGCTGCGTCACGTCTAACCAACTCCAGATTAGCCACTGAAAGGGCGGAGTTACACGTGGAATAAGCTACTGCCCTTGAAAGAAGTCTTAAGGAGGATTGTATATCCTGAAACTCTTCCCCTTGAAGACGCAGTGATAACGCCTTCGTAAGGTGATCTGCGTAAGATAAGGCATCTAAATTGGCTCTGTTAGACGCAATAGCTGTTTCCAACACTGCGGTTGGAATAGAAGCTGACGACGGTAATGATAGCTCTAAGTCTTCCGCCTCGTCGTCCATACGCAGAGGAACTCTCGGTATACCCTGACCTGCCGTGTCGAATTTATTCCTTGCATTAATGAAAGGCAGGTTGAGAGTATTTGCGGACAAGAAGCCTGCTTTCCCTGTCCTGGAAGCAAGTTTAAAAATAGCGTCGTTCAATAATTCAAATGTTCTTGCAACATTATTGGACTGCGACGGAAACTCGGGAGCGATGTCCCTGAACCGCTCGAAAAAATCAGAGTCCAATGACGCTATAATTCTCCTGTCCGGAAGCGCAGCAGTCTGGCCCGACGGAACAACTTGAGGAAGAAAGTGCCGGATGAAGTCTACGGCAGCTTTGTGTTGTTCCGAAAGGGATAGCTCCAATTCATCCGTATCCCTTTCACCATCCGGTCGGACCTCCCGATGTTCCCGGTCGTCCGCCCCCGATGCTTCGGCGGAGCGTACCGACCCAGCGCCGTCGGATAATTCTCGATCCGACACCGTCTCTGTCGGCTGCTGGGATGCTGCGATAAGCTGTGCTATCTGCACTAGAATGTCCGACGTCGAGACCTGCGGAGGAGCGGTCTTTCGCTGCTTTGCCGAGGGCAGCTCCGCATCGGATGGCTCCCGCATACTTTTCCTATGCGAACGTCCGGAGTCCATCGGTCTCGAGTCCCTGGCTGCCGGATGGTGTGACCTGGTCGCCGAATAATCCTTCCTCGGCGAAGCTGGCAAGATATCGGAGGTCACGCAGCCAAGGTGCGGTCGTGTGCGCCGGCGAGAAGAGGAAGCCTTAACAGTCTCTGCGGACTGCTTATACAACGGAGCGTCCCGAGCGACGGACGTATGCTCCGCTAAAGACACATTTTGTACCACAACATCTGGTCCCAGATGTTGTTGTACGAGAGAGGGGCCTCTCTCGCTCGCGGCCCGGCTGGACCTGGACGAGCTAGGAACCGGACTAAAAGGCTTCCTCCGTTCTCGTTCACTATCCGCCGTCACTGGGTGTGCATCTATTATTTTTATAGTGCTCGCATCACCCAAAATTTCCTCTTGGACCGCATCGGACGAACCCGGCTGCCGAACCATTCGGTGAATGGACGCTACACCGGGCGAGCTAGCGGACGACATTTGTCTAATCTCCATGAGCACTTTTGCCGCTAGCTCTGTATTTAATTGTGACGACGGACGCACACTTGAAGAAGATAACATGGAAACATCACCCTGTTCTGGTTCCTCTGAAATAGAAACTGAGAGAGTAGAGTGACCTTGTGGAGAAAGAGCCGGCATCGCTCTTTCTCCAGAAACAACATATCGTGACACACGTTTCCAATGTTTCTCATCCCAATGTTCACATACAGGACAGGGATTAATGCGAGAACACTGACTACAATATATGCAATAATCATGAAAGTCAGAGGAAGATTTCTTCCTATTACAATTTGAACAAGTTCCTTTCATTGTGAAGGAACAACAATAAGTCCTAGTTACTCGCAAAAACCCCTGACACAAAGATACATAATAACATGATCCATTAATAAATGAAAAAACAATTGCAAAACAAAATAATTTTGAAAAAATATTTTTTCAGAGAAGCCCAAGTTGCTGAAAAGTAACGTTGAGCCCCGATGGATCCGATGGCAAAGTGTGGTCAAAAATTTTAAAATTATATAAAATAATTAATGAGACACTTTCGGATAATATAAATGTATCTTATAATGAGATAAACTACCTCAAAGACAAACAGCCCCCCTCAAAAAAGGCTGTTGCCAATGAAAACAAACAGTGTAAACACAGAAGAAAACATGACTCCAGGCACTGAAAAAACTGGCCCGGAATCAGTCCTCAATTACACTCTATCTGATGCAAAACAGAGACTCCCAGGGGAGAATCTGCAGAACATCAGATGGAAGATGCAGAACACAAACGTTATACACCCATGGGTGAAAACGTAACTATGGGGAAAATAACAGAAAACATTCTGTAACCAAGCAACTCTCCCAGGGAAATTTTAGAAATGAAACTTCTCAAAAATATGCCAAAAGCATGGGAGAATTGCAAGGGGGGACTTTAGAAGGTTAGGGGAGAGGAAACACTGAATAAGCAGTGCAACAATTAGCAAGAATGACAACAAGAGGCGTTTGCCTCGAAAATAGGCAACTTAACATAATTTTAACAAAAAATTTTAAGTACAGCCCTGATTATTTTTTGCCACTTCTTTTTTCCTCTCCTCCTTCTATCCTCCTTAGAATCACATTTTCTCCAAGAATTACGTGTCTGGCATCCTTTAAACTGAGATTTACAAGCACAAAGATCAGTGAGATGTTGACTGATGAAGGGCCAAACAGAGAATGATATTTGGCGCCAATTTCGGGACGACTGCGTCACTGCGCATGCGCAGTAGAGTCGTACTATGGAGGTCCTTTAGGACATGATTTCTTTTTGTTTTGGATGCAAATTTTGGGGATTGGGGGGCAAAATTTGTGTTTGGCCCTGGTTTTTGTGGAGTTAGCACCAGCTAAGTCTGGGTCATTGGTACAGTATAAAAATATTTAGGCTCTGATAAGGAGCCCTAATAAGAACTTGCACACTCAATTTGAAAAAAACTTGAATGAGACCTCCATAAGGATGCTGTATACCAAATCTACAAAGATTGTGACTGGTGGATCAGAAGAAGATTTTCAAAGAGAATTCAGATTGCACCAAGATAAAATTCAGGCTCCCATGGGCAAGTAGCCCATATATCAACCCAGGGACATAATTTGAACACACTTGAGTCTGACCTGTATAAGCATGCTGAATACAAGATATCAAAAGTTTGTCAGATGAAGAAGGTTTTCAAAGAGTCTTCCTCATATTGCACAAAGTTAAAATTACTTGTGGATCTGAAGAAGGTATTCAAACATTATTCCTCATATTGTAATAAGTTGAAATTTGAGCTCTCATAGGGAGCCTGAAACAGGAACCCAGGTACTTGATTTGAACAGATTTGAATCTGACCCCCAGGATGCTGAGTTCTAAATATCAAAAGATTCTCACTGGTGGGTCAGAAGATTTTGATAAAGAGCCCAAATATGAATCCAGGGACTCGATTTATCCATAACATTGTGTATGAACACTCCAGAGGAGGGAACAAATTATAAAGGACACCTGTAGTCTTGCTCCCTTTTTAAATGCTTTCTCCACTTATAAGGCATCTTTTTTCAACTGGATAGGGAGTGGACAAACAAAATTATTTTAAATATGAATACAGTCAAACAGGTCAAACAGCTTCAGTGTGCATCTTAATGGTTTGAGAACTTTCTCCCAAACTATTAACTGGTGGAACGCTAAATATTTCAGCAATCGTAATTTGTGACTTGAATATTTTTTTTCCAAGATAGCATGCTACCAGCAAGAGGAGCCTTAGTTTAGCAAGATGTTATTCATAAATAATTGTTTTATTACCATTTATTGGAGAGTGCCTGTTGGCACTCCAATAAATTGTGACAAAATCATTTTATGTATATTTTTTTTTCTGCAGCTAATTAAACAAGTTAATGCATACAGTGTAAAGCCACTCAAGTTGCTTTCAGCACTTTTCAGTAGAGCCATGATCATGGCATCTGGTAGTCAACCAGTTAAAATTCTTCACTTGCTCTGGTCGTACTCTGATCACTCTACCCAGGGAAGAAAAATGATGCAATGGACTAGCCCATTAAGATCAATATCATTTTCAGGTTTTTGGCTGTAAATGACAACAGCACCAGTATCAAGTCAAGTTAAGGTATAGCTGGGCAGTATTTTGGTTATCCGACTGGGTTCCAGTTTTTGCAACAAACCGTAAAACCAAACCTCAAGACCCAGCCAAAACTGTCTGCATGGTTTTACTGTGTGCATGCATAAACTGATAAAACTATCCAGGGCTTATATTTTGTTTAAATTTGTGAGAATCCATTTGGATTCTTGTGAAAATGGTTGCAAGAATCCATACCTACTTACTACTATGAGTGTCCCAGGATCCCATGACACCACCATGGTTGAACCACTGTTGTATACTGATAACACATGTTAACATTTTACCCAACACACCTTTTTAATTTTTAAAACTAAATTTGATAATTTTTAAACAATAAATAAATAGATGATAAAATAATTAGATGAACAACATTTACCAATAAAATCTTACAAATATGGCTGTCATTGGAACCGGCTCATTGAGCCGGTTCCAATGACAGCCATATTTGTAAAATTGTATTGACATAGTGTCAGGATATTTCAGGTCATGTTAGTCTTCTGCTGGTTAATTTGTTGCCGCTGTGTTAAATAAAGGGTTAAATTGACGCAATTCTTTTCACACGAATCCTAGCAGAGGTGCAGCGAGAATCTACATGGATTCTCGCCGGTTTTATTGCGTGAATCTTTGTGCGAATCGATTCTCGTCGAAATTTTAGCCCTGCTATCTTACATGGAGGGAACTAGACTATTGGCCCCAATGGACTCTCATTACTTAGTGAATACCACAAAGGGGCAGATATGTAATTTTCCCCCTGTCACATTTTCTTCCTTATGGACCTGTCCATCGGTCGAGTCAATAGGGGAAGAAATTTGACAATGAAAACACAACATAGTTAAGATGAATGTTATTCATTTGTTACCCCAATTTATGGGGCTTTTTTTACTCAACTGATCCCCTAAAACTCCTAAGAATGGTCAAATGAAAGATAGGCCGAACCCAATGGATATTCTACAGTCAAGACTTTTTGTTGTGTGTTGTACCATACAAACTATTGGGAATTTTTTCCAAGTTAAGAAGCCTGAGATGTTATTTAACACATGTTCTTAACATAGAAAAACTCAACTGAACCCAAACAGAAATGGTAACTGAATCTGAAAATAACTAAAAGCCTCTAAGTTATATTTATATCTTAACCCTTTCCGACTCCAGTTATCGTGATGTTTTAAAATCCCGTAGAATCAGGCTTTTGCAATATCAAACGCAATCATTAAAAGTCGGAGTACATAATATTATGTACCGTAGTCGTTTCATAGTCAAATTTTCATACATAATATTACATAATTTTAACCTAGTCGCAAAGGGTTAAGGGCCCCTTTCCCATTTTTCCTACTTCAGAACAGGTGCTCTTAATATTCATCATAAGAAAGTCCTATTGATGAGAGACAAATTATCTATGAAGCGGTTTCTAGTCAAGTCTTGGCTGTCTTCCCAGGCAGCCTCGACTTGACTAGAAATCACTGTTAAGCCACTGTGCTGTAGGTTATTGGTAATTCAGGACCCATGTCCATCCCTTAGGGGTTAATTTATCACACAAATATTTCAAGAATAAAGAAAACATATGAATAAGATTTACAAACTTACTTTTTAATAAAGTGGTTCACTTTCAGAACACCAAGAAGAACTTTTATTTTTGAATAAACTTCTTGTAGATCAATGGACATCATATAATCTTCCACAACCATGGATATTTTAATAGCTTCAAGAAAATATAAATTTTTTGTGTTAGAAAATTGACAAAGTTATCCAAAAATCATTAAGAAATATTTGATAGTTTTTGAATACGATTCACCCTTGAAACACACAACCAGAACTCCTATCATATATTATGTTTATTCACAAGCTACTTGCATTAAATAGAGCTCAATATTTTAGCAATGACTTACATGGACTAAAGAAGAGGATATGAAATGAGAGCTTTTCTAAAATGATCTTCATGAAATGTGAGTTTCAAAAATATCAGTCAAGAGGAACATTAAAAAATAATTTGTTTCTCAGACATTTCCCTCCTCTTTGAAAATCTGCCTCATTGGAAAACACTCAACCTATAGTTAAATGAAATCAGTAACTGGGCTGGCAGGCACATGGGCAGGCAGAGGGGTGGGCATAACCTTTCTCATTAGCGCAATAACTTCAACAAATATCAATGGATTTGGTCAATATTTGGTATGTTAGACTTTCTTTACAATGTCTTGGAACAAGTTTGAAAACTGGTGGGGTTTGGCCATACTGAGGGGAGTTATGGCCCTTAATTAATTTCTGCCTGTTTTTAGCTCATGGGAGCGATAACTTGTACAAATATCAATACATCTGCTCAATATTGGTATGTGAGACTTCCTTAACAATGTCTAAAGGAGTCTGAAAACAGTGTGGTCTGGTCATACTGAGTGGAGTTATGGCCCTTAATTTGTTAATTTTTGCCTTTTTAACTGGCCTGGAGGGCCTGACAGTGAGGTATCTGCATCACTTTGTTAACATGTTGTCATTATTTGTTTTACGCTTATTTGTTTTACAAGGATTGGCGAGCAAGTTATGCAACTTATATTAATGGCTATCCTTGTCCCAATAGTGCAGGTGTGTAGAATGACCTTCGATCTGGTAACTTCATGGCCTTGCTATTCTAGAACACTACAATGGGATTTTTGCCTGCACAGATTGTGTCTCTTTATGCACAGAGGACAGCCATTTTACATACCCATCTGACAGGATGGTATGCTGTGACTGCACCAACCCCCACAACTGATGCTGCCATATTTCCTTGGTTGTGAAGAGTTCCAAATGATTTTGCATTACTTCATAACAAACCAAATGAAAGTGTCAATGACACTGTAGCTCAACTTGTCAAGACATGTACATGTATAGTATGTGACACAGCAATGACAAACATCTAGGTAATGACCTGATAACAAAGGTACATATAAAGTATTGTAACAGTCTGTACATAAATACTGACTATAGCCTGTAACAAACGTATAGGTAAAGTATGGTAAAGGTTGGTGACAGTCAGATGCTAAACTAGAAAAGAAATCTTTGAGTCCCAGAGAGGGTCTGACTGAACCCCAAAATATTTGTTCTCATAGCACAGTGATAACAAAGGCACCCCAAAACACACTCATTCCTGTCCCAAGGTGAAAACAAAGGCACCCAAGAAGTTTCATGAAGATCAGTTCATAAATACAAGCTGTAAGAAGTTGTGACAAAAAACTGATTGGACCTAATTTCGGTACAAAATGGCCACTGGCAGCCATCTTGAATTTTGGACCGCACTCAGAAACACTCGTTCTCGTCCTAAGGTGATAACAAAGGTACCCAAGAAGTTTCGTGAAGATCGGTTGATAAATACAGCCTCTGGCCCGAGCCATATAGACATGTGCACTTACAGTGTATAAGTAGTACTAAATAAATCAAAATTCATCTAATTTGCATAATTTCTGCACGAGAAAAAAACCTGTACTGTATGTGATGTATCCCATTTTACTAAACATTCATACGAAAATTTATTCAAATCAGAACTTTCATACAGAAGTTCTGTACAGAAGACTGATTGCACTGATTTTGGTACAAAATGGTTGCTGGTGGCCATCTTGAATTTCAGACCACACCCAAAACCACTCGTTCTCATCCCACGGTGATAACAAAGGTACCCAAGAAGTTTCGTAAAGATCGGTTCATAAATACGGCCTCTAGCCTGAGCCGTATAGGAGTTGTGTACAAAAAACTGATTAGACCTAATTTCGGAACAAAATGGCCACTGGCAGCAATCTTGAATTTTGGACCGCACTCAGAAACACTTGTTCTCGTCCCAAGGTGATAACAGAGGTACCCAAGAAGTTTTGTGAAGATCGGTTGATAAATACAGCCTCTAGCCTGAGCCGTATTGACATGTGTACTTACTGTGTGTAAGTAGCACTGAAAAAATCTAATTTGCATAATTTCTGCGCGAAAAAAAACCTGTATTATATGTGATGTATTCCATAGTACTAAACATGCACACAAAAAAATTTTCAAATCAGCGCTTTCATATGGAAGTTCTGTGCAAAAATCTGCTTGCATCTAATTTTGTACAAAATGGCTGCCATCGGCCATCTTGAATTTTGGACCGCACCCAAAAACAATCGTTCTCGTCCCGCAGTGATACCAAAGGCACCCAAGAAGTTTCGTAAAGAACGGTTTATAAATACAGCCTCTAGCCCGAGCCGTATTGGCATTTGCACTTACAGTGCTGAAAGTAACACTAAAATACATCAAAGTTAGTGTAATTTGCATAATTCATGTACGAGAAAAAAACCCCGTATTATATGTGATGTATCCCATGGTACTAAACATTCAAACAAAAAATTATTCAAATCAGCGCTTTCATGTGGAAGTTCAGCGCAAAAATCTGATTGCACCTAAGTCTGTACAAAATGGCCGCCAGCGGCCAACTTGAATTTCGGATCGGACCCAAAAACACTCCTCATTCTCGTCCCACGGTCATAACAAAGGTACCCAAGAAGTTTTGTAAAGATTGGTTCATACATACGGCCTCTAGCCCGAGCCGTATTGAATTGTTGACGGACAGACTGGCCATGGCATAAGCTCAAATTTGGCTTTGCCAAAGTTGAGCTAAAAGTTAAAAAATTTATAGTAATTTATATATTTTTTATACTTACCAATGACCCAGACATAGCTGGTGCTGATTCTCAAAATCTAGGGCCAAACACAAATTTTGCCCCCCAGTCCCCAAAATTTGCATCTAAAACCGAAAATAACATGTCCTAAATGGTCCTCCATACTTTTCCTCCACTGTGCATGCGCAGTGTCAAGGAGGTCTCGAAATTGGCGCCAATTATCATTCTTACAAGCAGTGCCTGGTCAGTGCTATGTACTCAGCAGGGAGGTACGAGTTCCCAACTCCTGGGAGGGCCATCCCCGTCTGGGTCATTGGTAAGTATAAAAAATATATAAATTACTATAAATTTTTTAACATTTTTATACTGTACCAATGACCCAGACATAGGCTGGACGGCCTAGGACATAGAGGAAAATCCAATAAGCTCAACTATATATAATAGAGTTATCCCCTCGAGGAGAAAAGGAGGATTAGGCTTTATATGAATCTTTCTTATTTATGACAAATTAGAAAGACACAACACCTTTCATAATTGAGCATAATAACATCCATGTTCTCTATTAACATCCAGTATAACCCTTTATACTAATTATTTTTAAAGTAAGCCAATAAATAAAGTAAGTCCAGAGAATTGAGACTCTTTATACTCATTAAAAGTGTCCGAGGATTGTATATTAATGCCCCTTTGACACGTGACATATACAAATGCTTCACACCGAGCTACACTTTAAAAATATGACATGAATGAATTTAAACATTAGCTTTACACTTTAAAACCATCCCGGTACCGACTCAGAATTACTGACTCCAGAGGAGGTATCCCCTTGCTTTTCACTGTAAAGCAGGTGACCTAAGGGAAAACCCTCTCCCCCCCCCCCCTTCCCCTTGCTCTGGGTCAAATAGCCCAGAGCGAAGAGGGCAGCAGGACAGAGTCACTGCCGGAACAGAAAGCCTGCATAACTATAGTTGCAACTGTTTAGTGGACGACATTCTGAGCAACAGATAACGGACCTAAACAATGCAGGTCTCCAGAAATGGACTCAATATTTCTGAGATAAAAATTCGGGAATGTGGATGGCTGAGACCAATATGCAGCCTTCATTAAATCTGTAATAGCAACACTATTTGCGTAAGCCCAAGATGCAGAAAGAGCTCTTACTTCATGAGCTGAAATCTTAAGCACAGACTGCTGAGTTGAAGAGAGATTTTCATAAGCAGTATGGATAGTTAATTGAATCCATCTAGCAATAGAATGGACCGTTATGTCCTTTCTATTAGGCATCAGAGACAGAAAGAAGCGTTTTCGTCCCTTTCTGATAAATTGTGATCTTCGTTTATAAATACGTAAAGCTCTAACCGGACAGAGTAAAGGCCTATGCCCGTCTGAAGACGAAAGGGCCTTAATAACAATAGGTTCCGGATATTTATTAGGAGATTGATTCTTAGCCAAAAATCCAACATTAGTAGTAAAGGTAATAGTGTTCCCGACACTACGAAAGTGAGAATCGTCCACAGATAGTGCATGAAGCTCACTGACTCTTCTAGCAAAACAGAAAGCTAAGAGAAATGCTGTCTTATAAGATAAGAATTTGAAGTCCACTGCCTCAAGAGGCTCAAATGGCTTTTCTTTTAGTTTAAGAAGAACCCAAGCTAAATTCCATTTAGGATTTAATCTAAGGGTTCTAGGTCTATTTATCAAGAAGTTTAAAACTAATTTAGATAAAGAGACATTAGATCCAATTTGTAAACTATCATGGTGTGCATAAGTATCAGATAACATAGACCTATAACCTTTAATAATAACAGGCTGCAGTTTGATCTCATCAAACAAGTATACTAGAAAGTTTGCAATGTCTGGAATGGAGGGATCAAAAATGTCAACAGAATGATCTCTACACCAACGACAAAAGACCTTCCACTTAGCCGCATAGTTTAGCGAAGAGGAGGTCCTCCTACAGTTAGAAATTGCGTCCACTGCTCGTCCTGTAAAATGCTTGCCGTGCAAGAAGGACCGCACAACGGAAATACGTGAAGGTTGAGACCTTGCGGGTTGTGATGTAGTTGACGCGATTTCCCCTGGGAAAGAAGATCCTCTCATGGAGGAAGCTTCCGCGGTATGTCCCACAGCAGACACCTGAGTAGATTTATCCATGGTCTCTGTGGAGACAGAGATGCTACCAACAGAATTTTGCATTGAGATTGTTTTATCTTTAGCAATATCTGCTGAATCAATGGCGCTGGAGGATACGCATATCCTATCATTCCGTCCCACAAGATCGATAGAGCGTCTACTGCATATGCTCGAGGATCCGGACATGGTCTGCAACTGATTGTTGAGCTGTGTCGCAAATAAGTCTATCATTGGCCGCTCCCATTGGTAGCAAATCTGATTAAATACCTGTTTGTTGAGAGTCCATTCTGACGGCAACAAGCGACCCTTCCGTGAAAGGGAGTCTGCTAATACATTCAGACGACCCGGAATATGACGGTCCGAAAGTAGAACTTGGTGTTCTAGTACAAACAGAAGGATTCTTTCAGTTAAACTGAATAACGGAACGGAATGAGTGCCTCCATAGTTCCGAATATATGCTACTACTGTCGTATTGTCGGACAAGATTTGGACATGTGCTTTCTGAATAATGTTCATCCAATGACATAGTGCAAGCCAAATTGACATCATTTCTTTGATGTTTATGTGCTTGCCTAGAAACTGCGGATCCCAAAGACCCCGGCACTTCGAATCCGTTGGGATCAATATTGCACCCCAACCTGTTTGACTGGCATCCGTCATAATAGTAAAACTCGGATCCGGCAACTGCAGTGGAACTCCCTGAGTCAACCACCGAATGCTTGCCCAAGTCTGAATCTCTTGTTTCACTTGATTTGACAAGAGAACGTCTATATCGAGCGAATGAATCTTTACTCTCCAATTCTGAGTCAAGAAAATTTGGAGAGGACGAGTGCGTAACCGCCCCATCGGAATGAGATCCGCAGCGGCTCCGCACAGACCTATTAGTCTCATGAATTCTCTCGCTGTGACTTTGTCTGAGTGAAGACAATAGTGAGCGTAACAACTGATTAATTTCGCTCTGGTTAACGGCAGACGAACGAGATTGTTGTGCGTCTCGAAGCTCATTCCCAAGTGGGTGAATGACTTGGACGGCACCAGATCCGACTTCTCCTCGTTTATTATAAAACCGAGACGTCCGAGTAATAGAAGCAGATTCTGCACATCGTTCTGAAGTGTTAACTCGTTGCCGTACCTCTGAAGAATGTCGTCCAGGTAGGCCGACGTTACCGCAGACGAATGAGCTCGGAAATGTATCATTACCGAGTTCATTATTCGAGTGAAAGCCCAGGGCGCTAGGTTCAAACCGAAGCACATCGCTCGGAACTGATATACAACTCTTAGGACTGCGAAGCGTAGATACTTTCTGAATGTTGGATGTACCATGACGTGAAAGTACGCATCCTTTAGATCTATGCTTGTGGCGTAGTCGTTCACCCGAATACTCGCTCTGACTGATCGAATTGTTTCTATATAGAACTTCGGAGCGACGATCAGCTTGTTTATCCAGCTCAGATCTATGACTGGATGGAACGAGCCGTCTGGTTTCGGAACCAGAAACAGATGGCTGTAGAAACCCGGTGATTCCTGGTCTTCTACGACCTCTACCGCGTTCTTCTCCAGAAGAGACTGTACTTCTGATCGAAGAGTGTCTCTTTTCTGCAGATTTGACGGAAGCGGAGTCCATTTTGGACTTCGAGTGAATGGAGGCTTTCGTTTGAAGGATATTCTTAGTCCTTCCGAAATTACCCCTCGAACCCAGGGGTCGTCCGTAATTGACGCCCAATTGTTTATAAAACGCGACAATCTTCCGCCTACCGGAACACGATAGAGGTTCATACCATCACCTCCTGGACCTGCGAGGCTTGCGGAAGGAGAAACTACGTCCTCCACGACCCGCACCTCGCCTCGTCGACCTAGGGGCGTCTGACCGGTTATCTCGGCCAGAATAACATCCCCTACGTGAGTCGTTGCCTTGACGGTCTCTAGAATAAGACCTAGAGGACGCATAGGAACCTCTATAGGAACTTCCCTTGGGCGTACTTGTCCCAGAAGTGCCTGTCTTACTCTTTTCTGCTGTATCCGACTTTTTAGAAGCGGATTTGAATAGCAGAGAATCCGAAGCTTTCTTAGTTATCTGATCATAGATTGCTGAAAACTTGCCGTCGAAGAGAAGCTCTCCGGAGACCGAAGCGACTCTGAGAGAGTTTTTCACCTTACCATCCACGCACGTGGATGTAGCTAGTGCCGCGTCACGTCTAACCAACTCCAGGTTTGCCACTGAAAGGGCGGAGTTATACGTGGAATAAGCTATTGCCCTTGAAAGAACTCTTAATGAGGATTGTATATCCTGGAATTCTTTCCCTTGAAGACGTAATGATAACGCTTTAGTATGGTGATCTGCGTAAGATAAAGCATCTGAGTTAACTCTATTAGACATAACTGTTGTTTCCAACGTCGTGGTTAGAATTGACATAGATGACGGTATAGACAATTCTAGGTCTTCAGCCTGGTCGTCTAGACGCAGAGGAACTCTCGGTATGCCCTGTCCTGCCGTTTCAAATTTATTCCTTGAATTGATGAAAGGCAGATGTAGAGCATTTGCGGACAAGAAACCATACTTGCTCGTTTTGGTAGCAAGCTTATAAAGAGCGTCATTCAATAATTCAAATGTTCTTGTGACATTATTGGACTGTGTCGGAAACTCAGGGACGATGTCCCTAAACCGATCAAAAAATTCTGTGTCCAGTGACGCTATCAGTCTCTAATCTGGCATCGCAGCATTCTGGTCCGACGGAACAACCTCTGGAAGATAATGCCGGATAAAATCTACGGCAGCTTTATGTTGTTCCGAAAGGGAAAGCTCCAGATCCTCTGAATCCCTTTCGCCATCCTGTCGGACCCTATGAAGTTCTCGGTCATCCGTACCTGATGCTTCAGCGGAGCGTACTGACCCAGCGTCATCGGATAATTCCTGATCCGACAGAGATTCTGTCGTCTGCTGGGATGCTGCGATAAGTTGTGCTATTTGTGATAGCACATCCGTCACTGAGGCCTGTGGAGCAGCGGTCTTACGTTGCTTTGCCGCTGGAAGCTGCCTGGACGTTGACTCCTGCATACTTCTTTTATGCGAACGTCCGGAGTCTACAGGCCTCGTGTCCCTGGCTACTGGATGGTGTGACCTGGTCGCCGTGGAATCCCTGATCGGCGAAGCTGGCTGGATATCCGTGGTCACGTAGCCAACGGATGTTGTTGTACGAGAGAGGGATCTCTCTCGCTCGCAGCCCGGATGAACCTGGACGAGCTAGGAACCGAACTAATAGGCTTCCTCTGTTCTATCCTCTGATCCGTCGTCACTGGGTGTGCACTTTGTGTTATTATAGTGCTCGCATCACCCAAATCTCCTTCCTGGACCGCAACAGACGAACCCGGCTGCCGAGCCATTCGATGAATGGCCGCTACACCGGGCGAGCTAGCGGACGCCAATGCCGTCGATCCTACTGAGGACCTCTTAGGCAATTGACGTATTTCCATGAGCACTTTTGCCGCTAGCTCTTCATTTAACTGTGACGACGGAGGCACACTTTTGGAAGACATCATAGAAACATCACCCTGTTCTTGTTCCTCTGAAAAAGAGATTGAAAAACTAGAGTGACCCTGCGGAGAAAAGACCGGCATGGCCTTTTCCCCGCTAACAACATACCGTGACACACGTTTCCAATGTTTGTCATCCCAATTGACACACACTGAGCAGGAGTTAGTGCGAGTACACTGACTACAATTAATACAATGATTATGAAAGTCAGAGGAAGATTTCCTCTTATTACAATTTGAACAATATCCTTTCATTGTGAAAAGAACACAAACAGTCCTAGAACTTGCACCAACCCCTGAAAACAAAGATACATAATAACATGATCCATTAACATATAGAAAAAATAATTGAAATCAAAAAAAATTTTGGAAAAAATATTTTTTTCAGAAAAGCCCAAGTTTCTGAAAGTAACGTTGAGCCCCAATGGATCCCAAAAAAGCCTAAGTGTCGACAAAATTTTTTAAAATATTTCAAAAAAATTAATGCAACACTTACATATAATAATAATGTATCTTGTTATGATTAAACTAATACAAAGACAAGAAATCACTCTCAACAGAAACCGCTGTCAATGTAAACAAGAAGTGCATAAAAACCGGAAACATGACTCCAGGCACTGATAAACATGGCCCAAAATCAGTTACCAATTACAACACTATCTGATGCAAAACAGAGACTTCCCAGGAAGAAACTGCAGAACATCAGATGGTAGATGCAGAACACAACGCCTAAACACCCATGGGTGAGGACGTAAACATGGGGAAAAAACAGAATTCATTCTGTTACCAAGCTAAAACTCCCAGGAAATTTTAGTAATAATATTACAGAAAATATGCCAAAAGCATGGGAGAATAGCAAGGGGGGACCAAAGGAAAGGGAGAGAGGAAACACTGAACAAGCAGTGTAACTTAATAGCAATAATGACAACAACAGGCCCATGCCTTGAAATTAGGTAACATAACATAATTTCATAAAAAAAATTTAAGTTACAGCCCTGATTATTTGCTGCCACTAATTTTTCCTCTCCTCCTTCTATTTCCTCTTTAGATCCACCATTTCTCTAATATTTATGTGTCTGGCATCATTTAAACTGAGATTTACAAGCACAAATATCAGTCAGATGTGAACTGATGAAGGGCCAAACAAAGAATGATAATTGGCGCCAATCTCGAGACCTCCTTGACACTGCGCATGCGCAGTGGAGGAAAAGTATGGAGGACCATTTAGGACATGTTACTTTCGGTTTTAGATGCAAATTTTGGGGATTGGGGGGCAAAATTTGTGTTTGGCCCTAGATTCTGAGAATTAGCACCAGCTATGTCTGGGTCATTGGTACAGTATAAAAATATGGTCATACATTTTTTGTACTGAAAATAAACACCTTCTATTAAATAAATCATACAAGTGATTTAGATTTATAAAAAAGCTGAAAAATTAACATTTTACTAATGATCCGGCCACATTCCCACAGTATAATTTACAATTTAAGCAGCTGAGCAGCTACAAAAAGGCTTTTTTCAAAATGTTCAACAAAAACCATATCATGCATCCCACCACCCCCCTCACCTGTTGAAACAAGCTTGTTGAGCTCATTCCAATGAGAGATCACATGATATGGTTTTGTTAAACTTTTTTTAAAAAGTTAGATAAAAAAATAATTAAAATAACAAATTTTGATATCGTGCATGTTGAGTAATGGGTTAAAAAATTAACGGCCCCTTTAAACCTGCAGGGACACACTACAATGACAGAAGACAAATTCAAACTCAATACCTCCAGATCAGAAAACTGTGAGAACCATGCTATTAAAGCACCCCATAATTGCCAATATACCTGTGATGCAATTACTGGGACATAGAATAAATAAATAATACCAAAAAAAGTTAAAAGTTAAAAAATTTATAGTAATTCATATATTTTTTATACTTACCAATGACCCAGACATAGCTGGTGCTAACTCGTAAAAATGTAGGGCCAAACACAAATTTTGCCCCCAATCTCCAAAATTTGCATCTAAAACCAAAGAAAACATGGCCCTCCATACTTCACCTCTACTGCGCATGCGCAGTGTCAAGGACGTCCCGAAATTGGCGCCATTAATCATTCTTATAATCAGTGCCTGGTAAGCGCTATGTACTCAGCGGGGAGGTATGAGTTCCCAACTCCTGGGAGGGCCATCCCCGTCTGGTTCATTGGTAAGTATAAAAAATATATAAATTACTATAAATTTTTTAACATTTTTATACTGTACCAATGACCCAGACATAGCTGAATAGTAAAAAGGCTGGAGGGCCTAGGACATAGAGGACAATCCAATAAGCTCAACTATATAAAATAGAGTCATCCCCTCGAGGGGAAAAAGAGTATTAGGCCTTACATGTATCTTTCTTATTTATGATAAATTAGAAAGACACAACACCTTCCATAATTGAGCATCATAACATCCATGTACTCTATTAACATCCAGTATAATCCTTATACTAATAATTTTTAAAGTAAGCCAAAAAATAAAGTTAGTCTAGAGAATTGAGACTCTTTATACCCTTTTAAAAGTGTCCGAGGATTGTATAATAATGCCCGTTTGACACGTGATATATTCAAAAGCTATACTTTAAAAACTATGACCTGAATGAATTTTTAAAAGATAAACTTATCACTTTAAAACCAGCCCAGTAACAGCTCAGAATTACTGACTCCGGAGGAGGTATCCCCTTGTTTTCATAATAAAACAGGTGACCCAAGGGAACACCCCCCCCCCCCCCCTTCTCCTTGCCCTGGGTCAAATAGCCCAGAGTGAAGAGGGCAGCAGGACAGAGTCACTGCCGGAACAGAAAGCCTACCTAGCTATAGGTGCAACTGTTAAGTTAACAACATTCTGAGCAGCAGATAATGGACCTAAACAATGCAGGCCTCCAGAAATGGACTCAATATTTCTGAGATAAAAATTCATGAATGTGGATGGCGGAGACCAATATGCAGCCTTCATTAAATCTATAATAGCGACACTATTTACGTAAGCCCAAGATGTAGAAAGAGCTCTTACTTCATGAGACGAAATCTTAAGCACATACTGCTGAGTTAATGATAGATTACCATAAGCAGTACCGATAGTTAATTGAATTCATTAGCAATAGAATGGACCGTCATGTCCTTCTATTAGGCATCAAAGACAGAAGAAGCTTTACATCCTTACTGATAAACTGAGATCTGTTTATAAATACGCAAACTCTAACCGGACAGAGTAAAGGCCTATGCCCGTACGAAGACGGAAGGACCTTAATAACAATAGGTTCCGGATATTTATTAGGAGCCTGATTCTTAACCAAAAATCCAACATAAGTAGTAAAGGAAATAGTGTTTCCAAAACTACGAAAGTGAGAATCGTCCACCGATAGTGCATGAAGCTCACTGACTCTTCAGTAGAAGAGAAGACTAAGAGAATTACTGTCTTAAAAGGCCAGAATTTGAAAACTACTGTTTCCAGAGGCTCAAATGGTTACTTAGCTGAATAAGAACCGAAGCTAAATTCCGTATAGGAATTAATCTAAGGATTCTAGGTCTATTTATCGAAAAGTTTCTAACTGACTTAGATAAAGAGACATAAGACTCAATTGTAAACTATCATGGAGTGCATAGGTATGAGATAACATAGACCTATAACCTTAATAGTAACAGGCTGCAGTTGATCTTGTCAAACAAGAATACTAGAAAGTTTGCAATGTCTAGTATGGAGGGATCAAAAATATCAACATAATGATCCCTACACCAACGACGGAAGAGCCTCCACTTTAGCCGCATAGTATAGCGAAGAGGAGGTTCTCCTACAGTAAGAAATCGCGTCCATTGCTCGTCCTGTACAATGCTTGCCGTGCAAGAAGGACCACACAACGGAATACGTGAAGGTTGAGACCTTGCGGGTTGTGATGAAGTTGACACGATTTCCCCAGCGAAAGAAAATCCTCTCATGGAGGAAGTTTTCGCGGTCAGTCCCACAGCAGACACCTGAGTAAATTTATCCACGGTCTCTGTGAAGACAGAGATGCCACCAACAGAATTGTATTGTGGATGTTTATCTAGGCAATACTTGCTGAATCAACAGCGCTGGAGGATACGCATATCCTATCATTCCGTCCTATTAGATCAATAGAGCGTTAACTACATAAGCTCAGAGATCCGGACATGGAAACACATACGTCTGCAATTGATTAGTGAGTTGTGTCGCAAATAAATTATCATTGGGCGCTCCCATTGATAGCAAATCTGATTGAATACTTGTTTGTTGAGAGTCCATTCTGACGGCAACAAGCAACCCTTACGTGAAAGGGAGTCTGCTAATACAAGCAGACGACCCGGAATATGGCAGACCGAAGCAGAACATGGTGTTCTAGAACAAACAGAAGGATTCTTTCCGTTAAATTGAATAACGGAACCGAATGAGTGCCTCCCTGGTTCCGGAGATATGCAACTACTGTCGTATTATCGGACAGGATATGGACATGCATTTCTGAATAATGTTCATCCAATGACATAGTGCAAGCCAAAATAACATCATTTCCTGGAAGTTAAGTGCTTGCCTAGAAACTGCGGAACCCAAAGACCCTGGCACTTCGAATCCGTTGGGATCAATATTGTACCCCAACCTGTTTGACTGGCATCCGTCATAATCATAAAACTCAGAACCGGCAACTGCAGTGGCACTCTCTGAGTCAACCACCGAATGTTTGCCCAAGTCTGAATCTCTTGTTACACTTGATAGACAAGAGAACGTGTATATCGAGCAATTCATAGATTGCTGAAAGGTTGCCGTCGAAGAGAAGCTTCTCCGAGACCGAAGCGACTCTGAGAGAGTTCTTCACCTTACTATCCACGCGCGTGGATGTAGCTAGGGCTGCGTCACGTCTAACCAACTCCAGGTTGCCACTGAAGGGTGGAGTTATACGTGAAAAAACTACTGCCCTTGAAAGAATTCTCATTGAGGATCATATCCTGGAATTCTTTCTCTTGAAGACGTAATGATAACGCCTCAGTAAGGTGGTCTACGTATGATAAAGCGTCTAAGTTAAGTCTGTTAGACATCATTGTCGTTTCCAACGTCGTGGTTGGAATTGACATAGACGGCAAAAAAGATAATTCCCAGTCTTCAGCCTCGCCGTCTAGATGCATAGGCACTTTCGGTATGCCCTGTTCTGCCAATATAAATTTATTTCCCTAGAATTGATGAAAGGCAGAATAGAACACTGCGGACAAGAAACTAGACTAGCATGTTTGGTGGCAAGCTTATATATAGCGCCGTTCAATAATTTGAATGTTCCAAAGACATTATTGGACTGTGTCGGCAACTCAGAGACAATGTCCCTGAACCGATCCAAAACTCTGTGTCCAATGACGCTATTAGTCTCTTATCCAGCATTGCAGCAATGTAGTCCGATGGAACAACCTCTGGAAGATAATGCCGGAAGAAATGTATGGCAGCTTCTGTTGTTCCGAAAGGGAAAGCTCGAAATCGTCCGAATCCCTTTTGCCATCCTGTCGGACCCTATGAAGTGTTCAGTCGTCCGTACCTGATGCAACAGCGGAACGCACCGACCCAGCGCCGTCGGATTATTCGTGATCTGACCGAGAATCTGTCGTCTGCTGGGATGCTGCGATAAGCTGTGCTATTTTGGATAGCACGTCCATCACTGAGGCCTGTGGAGAAGCGGTCTTACGATGCTTTGCCGCTGGAAGCTCCGTGTTCGTTACCCCGTGCATACTTCTATTATGCGAGCGACCGGAGTGTACAGGCCTCGTGTCCCTTGGCTACCGGATGGCGTGACCTGTTCGCCGTGGACACTGAATGACGAAGCTGGCCGGATACTCGAGGTCACGTAGCCAATGTGCGGTCGTGTGTGCTGCTGTGAGGATGAGGAAGCATTATTGACAGTCTCTCGGACTGTCTATATAACGGAGCGTCCCGAGCGGCGGACATATGCTCCGAATGCGAAATGTCTGTACCACAACATCCGGTCCCATATGTTGTTGTACAAGAGAGGGACCTCTCTCGCTCGCAGCCCGGACGGACCTGGACGAGCTAGGAACCGGACTAACAGGCTTCCTCCGATCTCTCCTCTAATCCGTCATCACTGGGTGTGTACTAAAGTCTATTATAGTGCTCGCATCAGTCAAATCTCCTTCCTAGACCGCAACGGACGAACCCGACTGCCGAACCATTCGATGAATGGACGCTACACCGGGTGAGCTAGCGAATGTCAACTCCGTCGACCCTACTAGGGACCTCTTAGGCGATTGACGTATTCCATGAGCACTTATTGCCGCTAGCTCTTCATTAACTATGACAACAGAGGCACACTTTTGAAAGACATCTCAGTAACTTTGCGAACAAGAAACCAGACATGCTTGTTAATAGCAAGCATATAAAAATATATAGCGTTGTTCAATAATTCGAAAGTTTCTGTGACATTATTGGACTGTCGGAACTGAGGGACGATGTCCCTGAACCGAACCAAAAATTTCTGTGTCCACCGACGCTATCAGTTTCTTATCCGGCATCGCAGCATTCTGGTCCGACGAAAGAACCTCTAGAAGATGAAGTCGAATGACATATACAGCAGCTTATGTTGTTCCGAAAGGGAAAGCTCGAAATCCTCCGAATCCTTTTCGGCATCCCGTCGGACCGTATGAAATTTTCGGACGTCCGTACCTGATGCTTCCGCGGAGCGTCCCGACCCAGCGTCGTCGGATATTAGATGATGCGACAGAGATTCTGTCGTTGCTGGGATGCTGTGATAAGTTGTGCTATTTGGGATAGCACATCCGTCACCGAGGCCTGTGCAGTAGCGGTCTTACGATGCTTTGCCGCTGGAAGCTCCGTGTACGTTGACTCCCGCATACTTTCTTATGCGAACGTCCGGAGTCTCCAGGCCTCGTGTCCCTGGCTATCGGATGGCGTGACCTGGTCGCCGAGGATTCTCTGATTGGCGAAGTTGACTGGATATCCGAGGTCACGTAGCCAAGAGCGGACGTGTGCGCTACCATGAGGATGAGGAAGCCTTATTGACAGTCTCTCCGGACTGTCTATCTAACGGAGCGTCCCGAGCGGCGGACGTATGCTCCGAATGCGAAACATTTTGTACCACAATATCTGCAGCCAGATGTTGTTGTACGAGAGAGGGGCCTCTCTCGCTCGCAGTCCGGATGGACCTGGACGAGCTAGGAACCGGACTAAAAGGCTTCCTCCGTTCTCTCCTCTAATCCGCCGTCACTGGGTGTGCATTTGGTTGATTTATAGTGCTCGCATCACCCAAAACTCCTTCTGGACCACAACAGACGAACCCGGATGCAGAACCATTCGATGAATGGACGCTACACCGGGCGAGCTAGTGGACGTCAAAGGCCGTCGATCCTACTAGGGACCTCTTAGGCAATTGACGTATTTTCATGAGCACTTTTCCGCTAGCTCTTCATTAATTGTGATGACGGAGGCACACTTTTGGAAGACATCACGGAAACATCACCCTGTTCTTGATCGTCTGAAATAGAGATTGATAAACTAGAGTGACCCTGCGGGGAAGGGACCGGCATGGCCATTTCCCCACTAACATACCGTGACACACGCTTCCCATGTCGTCATCGAAATTAACACATACTGAACAGGAGTTAGTGCGAGTACACTGACTACATTTATAGAATGATTATGAAAGTCAGAGGAAGATTCCCTCTTATTACAATTGAACAATATCCCTTCATTGTGAAAAGAAAACAAAGTCCTAGTACTCGCACCAACCCCTGACAATCAAAATACATAATAACATGATCCATTAACATAGAAAAAATAATTGAAATCAAAAAAAATTTTTGAAAAAATATTTTTTCAGAAAAGCCCAAGTTTCTGAAAAGTAACGTTGAGCCCCAATGGATCCCAAGCCTAAGTGTGGACAAAAATTTTAAAAATATTTTAAAAAATTAATGCAACACTTACGAACAATAATAATGTATCTAGTAATGATTAAACTAACATCAAGATATTATTTTCAAGAAAACCCCCTCACACAGAGGGCTGTTGTCAATGTAAACAAGAAGTGTAAAAACACCAGAAACAAGACTCCAGGCACTGATAACCCTGGCCCGAAATCAGTTACCAATAATACACTATCTGATGCAAAACAGAGACTTCCAGGGAAGAAACTGCAGAACATCAGATGGTAGATGCAGAACACTACGCCTAACCACCCATAGGTGAAGACGTAAACATGGGGAAAAGAACAGAATTCATTCTGTTATCCAGCTAAAACTCCCAAGAAATTTTAGTAATAATATTACAGAAAATATGCCAAAAGCATGGAAGAATAGCAAGGGTGGACTTAAAGGAAAGGGAGAGAGGAAAACACTGAACAAGAAGTGTAACTTGTTAACAAGAATGACCACAACAGGCTGTTGCCTCGAAAATAGGTAACTTAACATAATTTCATTAAAAAATTTTAAGTTACAGCCCTGATTATTTTCTGTCACTCATTTTACATATCCTCCTTCTATATCCTCCTTAGAATCACCATTTCTCTAATATTTATGTGTCTGGCATCATTTAAACTGAGATTTACAAGCACAAAGATCAGTCAGATGTTAACTGATGAAGGGCCAAACAAAGAATGATTAATGGCGCCAATTTCGGGACGTTCTTGACACTGCGCATGTGCAGTAGAGGTGAAGTATGGAGGGCCATTCAGGACATGTTTTCTTTGGTTTTAGATGCAAATTTTGGGGATTGGGGGGCAAAATTTGTGTTTGGCCCTACATTTTTAAGAGTTAGCACCAGCTATGTCTGGGTCATTGGTACAGTATAAAAGTTAAAAAATTTATAGTAATTTATATATTTTTTATACTTACCAATGACCCAGACATAGCTGGTGCTAACTCTTAAAATATAGGGCCAAACACAAATTTTGCCCCCCAATCCCCAAAATTTGCATCTAAAACTAAAGAAAACATGTCCTGAAAGGCCCTCCACACTTCGCCCCTACTGCGCATGCGCAGTGTCAAGGACGTTCCGAAATTGGCGCCATTTATCATTCTAATAACCAGTGCCTGGTAAGCGCTATGTACTCAGCGGGGAGGCAAGAGTTCCCAACTCCTGGGAGGGCCATCCCCGTCTGGGTCATTGGTAAGTATAAAAAATATATAAATTACTATAAATTTTTTAACATTTTTATACTGTACCAATGACCCAGACATAGCTGAATAGTAAAAAGGCTGGAGGGCCAAGGACATAGAGCAAAATGGAATACGCTCAATAAAATAAAATAGAGTCATCCCCTGTAGGGAAAAGAAGTAATAGGCCTTACATGTATCTTTCTTATTTATGATAAATTAGAAAGATACAACACCTTCCAAAATTGAGCTTCATACATCCATGTACTCTATTAATATCCAATATAATCCTTATACTAATAATTTTTAAAGTAAGCCAATAATAAAGTAAGTCTAGAGAATAGAGACTCTTATACTCCTAAAAGTGTCTGAGAATTGCATAATCATGTCTGTTGACATATGCAATATTCAAAAGCTATACTTTAAAAACTAAGACTTGAATGAATTTTATAAACTTAAACTTCTCACTAAACAACCATCCCAATAACAGCTCAGAAATACTAACTCCGGAGGAGGTATCCCCTTGTTTTCATAGTAAAACAGGTGACCCAAGGGAACACCCTCCCCCCCCCCCCCCCTTTTTCTTGCCCTGGGTCAAATAGCCCAGAGCGAAGAGGGCAGCCGAAAGGAGACACTGCCGAAACAGACAGCCTACCTAGCTATAGTAGCAACTGTTAAGTGAATGACATTCTGAGCAGTAGATAATAGACCTAACAAAAGAGGCCTCAAGAAATTGACTCGATATTTCTAAGATAAAATTCATGAATGTGGATGGCTGAGCGCAATGAGCGGCCTTCAAAAATCTATAATAGCGACACTATTAATGTAAGCCCAAGAAGTAGAAGAACTCTTACTTCATGAGCCGAAATCTTAAGCACAACTGCTAAGTCAATGATATACTATAAGCAGTACCGATAGTTAATAGAATCCATTAACAATAAAATGGAGCGTAACGTCCTTCTACTAGACATCAAAGACAGAAGAAGCTTACGCCCTTGTAATAAACAGATATCTGTTTATAAATACATAAACTGTACCCGGAAAGAGTAAAGGCCTATGCCCATATGAAGACGGAAGGACCTTAAAATAATAGGTTCCGGATAATAGAAGCCTAACTCTTATGCAACAATCCAACCTAAATAGTAACGGAAGTATTGATTCCGAAACTATGAAAGTGAAAATCATCCATCGATAGTGCATGAAACTCACTGACTCTACAGTAAAAGAGAAACCAACAGAATTACTGTCTAAAAGGTCAGAATTTGAAAACTACTGTTTCCAGAGGCTCAAATGATTACTTAGCTAAATAAGAACCGAAGTTAAAATCCGTATAGGAATTTAATCTAAAGATTCTAAGTCTATTTATCAAAAAGTTACTAACTGACTTAGATAAAGAGACAAAAGACTCAATTGTAAACTATCGTAGAGTGCATAGGTATGAGGTAACATAAACCTATAACCTAAATAATAACAGGCTGCAGTAGATCTTGTGAAACAAGTATACTAAAAAATAGCAATGAGTAGTATGGAGGGATCAACAATACGAACATAATGATCCCTACACCACGACAGAAGAGCCTCCACTTTAGTCGCATAGAATAGCGAAGAAGAGGATCTCCTATAGGAAGAAATCGCGTCCAAAGCTCGTCCAGTACAGTGCTTACAATGCAATACGGACCACACAACGGAATACATGAAGGTTGCTACCTTGCTGGTTGTGATAAAGATGACACGATTTACTCAGTGAAAAAAGATCCTCACATAGAGGAAGATTTCACGTTAAGACCCACAGTAGACAAGAGAGTAAATTACTCATGATCTCTGTGAAGATAGAGATGCTATCAACAGAAATGTATTGTGGTTGTTTATCTTAGCAATACCTGCTAAAACAACAGCGCCGGAGGATACGCGTATTCTATCATTCCGTCCTATAGATCAATAGAGCGTTAACACTATTAGCTCAGAGATCTGGACAAGCCAACACATATGTCTGCAATTGATTAGCAAGCTGTGTCATAAATAAATCATCATTGGGCGCTCCCATAGATAGCAAATCTGATTGAATACTTGTTTGTTGAGAGTCCATTCTGACAGCAACAAGCGACCCGTAAGAGAACGGGAGTCCGATAAAACAATCAGACGACCCGGAATATGACGGACCAAAACTGAACTTGGTGTACTATAACCAACAGACGGATTCTTTCCGTTAAATTGAATAACGGAAACGAAAGAGTGCCTCCCTGGTTCCGGAGATACGCCACTACTGTCGAATTAAAGGACAGGAATTTGGGCATGCGTTTCTGAATAATGTTCAGGCAATGAGATAAAGCAAGCCTAAAAAACATTATTCCGCGGTAGTTAAACTGATAGCTAAAAGACTGCGGAACCCAAAGACCCTGGCACTTCGAATCCGTAGGGATCAGTATATATCCCAATCTGTTTGACTGGCAACCGTCATAACAGCCACACTCGGGTCCGGCAACTGCGGCGGCACTCTCTGAGTCAACCACCGAATGTTTGCCCCAGTCTGAATCTCTTGTAACACTAGATAGACAAGAGAATGTATAAATCGAGCAATTCATGGATTGCCGGAAAGTTGCCGTCGAAGAGAAGCTCCTCCGAGAACGAAGCGACTCTGAGAGAGTTCTTAACCTTACTATCCACGCGTGTGGATGTAGCTAGGGCTGCGTCACGTCTAACCAACTCCAATCAGCCACTGAAGGGCGGAGTTATACGTGAACAAACTACTGCCCTCAAAAGAAATTACATTGAGAATAATATCCCGTAAATCTTTTCTTGAAGACGTAATGATAACGCCTCAGTAAGGCGGATTACGTATAATAAAGCGTCTAAGTTAAGTCTACTATACATAATGTCGTTCCCAACAATGAAATTGGAAAAGACATAAACGGCGAAAAAGAATATATGCAGTCTTTAATCACACCGTCTAGATGCATATGAACTCTCGGTATGCCCTGCTCTGCCAAAATAAACTATTTGTAAAAATGATAAAATGGCAGAAATGAGCAACGCGGACAAGAAACTAAACTATCATGCTTAGTAGCAGGCTTGTATATATATATAAATATATAGCGTCGAAAAATAAAACACATGTTGTAATGACAATATTGGACTGCGTCGGTAAGTCAGGGACAATGTCCCTGAACCGATCGAAAAATCCGAGTCCAATGACGCTATAAGTCTCTTATCCAAGATCGCAGCAATGAAGTCCGAAAAATAATCACTGGAAGAAATGCCAGAAGATATGAAAGGCATCTTCCGATACTACTAAAGGGAAAACTCGAAATCTTTCGAATCCCTTTCGCCATCCTGTCGGACCCTATAAAGCGTTCGGTCGTCCGTAGCTGATGCAACCGCGGACCGCACCGACCCAGCGCCGTCGGATAATTCCTGATTCGACCGAGAAACTGTCAATTGCTGGGATGCTGCGAAACAACTGTGCTAACTCGGATAGCACGTCCGTCACTGAGGCCTGAGGAGAAGCGGTCTTACGATGCATTGCCGCTGGAAGCTCCGTGATCGTTACCCCGTGCATACTTCCAATATGCGAGCGACCGGAGTGTATAGGCCTCGTGTCCCTTGGCTACCGGATGGCGCGACCTATTCGCCGTGGAATCACTGAATGCCGAAACTGATCGGATACTCGAGGTCACGTAGCCAATGTGCGGTCGTGTGCCCTGCTGTGAGGATGAGGAAGCATTAAAGACAGTCTCTCGGACTGTCAATATAACGGAGCGTCCCGAGCAACGGACATATGCTCCGAATGTAAAATATCTGAACCACAACATGCGGTCCCCTATGTTGTTGGCTTCCTCCGATCTGTCCTCAATCTGCCGTCACTGGGTGAGTACTAAAGTAATTAAAGTGCTCGCATCACCCAAATCTCCTTCCTAGACCGCAACGGACGAACCCGGCAGCCGAACCATTCGATGAATGTACGCTACACCGGGTGAGCTAGCGAATGTCACTCCGTAAGCGATAGACATATTCCATGAGCACTTATTGCCGCTAACTCTTCATTAACTATGACGACAGAGGCACACTTTTGAAAGACATCTCCATAACTCTTCGAACAAGAAACCAGAAATGCTTGGATAGCAAGCATAAAATAATAATATATATAGCGTCGTTCAATAATTCGAAAGTTTGTGTGACATTATTGGACTATGTCGGAACTGAGGGACGATGTCCCTGAACCGAACCAAAAATTTCTAAGTCCACCGACGCTATCAGTTTCTTATCCGGCATCGCAGCATATGTTGTTCCGAAAGGGAAAGCTTGAAATCCTCCGAATCCCTTTCGGTATCCCGTCGGACCGGATGAAACTTTCGGACGTCCGTACCCGCTTCCGCAGAGCGTCCCGACCCAGCATCGTCGGATAAAATATATGCGACAGATTCAGTTGATGCTGGGATGCTGCGATAAACTGTGCTATTAAGGAAAGCACGTCCGTTCCCGAGGCCTGTGCAGTAGCGGACTTACGATGCATTGCCGCCGGAAGCTCCGTGTACGTTGACTCCCGCACACTTCCTATGCGAACGTCCGGAGTCTGCAGGTCTCGAGTCCCCAGCTACCGACCCAGCGCTGTCGGATAATTCTCGATCCGACACCGTTTCTGTCGGCTGCTGGGATGCTGCGATAAGCTGTGCTATGTGCACAAGAATGTCCGGCGTCGAGACCTGCGGAGGCGCAGTCTATCGCTGCTTCGCCGAGGGCAGCTCCGCATCAGATGGCTCCCGCATACTTTTCCTATGCGAACGTCCGGAGTCCATCGGTCTCGAATCCCTGGCTGCCGGATGGTGTGACCTGGTCGCCGAAGAATCCTTGATCGGCGAAGCTGGTAATATATCGGCGGTCACGCAGCCAAGGTGCGGTCGTGTGCGCTGACGAGAAGAGGAAGCCTTAGCAGTCTCAGCGGACTGCCTATACAACGGAGCGTCCCGAGCGACGGACGTATGCTCCGCTAGCGACACATTTGTACCACAACATCTGGGGCCAGATGTTGTTGAACGAGAGAGGGGCCTCTCTCGCTTGCCATCCGGATGGACCGGAACGAGCTATGAACCGGACTAAAAGGCTTCCTCCGTTCTCCCTCCGATCCGCCGTCACTGGGTGTGCATTAAGTTAATTTTATAGTGCTCGCATCACCCCAAAATTCCTTCTAGACCGCAACGGACGAACCCGGCTGCCGAACCATTCGGTGAATGGACGCTACACCGGGCGAGCTAGCGGACGTCAAAGGCCGTCGAACCTACTAGGGTCCTCTTAGGCAATTGGCGTATAACATGAGCACTTTCTCGCTAGCCCTTCATTAATAGTGACGACGGAGGCACACTGTTGGAAGACATCACAGATACATCACCCTAATCTTGATCGTCTGAAATAGAAATTGATAAAGTAGAGTGACCCTGCGGGGAAAGGACCGGAGTGTCCAAATCCCCAACAACATACCGTGACATACGCTTCCCATATTGTCATCGAAATCATACGATACAGAACAGGAGTTAATGCGAGTACACTGACCACATATAGAATGATAATAAAGTCAGAGGAAGACTTCCTCTTAAAACAATTGATCAATATCCTTTCAATGTGAAAAGAAAACAAGTCCTGGTACTCGCACTAACCCCTGGCAATCAAAATACATAATAATAATATGATCCATTAATATAGAAAAAATAATTGAAATCAAAATATTTTGAAAAAATATTTTTTCAGAACAGCCCAAGTTTCTGAAAAGTAACGTTGAGCCCCAATGGATCCCAAGCCTAAGTGTGGACAAAAATTTTAAAAATATTTTAAACAATTTATTCAACACTTACGAACAATAATAATGTATCTAGTTATGATTAAAATAACATAAAGATATATTTTTTAGAAATCCCCCCTCACACAGAGGGCTGTTGTAAATGTAAACAATGAGTGTAAAAACACTAAAATAAGACTCCAGGCACCCAGGCCCGAAATCAGTTACCAAAAATACACTATCTGATGCAAAACAGAGACTTCCAGGGAAGAAACTGCAGAACATCAGATGGTAGATGCAGAACACAACGCCTAACCACCCGTAGGTGAAGACGTAAACATGGGGAAAGAACAGAAATCATTCTGTTATTCAGCTAAAACTCCCAAGAAATTTTAGTAATAATAATTACAGAAACTATGCCAAAAGCATGGGAGAATAGCAAGGGGGAACTTAAAGGACAGGGAGAGAGGAAAACACTTGTAAAAACAGTGTAACTAAATAATCAGAATGACAACAAAATGGCTGCTGCCTTGAAAATAGGTAACTTAACATAATTTCATTAAAAAATTTTAAGTTACAGCCCTGATAATATTCTGTCACACATTCTTTTCCTCTCCTCCTTCTCTATCCTCCTTAGAATCACCATTTCACTAATATTTATGTGTCTGGCATCATTTAAACTGAGATTTAAAAGCACAAAGATCAGTCAGATGTTAACTGATGAAGGGCCAAACTTAGAATGATAAATGGCGCCAATTTCGGAACGTCCTTGACACTGCGCATGCGCAGTAGGGGCGAAGTGTGGAGGGCCTTTCAGGACATGTTTTCTTTAGTTTTAGATGCAAATTTTGGGGATTGGGGGGCAAAATTTGTGTTTGGCCCTACAATTTTAAGAGTTAGCACCAGCTATGTCTGGGTCATTGGTACAGTATAAAAATATATCTGTTTCTCAGGCTCTCCTGCATGGTCCTTTTGGTTGCCGCATACTCTCTTTTTATAACCAATGCAAACTTAAAAAAATCAAAATTAAATGGTTTATGTCCGATATTTTACCCAAGTTAATAAAATTTATAAATTTGTCTCTTGAGTACAACAAGGCTTTGCGATGCTTTAGGGACGAAATACACCACCACCAATGCTATTTTGTAGATTATTAGACCTAAAACATAAAACAAACCAAGAACATGAACTTCTGATGGCAAAGAAATAATTACAAAAATAAAAAATAAAATAAAATAAAAAACCACCTGTCCCCATGCAATTTTACAACTAGAGGGGGTATCAGTACCCCGTGGCTCACCAACAGGTGGCCAATGTAAAGGGGTGGCTGGAGTAAAAAAAAAAGTTCAAAACCTGCACACAAAAGTCCAAAATTAAAGAAAATAAGCAGCTAAAGGGTTAAATAATATAATAATAACCCCTAAGAAGCATGCTAACATAAAATAGGAACCATGGCAATATGCTACAAGGTAAGTCTCCACTTTGAAAAACAGAAAGACAAACCTCAAAACCTGCACATAAAAGAAAAAAAAAAGTATCACATTTGTTTCAATGGGTTAAAATTGAGAAAATTACACTGATAATGTCACAGTAACCACCATGGCAATATGCCTGTAAGGTGAAACCCTAACTGAAAAATATCCTCTTGGAAGAAAAGAAAGAAAAACCTCAAAACCTGCACATAAAAGTAAAAAAAGTATCACATTTGTGTCAAAGGGTTAAAATTTAGAAAAATACCCTGAATATGTTACAGTAACCACCATGGCAATATGCCAGTGAGGTAAAACTCCACTTAAAAAAAAATATCAAAACCTGTACACAAAAGTACAAAACCTGCACGCAAAAGTCCAAAATTAAAGTAAATAAGCAGCTGAAGGGTTAAATAATATAATAATAGCCCCCAAGAAGCATCCTAACATAAAATAGGAACCATGGCAATATGCTACAAGGTAAGTCACCACTTGGAAGAGAAGAAAGACAAACCTCAAAACCTGCACATGAAAGTAAAAAAAACATCAAAACCTGCACACAAACGTAAAAATAAGTCCAAAATTTGATTCATAGGGGTAAAATTAAGACAAAGTACCCTGGAAAAGAGTTAAATGTTATCATGAACCCCCAAAGCAATATGCAAAGAATAAATTTTTTTTTTAAAAAGCACAAAAGTTAAAAAATTTATAGTAATTTATATATTTTTTATACTTACCAATGACCCAGACTAAGCTGGTGCTAACTCTAACAAAACCAGGGCCAAACACAAATTTTGCCCCCAATCCCCAAAATTTGCATCCAAAACCAAAAGAAATCATGTCCTATAGGACCTCCATACTACACCCCCACTGCGCATGCGCAGTGTCAAGGACGTCCCGAAATTGGCGCCAATTATCATTCTTACTGGCAGTGCCTGGTCAGCGCTATGTACTCAGCGGGGAGGCAAGAGTTCCCAACTCCTGGGAGGGCCATCCCCGTCTGGGTCATTGGTAAGTATAAAAAATATATAAATTACTATAAATTTTTTAACATTTTTATACTGTACCAATGACCCAGACTTAGCTGAATAGTAAAAAGGCTGGAGGGCCTAGGACATAGAGGAAAATCCAATAAGCTCAACTATATAATAAAGAGGTAACCCCTTAAGGAGAAAAGGAGTATTAGGCTTTACATGTATCTTTCTTATTTAATATTAAATTAGAAAGATACAATACCCTTAATAATTGAGCACAATAATATTCATGTTCTCTATTAACATCCAGTATAACCCTTATACTAATTATTTTTAAAGTAAGCCAATAAATAAAGTAGTCCAGAGAATTGAGACTCTTTATAATCTTTTAAAAGTGTCCGAGTATTGTATATTAAAGCCTGTTTGACACTTGACATATACAAATGCTTCACACCGAGCTACACTTTAAAAATATGACATGAATGAATTTTAACATTAATATTACACTTTAAAACCATCCCGGAAGCGACTCAGAAATACTGACTTTGGAGGAGGCATTCCCTTGCTTTTCACTATAAAGCAGGTGACCTAAGGAATAACCCGCCCCCCCCCCCCCCCCCCCTTCCCCTTGCCCTGGGTCAAATAGCCCAGAGCGAAGAGGGCAGCCGGACGGAGTCACTGCCGAAACAGAAAGCCTGCATAACTATAGTTGCAACTGTTTAGTGGACGACATTCTGAGCAACAGATAACGGACCTAAACAATGCAGGTCTCCAGAAATGGACTCAATATTTCTGAGATAAAAATTCATGAATGTGGATGGCTGAGACCAATAAGCAGCCTTCATTAAATCTGTAATAGCAACACTATTAGCATAAGCCCAAGAAGTAGCAAAAGCTCTTACTTCATGAGCGGAAATCTTAAGCACAGACTGCTGAGAAGAAGATAAACTCTCATAAGCAGTACAGATAGTTAATTGAATCCATCTAGCAATAGAATGGACCGAAATGTCCCTTCTATTAGGCATCAAAGACAGAAAGAAACGTTTCCGTCCCTTTCTGATAAACTGAGATCTCTGTTTATAGATACGTAACGCTCTAACAGGACAGAGTAAAGGCCTACGCCCGTCTAAAGACGGAAGAGCCTTAATAACAATAGGTTCCGGATATTTATTAGGAGCCTGATTCTTAGCTAAAAAACCCACATTAGTAGTGAAGGTGATAGTGTTCCCGACACTACGATAGTGAGAATCATCCACCGACAGTGCATGAAGCTCACTGACTCTTCTAGCAGAAGAGAAAGCTAAGAGAAAAGCTGTCTTATAAGATAAGAATTTGAAATCTACTGTCCCAAGAGGTTCAAATGGCTTTTCCTTCAATTTAAGAAGAACCCAAGCTAAATTCCATTTAAGAATTAATCTAAGAGTTCTGGGTCTATTTATCGAGAAGTTTCTAACCAACTTAGATAAAGAGACATTAGATCCAATTTGTAAACTATCATGATGTGCATAGGTATCAGATAACATAGACCTATAACCCTTAATAGTAACAGGCTGCAGTTTGATTTCGTCAAACAAGTATACTAGAAAGTTTGCAATGTCTGGTATAGAGGGATCAAAAATATCTACAGAACGATCCCTACACCAACGACGAAAAACCTTCCACTTAGCCGCATAGTTTAGCGAAGAGGAGGTCCTCCTACAGTTAGAAATCGCGTCCACTGCTCGTCCTGTAAAGTGCTTGCCATGCAAGAAGGACCGCACAACGGAAAAACGTGAAGGTTGAGACCTTGCGGGTTGTGATGGAGTTGACGCGATTTCCCCTGCGAAAGAAGATCCTCCCGTGGAGGAAGCTTTCACGGTAGGTCCCACAACAGACACCTGAGTAGATTTATCCACGGTCTCTGTGGCGACAGAGATGCTACCAACAGAATCTTGCATTGAGATTGTTTTATCTTTAGCAATACTTGTTGAATTAACGGCGCTGGAGGATACGCATATCCTATCATTCCATCCCAAGGGATCGACAGAGCGTCTACTGCAAATGCTCTTGGATCCGGACACGGAGACACATACGTCTGCAACTGATTGTTGAGATGTGTCGCAAATAAGTCTATCATTGGCTGTTCCCATTGGTAGCAAATCTGATTGAATACTTGTTTGTTGAGAGTCCACTCCGACGGCAACAAGCGACCCTTTCGTGAAAGGGAGTCTGCTAGCACATTCAGATGACCCGGAATGTGACGGACCGAAAGAAGAACCTGATGTTCTAGCGCAAACAGAAGGATTCTTTCCGTTAGATTGAACAACGGAACTGAATGAGTACCTCCCTGATTCCGTATATACGCCACTACTGTCGTATTGTCGGATAGGATTTGGACATGAGCATTGTGAATAATGTCCATCCAATGACGTAACGCAAGCCAAATTGACATCATTTCCTTGATGTTTATGTGCTTGCACAGGAATTGCGGATCCCAAAGACCCTGGCATCTCGAATCCGTTGGGATCAATGATGCACCCCAACCTGTTTGACTGGCATCCGTAATAATGGTAAAACTCGGATCCGGCAACTGCAGCGGAACTCCCTGAGTTAACCACTGAATGTTTGCCCAAGTCTGAATCTCTTGTTTCACTTGATCTGACAAGAGAACGTCTACGTCGAGCGAATTAATTTTCACACTCCAATTCTGAGTCAAGAAAATTTGGAGAGGACGCGTGCGTAACCGCCCCATCGGAATGAGATCCGCAGCGGCTCCGCACAGACCTATCAGTCTCATAAATTCTCTCGCTGTGACTTTTTCTGCGTGCAGACAATAGCGAGCGTAACAACTGACTAATTTCGCTCTGGTTAACGGCAGACGAACGAGATTGTTGTGCGTCTCGAAGCTCATTCCCAGATGAGTGAATGACTTGGACGGCACCAGATCCGACTTCTCCTCGTTTACTATAAAACCGAGACGTCGGAGCAATAGAAGTAGATTCTGAATATCGTTCTGAAGCGTTAACTCGTTGCCGTACCTCTGAAGAATGTCGTCCAGGTAGGCCGACGTTACCGCAGACGAATGAGCTCGGAAATAGATCATTACCGAGTTCATTACCCGAGTGAAAGCCCAGGGTGCTAGATTCAGTCCGAAGCACATCGCCCGGAATTGATACACCACTCCTAGGACTGCGAAGCGTAGATACTTTCTGAATGTCGGATGTACCATGACGTGAAAGTACGCATCTTTGAGATCTATGCTTGTTGCATAATCGTTCACCCGAATACTCGCTCTGACCGACCGAATCGTCTCCATATAAAATTTCGGAGCGATGATCAGCTTGTTTATCCAGCTCAAATCTATGACTGGACGGAACGAGCAGTCTGGTTTCGGAACCAGAAACAGATGGCTGTAGAATCCCGGAGTCTCCTGGTTTTCTACGACCTCTACCGCGTTCTTCATTAAAAGAGACTGCACCTCTGATAACAGAGCGTCTCTTTTCTGCGGATTTGACGGAAGTTGAGTCCACTTTGGACTTCGAGTTAATGGAGGCTTTCGTTTGAAGGATATCTTTAGGCCTTCCGAAGTCACTCCTCTCACCCAAGGGTCGTCCGTAATCGACGCCCATTCTTGTGAAAAGCTCGACAACCTTCCGCCAACCGGTACGCGATAGAGGTTTAAGCCATCACCTCCTGGACCTGCGAGGCCTGCGGTAGAAGAAACCACGTCCTCCACGACCCGCACCTCGTCCCGTCGACCTCGGGGCGTCCAACCGATTGTCCCGGCCCGAAGGACGTCCCGAACGAGAGTCGCTACCCTGACGGTCTCTCGAATAAGACCAAGAGGATGCACCGGAACCTCTATAGGAACCTCTCTTGGGCGCATTAGACCCAGAAGTGCCTGTCTTATTCTTGTCTGCTGTATCCGACTTCTTTGAAGCAGATTTGAACAACAGAGAATCCGAAGCTTTTTTTGTAATTTTATCATAAATAGCAGAAAGCTTGCCGTCAAAGAGAAGTTCTCCGGAGACCGAAGCGACTCTAAGAGAGTTCTTCACCTTAGTATCCACGAGTGTGGATGTAGCTAGGGCTGCGTCACGTCTAACCAACTCCAGGTTTGCCACTGAAAGGGCGGAGTTACACGTGGAATAAGCTACTGCCCTTGAAAGAAGTCTTAAAGAGGATTGTATATCCTGAAATTCTTTCCCTTGAAGGCGCAGTGATAACGCCTTAGTAAGGTGATCTGCGTAAGATAAGGCATCTAAATTGGCTCTGTTAGACGAAATAGCTGTTTCCAACACCGCGGTTGGAATAGAAGCCGACGACGGTAATGATAGCTCTAAGTCTTCCGCCTCGTCGTCCATACGCAGAGGAACTCTCGGAATACCCTGTCCTGCCATGTCGAATTTATTCCTTGCATTAATGAAAGGCAGGTTGAGAGTATTGGCGGACAAGAAACCTGCTTTCCCAGTCTTGGAAGCAAGTTTAAATATAGCGTCGTTCAATAATTCAAATGTTCTTGCAACATTATTGGACTACGACGGAAACTCGGGAGCGATGTCCCTGAACCGCTCAAAAAATTCAGAGTCCAATGACGCTATAATCCTCTTGTCCGGAACCGCAGCAGTCTGGCCCGACGGAACAACTTGAGGGAGAAAGTGCCGGATGAAGTCCACGGCAGCTTTATGTTGTTCCGAAAGGGATAGCTCCAAATCATCCGTATCCCTTTCACCATCCGGTCGGACCTCATGATGCTCCCGGTCGTCCGCCCCGGATGCTTCGGCGGAGCGTACCGACCCAGCGCCGTCGGATAATTCTCGATCCGACACCGTTTCTGTCGGCTGCTGGGATGCTGCGATAAGCTGTGCTATCTGCACAAGAATGTCCGGCATCGAGACCTGCGGAGGCGCAGTCTTTCGCTGCTTCGCCGAGGGCAGCTCCGCATCAGATGGCTCCCGCATACTTTTTCTATGCGAACGTCCGGAGTCCATCAGCCTCGTGTCCCTGGCTGCCGGATGGTGTGACCTGGTCGCCGAAGAATCCTTGATCGGCGAAGCTGGTAAGATATCGGCAGTCACGCAGCCAAGGTGCGGTCGTGTGAGCTGACGAGAAGAAGAAGCCTTAGCAGTCTCCGCGGACTGCCTATACAACGGAGCGTCCCGAGCGACGGACGTATGCTCCGCTTGCGACACATTTTGTACCACAACATCTGGTCCCAGATGTTGTTGTACGAGAGAGGGGCCTCTCTTGCTCGCGGCCCAGCTGGACCTGGACGAGCTAGGAACCGGACTCAAAGGCTTCCTCCGATCTCGCTTACTATCCGCCGTCACTGGGTGTGCACATTGAATGTTTATAGTGCTCGCATCACCCAACATTTCCTCCTGGACCGCATCGGACGAACCCGGCTGCCAAACCATTCGGTGAATGGACGCTACACCGGGCGAGCTAGCGGACGACATTTGTTTAATCTCCATGAGCACTTTTGCCGCTAGCTCTGAATTCATTTGTGACGACGGAAGCGCACTTGCAGAAGATAACATGGAAACATCACCCTGTTCTTGTTCCTCTGAAATAGAAACTGAGAGAGTAGAGTGACCTTGCGGAGAAAGAGCCGGCATAGCCCTTTCTCCAGTAACAACATACCGTGACACACGTTTCCAATGTTTGTCATCCCAATATTGACATATAGAACAGGGATTAGTGTGAGAACACTGACTACAATTAATACAATGATCATGAAAGTCAGAGGAAGATTTCTTCCCATTACAATTTGAACAATATCCTTTCATTGTGAAAAGTCAACAACAAGTCCTAGTTACTCGCACAAACCCCTGACACAAAGATACATAATAACATGATCCATTAATAAATGAAAAAACAATTGCAAATCAAAATAATTTTGAAAAAATATTTTTTCAGCGAAGCCCAAGTTTCTGAAAAGTAACGTTGAGCCCCGATGGATCCGATGGCAAAGTGTGGTCAAAAATTTTAAATTCATATTAAATAATTAATGAGACACTTACGGATAATATAAATGTATCTTATAGTGAGATAAACTACACCAAAGGCAAACAGCCCCCCTCAAAAAAGGCTGTTGCCAATGTAAACAAAACAGTGTAAAACACCAGAAAACATGACTCCAGGCACTGAAAAAACTGGCCCGAAATCAGTCATCAAAATTACACTCTATCTGATGCAAGACAGAGACTCCCAGGGGAGAATCTGCAGAACATCAGATGGAAGATGCAGAACACAACGTTTATACACCCATGGGTGAAAACGTAACTATGGGGAAAATAACAGAAAACATTCTGTATCCAAGCAACTCTCCCAAGAAAATTTTAGAAATGAACTTTCTCAAAAATATGCCAAAAGCATGGGAGAATTGCAAGGGGGGACTTAGAAGGCTAGGGGAGAGGAAACACTGAATAAGCAGTGCAACATTTTAGCAAGAATGACAACAAGAGGCCCATGCCTCGAAAATAGGCAACTTAACATAATTTCATAAAAAATTTTAAGTACAGCCATGATTATTTTTTGTCACTTCTTTTTCCTCTCCTCCTTCTATATCCTCCTTAGAATCACCATTTCTCCCAAAATTACGTGTCTGGCATCCTTTAAACTGAGATTTACAAGCACAAAGATCAGTGAGATGTTGACTGATGAAGGGCCAAACAGAGAATGATAATTGGCGCCAATTTTGGGACGTCCTTGACACTGCGCATGCGCAGTGGGGGCGTAGTATGGAGTCCTATAGGACATGATTTCTTTTGGTTTTGGATGCAAATTTTGGGGATTGGGGGGCAAAATTTGTGTTTGGCCCTGGTTTTGTTAGAGTTAGCACCAGCTAAGTCTAGGTCATTGGTACAGTATAAAAATATCCAAACCTGTAAACAAAAGTCCAAAATTGAAGTAATTCAGCAGGAAAAGGGTTAAATAATACAAACATAGCCTTAAAATGCATGTATACATACAATAGAAAGCATGGACATATGCTGCAAGGTAAATCTCCACTTGGAAGAAAGGAAAAAAAAAACATCAAAACCTGCACGCAAACATCAAAATAAGTCTAAAATTTGATTCAAAGGGTTAAAATGAACACAAAATACCCTGGAAAAGAGTTAAATGTTATAGTGAACCACCATAGCAATATACAGAAACTCTACACTTGGAAGAAAGGAAAAAAAAAAAAACCATGAAAACCTGCACGCAAACGTCAAAATAAGTCTAAAAATCTATTGAAGGGGTTAAAAATTTTTTAAAAATGCACTGGAAAGATATCGATGTTATAATAACCACCACTGCAATATGCAGTGAGGTCAACCTCACTTGAAATTGTTTTTTTTTATCACAACCTGTACATAAAAGTAAGAAGCTGTAAGCCTAAGTCCAAAAGCTGTACATAAAAGTCCAAAATTGAAGTAATTCAGCAGGAAAAGGGTTAAATAATACAAACATAGCCCTAAGATGCATGTTTACATACAATAGAAAGCATGGACATATGCTGCAACGTAAATTTCCACTTGAAAGAAAGGAAAAAAAAAACATCAAAACCTGCACGCAAACATCAAAATAAGTCTAAAATTTGATTCAAAGGGTTAAAATTACGACAAAATACCCTGGAAAAGTTTTAAATATTATAGTGAACCACTATAGCAATATGCTGAAACTAAAAAAAAATTTGAAAAGCCAAAAAATCAAAACCTGTACACAAAAGTTCAAAATATTTGAGAGCGGACGCCGACGCTGACGCCGACGCCGACATGAGGGCTATGCCATAGGCTCACACAACTAACGTTGGTGAGCCATAAAATGGCCTGAGAAACAGAAGATCTACTTTGTGGGGGCTTAAAGGGTATTTCTAGAACCTTTCACCCTTTTCACAAACTTCCTTCAAGCAAAGAAATAAAACTTGGCTTTAGTTTTGAACTGATACCTTTGGCTTTATCCAATCCAACTAATGACATCTCTAACTTAGGTATTGTACACTGAATCCACAGGGATAGAGTGACACCTGTATCCGAGTCCTGGGAAAGGTTTAGTTGGTAGATGGGTCCAGTGTCTGTTGAAGTTTCCATTGTTTCAAGAGTAGTATTTCCACCTTCTGTTGGAGAAATTATACTGGTGGTTGAAATTTTACATGATCTCTCTTTTGGCTTGTTCACAGACTGAGCTGGCAGTCTTTCTCCTGAGTGTCTTGAAGCAATTTTAATTATCGTCAACATTTCCAAGCAACCAGCACTCAATTTGTTCACTGAATTTAAAAGTGTGAACAGTAAGTGAATCTGAAATTGAAATAAATGGCCTGTCATAAGTTTGTCACTTTATTTATTTATTCATTGGAGTTTAGGGTCACATATTTCTGCACAATGGCTAATTATTTCCGCAACATGGAGATAAAGTCAAGTCAATCGTTTATTCCCAAGTTGCCCATTTTAGAGAACTTTCACCCCAAGCTTTGGTGAGTGGGCCCTATTTTAAAAGTAAAACAGAGCCTGTTTACCACTGTAAACAAGCGCTGCATCATTTCCAAGGGTTTGGAAAATATGTTACAGTACAGTGATCACAAACAAAAGTGGTCTCTCTCTCTCAAGCCGGTCACAATCCTGTCATGAATACTCATCTCTATACAACTGGATTGCTAGAATGTTCATTGGTCACCTATTGAAAAGTGTTTCAACTGCTGCCATCTTAAGGAGGGTGGGGGGTGGATGCTGCTATAAATAAACAATGCACAACAAAAATTTTCTTGTAGGTTTTCAATTTCACGATGATTCGCAATTACCAGTGGTTTTTTAAAGAATATATTTTAGTGTCTGTGAAAAATGAATATGTTGATGATGTGCACTTTTTTTAGTGGCAATAGAAATTGAAACAAACAGAATAACAGCTTTCACATCATCAAACATCATCGATGGGGCAGTTGCAGTATTCATTGAATTGACTTGACATGGGGCAGGGGGCAGGGGAAGCAGACTGAGTAGCAAAATTTTTTGTTGACATTCCAGTAATCCAGTTGTATTGAGATCAGTGGTCATGACAAACTTGCACCAGTGCATCAAAATACATAAAAAATATTGCAAAATCTAGACCAAGTCAAGAACTAGAGTGATGTCATGCATAGAGCCGCACTGTCCCAGAAATGACAATGCTTAAGACACAAAACAGTCTGTGCTATTTTTTAACTGTTTACCTAACGAATATGCCTTATCTGCACTCGAGATATACAAAAATTGCTATTCAAATTTCATTTTTTTTATTTTTCTACCCCAAAACATACCTCATGACCTATTAATGAAACATGCTCGATGGGGTGGTGATAGAAGTAATGTTTTTTGACGCATGTACACACTCTAAATCATTAAAAATGCATTTTGGACCAAAAAAAACCCATTTGCCACCCGGGGATGGGGGTTTATGAGTCAATTTTTTTTCTGCATGTAGTCACTCTAAATCCTTCAAAATGCATTTTGAAGCAAAGAAAAAATAATGCCTAACTGACCCGGGGGTGGTGGTGGTGGGGGGGAGGGGAGGGGGGGGGTGATAGGAGTAAAAAAATTTGACGCATGTTCACACTCTAAATCATTCAAAATCCATTTTGTTCCAAGAAAAAAAAAAAAAAACTTTTGCCACTCGGGGATGGGAGTTTATAAGAGCCAACTTTTTTTCTGCATGTAGTCACTCCAAAGCTTTTAAAATGCACTTTGGAGCAAAGAAAAAAAATTGCCTAATTGGCACTGGGGGAGGGGGTTATAGGAGTCAAAATTTTTTCTGCATATATTTACTCTAAATCCTTCAAAATGCATTTCTGAATAAAGAAAAGAAATTGCTTAATTGGTGGTGGTGTGTGTGTGTGTGTGTGGGGGGGGGGGGGGGGGGGGGGGGGGGGGGTCAGTACAATAACTCCATTGAATAATGGTGGTCATCAAACTTGAGGTAGACATTGTTCCCAAAGAGTCATGTATAAAAAAAATTGATATTTGGTTCTTTGACATAGACATTGTTGATAGAGAGACGTATAGCAAAAAGAATTGAAATCTGTTAACTATTGTTCAAGTTATGCCATAAACAAAGTTTGGACAGATGGATGGAGCTATATGCTATATCCCTCCCTTGGGTGGGGGGGGGGGATAAAAAGTAACAAAGTGTGTGGTAGAAGCCTAATTTCAAATTTAAAGAAACTAAGTTCAATAAGTTCAAAAAACGTTTTGAAAAGGGTTAAATTAATGCCAATATTATTTTCAACCACTGTGTACAGGTTCAGTAGACCTTGCCTCAAATGTAAAACATAGACGTTGAAACACAGTGCTTGAAGAATTAAAGGTACAATCTTGAAAAGTAAAACTTTAATCCCAAACTTTAAGCTGGGAATACTAAGTAAAACTGACTGTAAAAAAAAAGAGTTAATATTTCCTAAAACCGATGAAAGAAATCATTGATGTAAACGCAATCATTAAGTTGTATTCAGCATGCAAGAATTAAAGTAACAGAGTATGTGGTAAAAGCCTAATTTCAAATACAAAGAAAGTAAGTCTGAAAACATGTTTAAAAGGGGTTAGAATCATGGCAATATTAATTAAAATCACTGTAGAAAGGTTCAGTATACAGCAGACATTGTCCCAAATGAGAAAACAATGACATTTCACTGAACTGTTTGAAGCTTTAAAGGTGTAACTTTGAAAACAAAAAACTTTAACCTGGAAGTTCTAAGTTAAACTGACTGCAAAAAGGGTTAAATATTTCCCAAAATAACATGAAACATACTGAGAATGATACAATCAATAATAATTAATATTAATAAAAAAAAACAAACTTTAACCTTCAGTTAAAAACTTTTACCACAAACTTTAACCAAAACTCTAAATGTTGAGATGGACAGACAGATGGATGGATGGATGGATGGATGGATGGATGGATGGACCGGTGGATGGATGGATGGATGGATGGATGGATGGATGGATGGATGGATGGATGGATGGATTGACTATAGCCCTGACTTTAAACAGTCAGGCTAAAAATGAATGGAAAAAGCAATCGAGATTCAATGTTCTGCAGTGAGATTCTACAATGATGTAGGGAAGAAAGTAGACAGGAAATTTTAACTGACATAGTTGTGATCTGATTCCAATCCTCTCTCCACTTTTGTAATCACAGTACTGTGATACTTAAAAGCCAAACTTTTATAAACTTCAACCTCACATCTGTTCTCCAGTGTAATATTTTTACAAAGACCTCAAGACATTTATTTATGTATTTGAGTTTAACAACAGTTTGGACAGCCAGGGTTACCCCGTGTCAGTCATTTTTACGGGTGAAGGAAGCCAGAGTACCCAGAGATAACCTCCAAGTAATAATGGCAAGCAATGGTCAGACTCCCCAACATACTACCTCCACAGAAGCAGGCCTAGCATCAGTTGAAGACAGGTGCATCATTGATGCACATTACGCCTTAGTACAGAGCACCACCGTGCCCCCAAATGGGCAATCAGAATTAAGTGACTTGCCCAAAGACACAATGCACTTACCCCTGGTAGAGTTCGAACCAAGGACGTCTTGGTTTGAAGTTCATGCTCCCTCACCTCAAGATATTATTTATTTATTTATTTGTGTTGAAGGTCACATAGTTCTGCACAACATGGATATAAAGTCAAGTCCAACCAATCATTTATACCATGTTGCCCAATTTAGAGGACTTCCACCCCAGGTATTTGTTACTGGGTCCTATTTTACCAGTAAAAGAGAGCGTGTTTACCTCAATAAACAAGCACTGCTTCACTTCCCGGGGTTCCCATGGGGAAAGACATTAACTAATCAAATCATCCTAAAATTGGTTTGTAGCCAAATCTTGGCTGCCTGTATAGGCATCCACAACTTTACTACAATCTAGAAATGACTGCCAGGCTGTTATTTATTTATTAGTAACTCCCAGCATCTAAGATTGCATATCATGACGACAACACAAGTAACAAGTGATGCCCGGCCAATTTTTTTACTTCCTCTTTAGAGGACTTCCACTCCGTCACTGGTTACCAGATCCTATTTTACCAGGAGAACAGAACTTATTTACCATATAGTAAACACCAATGGTTGTCCACTTTAAGAGGACTTCCACCCCATACACTGGTTACCAGGTCCTATTTTACCAGAAAACAGAACGTATTAACTGAAGTAAACAAACACTGCACCACTTACCAGGATTCTCACAGGCATGACAAGCCACTCGAGTTACAGGCTTTTGCACAGTATGAATGCTGGAACACACTCCAAACCTGTTTATTAGACAAGATTACAGAAGTTTCTTCTTTCAAGCTGATAATATGCAGCTCTGTGACAACTTGACAGAAAGGGACCCGAGGAACTTTTCCATCTATATATAACACTGCAGCATTTCATACACAAAAGCTACAGCAAGTCATGGATGTAAAGCACTCAACACCTTGACTAATCTCATGGCCAAATCTGCCCCCTGGATGCTGTATCCCAAACATCAAAAGATTCTGACTGATGGGTCTGCAGAAGAAGATTTTTAAACATTATTCTTCATATTGCACTAAGTTAAAATTCAGACTCCCAAAGAGCCCAATTATACAAATAGCATTGATTTTGCCCCCTGTGAGGATTCTGTATACCATGTATCAAAAGATTCTGACCAGTAGTTCTTGGTAATTTTGCCCCTCCCATCACTAAGGCAAACATTGCGAACTTTGTTTGATCAAACTGACTCTACACCTTAAAAGGAAACTCAGTACCAAATATCAAGTCATTGTACCCACTGGTTTAAGAGAAGATTTTTTAAAAAGTTGGGAGCATGTTCTCCCACCCCATCCATATGGGACTGGGCAAGTTGATTTGAACAAAAACAAAATGAAAAGTCAGAACAATCACCTCCACTTCAACTAAAATCAGTTCAGTGGTTTTGGAGGAGAAGTTTCAAACACCATATTCACCGATTTTATAGTAATATTGGAAAACACTGCAGGGCAATAAAAAAATTCACTAAGGGGCTCAAACTTCAGTAAGGGATTGCAAGAGAATAAAAACAATTTTTTCTTTTAGCCTAATCAATGGGACATCCATTTTGAATATCAACTCAACACGAGTCTACTACACTAACAAGTAAACTTACCTGATCTTGAGAAACACCAATGTTAACAGTTTGTAGTTCGCAGTGTAGACATAGGCCCAATGATGAGATATTATTTGATGTTGGAGGATTATATTTTGTTGACACTCCGATGGTACAAGTCAGATTAAGTGGGTGCAATATTCCTAATGATCTGTTGTCTCTGTGTAGTGTATAGGCAGAAAATTGCTTTATTTCTACCTCCCAAGGAAGCTTCTCACCTTTGAAATATACAAAAGTTAGCTCTATAATTATACTGCAGAATCTTAATAGCGTTGGCCAGATTGTCAGAAAAAAATATTTGAAAAACAAGCATGCTCCATTAACCAGACTTTTCTTAATTATCTGCTCTCCAATTATAATTAAAAATGCAGAGAGCCATCAAACAAGATATAATAGATTTTATACTCAATTTTATCATAAAATTTTTGGGTTTTTTTATCACACATTTTCATATTCAACAATGTTTCCTTCTACAATCCAGAGCTCCAGGTACAATATTTGCACCCAATACAGATCCTTAAGAAACTTTCTCAAAGTGCTTTCCAAGGATCAGTGTCATGTACCGGTATTATTTCTGTAGATAAAAAATTGTAATTTTTACAAGAAAAATAAATACTACAGTTTCTACGAATATACCAAAATATATTTTGAAGAAAATCTGAGTTTCAGGCACTTCAAGGGCTAGGAATTTCAGTCTTAAAATTCATGCACTTTGAACCCCTGCACTCTAGTTGTGCAAGAAAATTTTCTCCATTCACTCTGTTTTTCTCTTGTTTAACTATGAATTTAACCAAATATATCTTGTTTTGACACAGCTCACTGAGCTCTGTCAAACAAGGTAAATTTGGTTAAATATCAAACTGCATTAGGCCTAAAAAAGTTTAAAATCTGTTTCTCAGGCCCTCCCGCATGGTCCATTTGGCTGCCGCATGGTCTCTTTTTATAACCAATGCAAACTTAAAAAATCAAAATTAAATGGTTTATGTCTGATATTTTACCCAAGTTAATAAAATAGATTAAATCTGTCCCTTGAGTGCAACAAGGCTTTGCAATGCTTTAGCACTGAAAAGCCTTCTTGCACTCAAGGGACAAAATACACCACCAACCATGCTATTCTGTAGATCAGAGGCCTAAAACATTAAACAAACCAAGAACCTTAACTTTTGATGGCAAAAAAATAATTACAAAAATAAAAAATAAAATAAAAACCACCCGCCCAAATGCAATTTTACAAAAAATGGCCTGAGAAACAGAAGATCTACTTTGTGGGGCCTAATGGGAAATATCTAGTGCAGAAAACTGCCATTTTAACATCACAGTGCAGAGGGTTAACTATGAATTTAACCAATTATATCTGTCAAACAAGGTATATTTGGTTAAATATCAAACTGCATTATGGGAAATATTTGCTGCTGAAAACTTGGCCATTTTGACATCAAAGTGCAGAGGGTTAAGCACTCAGGAACTTATCTAAACCCCGTCAACAGCAAGTGGGATGAATTTCAGAGCTCAAGGAGACAATTTCGGTTGACCCCAACTTCAAAATTCAATCTCACATCTTCATTATCCAGTCTGACACTCTAATCAAAACGTCATCACACTCCAAAACTTCATTCCAACTGCCCATGTTGGGGGCATGGTGTCGCTGTGTACTAAGGCGTACTGCATGTCATTGGTGCACTTGTATCACCAATGCTAATCCTGCTTGTGTGAAGTTAGTACTTTGGGGAGTTTGACAGCCACTGACCATTACTTGGTGGCAGAGGCCAACCTGGCAGCTGATTTTAGGGAGAAGTGACTTCTCCCTTCAGAGACTTTAGGAAAAAGTCAGGGGCCAGAAGAGAGAAGTCAGTGGGCATGAGGGAGAAATCAGAAAAAAAAACCCCATAAAACGTATATGAAATCGTGACAAAATAAATGTACATAGAGGACAAAATTGTGGAGAAAAAAATAAATAAAAGTTATAGAAACATACATATATGCACAAAACTAAGTCAGGTGGTATATAACAAGAATGTAGGTTAAAATCCCCCACCCTCTGCAAAAATTACTGTGTCTTTTATGGTTTCTGAATGCCCTAACTCTTTCCCTGTGAATACTAAGGTTACAATGCAGTTGATTTTGTATTTGCCTCAGTGCAGTGGATTTGATATTTAGCATTACCCATTGTGAGCATGTTCTTCTCTATAATAGAAGGTATATTCTTTAAAAAAAAAATATTTCAAGTATTTAAAATAAATTTCAAGTTCTCATAAGAAACTGGGTCATTCATGGTTTCTGAATGCCCTAACTGAATTGAAAAGCGTAGTTAAAAAGGTTTTCGATATCCTTCGTAAATTAAGCATTATTAACAATTTGAGTTAATCTGAGGTAAATGACAAAATATTTCAGTTGTCTCCCTTCCCTTCTGTGTTGGGTAATAATACCATACACTGTTCTGAGAAATGATAATTTCTGCCAACAATCTTGACACGTGTGATTGATGCTATCAAGGTCTGACATTCTTATCCATCCTAATATGTGTGATTTCTGTCATAGCCTTATAGCCTTATTACATTTCCTTCCAACAAGTTTTTAAAGAAAAACTTTCAATGCAAATTGCAATTTGCAGGGAAAATTGCAATGGAACCAATTTTTCAGTGAAAAAGAGTTTAAACGTAAGCAATTTCAACATTTTTATGGATGAATTGTCTCCTACACATTTTTTCCTGTTTTGAAACGGTGATTGTAACTTTAATAAATTCTAATTAACACGATGTGTGTCTTGTGTGATTCGTTGTTTTTGCTGGCACTTTTTAAATAGCCATTTTGTGCTGGTTGCTATCAGTTGGGGCATACTGTTCGAACGACTGCGCCATTACAACTCTTTTAAAAATTATAAAATCGGGCAAGTTTAGGCTATTTTCACAGCCAGATGATGGATTTTAGCAGCAGTCATGTTTACTTTGTTATGAATGCGGAAACGTTTTTTTTTGGAAATGAAACATAAGCAAATGCATAAAACTGTCATGCGTCCCATGGAAGTTTTGGAGGGCGACTTGAATTTCACCCCCAATGTAATCAAAGGCGACTTGAGGAATAACAAGGCAACTTCTTCGCCCTAGTCACCCACTCGGCTGACCCCTACTTGGTGGTTCTCCAGCCTCCTCCACCTGTAAAACTGCCTGACACAAGATGACCATGGCTGTTGAAAGTATGGTTAACTGGTAGAGTGCTAGAAGCCACTCAAAAAAATGAGGGTGCCCGTGCAAAAGCCAACGTTTTCCATGCTCATGTTTCATATTCAGTTAAACGCAAATTATATTTTGTTTATATAGATTTGTTTTATTAGAAATTATTGGAGAGTGCCTATAGGCACTCTCCAATAATTTTTAATACAACAAATTTTGAATAACAAACTCAGACCACCCAAAATAATCTAGCCCTCAACCAGTTAATCCTCAAACAAATTTTTTTTTTTTAAATCTCACTCCATAAAGCCTGCGAATGAGCAGTCTGTCATAGTCAATAACAGGTACAATTTGAATGTCTGACAGGCCCCAATTCAATTGTGCCCAACAAGATGGCCACTACAGTTTCTTGAAACTTGATGTAAGTTTCTCCAATTTTAGTAGATTTCACAAAATACTTTATTTATAATTTACTGGAAAGCTGAAGAGAACTTTCCAATAAATGATAAAAAACAAGAATTTGATAAGGTCTACAGTTGCAATTATTAACATGTGGATTAGGCTATTAAAAAAAAAAAATATTGTGCTCTCAGACACCTTCCTCATCACTGGAAATCTGTCTCATCTTGCCTATTTTATTACCTGGAAACTTCTTCACTATTTTGTACTTGTAGGATAAAAATTTGACCAACAATATCTTGAATGACAGAACTTGCTGAGCTCTGTCAAACAGGACATAGTTGTTTAGATTTGCAACTGCACTGTGGGAAGTTTTTACTGCTGAAAAAAAAAGTTTTTTCCACATAATAGTGTAAGTAGTTAAATTTCTAATTCCATCGCTTTTCTGGACTGTATGTGAATTACCAAAATAAAAAAAAATAAAAAAGCCTCTCTCCCTCATAAAATTGCCTGAGAAACAAGAAATTAGTTTAATAAGCCTAACTTGATCTTGTTAAAATTGGCAACTTCATAGTCTTCTCAAATGGTCTGTTTCAAAGAGCCATATGAGTGTACAGCAGGTGAAGAGACTTGCAGGCTTGTACCCCCATCCTATCATACCAAGAGAACCAAACTGATACTCACCAACAAATGATTCTTTGAAGTGTGTCAATGGAATTTCCTGTGATACAGCCATCTTTTGAACTCCCGTACTGAGTACTGTCACAGATGGTAAGCAAATTACCAGAGTATTGGGAAGTAGGCTTTTTGTAAATGCTTGCTTTAAGTTCTGTAATATATCTGTTGTGGAATCAGAATGACTGACACTAGACACAGGAAACACAAGTACACAGCTTTGAATTTCAGCCTGCAAGAAGAAAGTCAAAACAAAAACCTAATTAATTATTTACCAACATTAACAGCCATATCCAAATGGATTAGTCTCACTCAGCCACTTGACTGGAGGTAATTAACAACTAAATCTGTTCAGCAAACATACTATAGTATGTTCTGTTGTAGTCCAATCATCATAACCACTCAGCAGATAATGATTAAAAAGTAACTGATATGTTTTCAGCTAAACTGAAAATAAAAATACAGTACAATTCGATACCAGCTTCATATATCTGTCAGGAAGAAGTAGGAAGTATATATTTTTTTAAACAAAAATACAGTACAATTCGATACCAGCTTCATATATCTGTCAGGAAGAAGTAGGAAGTATATATTTTTTTAAACAAAAATAAAATTTGTATTAAATGCAGTTATGGCTTTTCGGTATAGGGAAACCAATTTGACACAGATGGACTCCACCTCATTAACTGCTGGAGAGCTTTTGGGCTTTACTTGGAAGTGAGTGTACCATAAGTTAAAGGCTTCATATTCTGTGGATGTGCTTCATATCATCTTTGAAGTGAAATTATTTAGTCTGTAAGGATTTGCCTTATTGCAATTTATGGGCGAGTGCCCCTAGGCGCTCTCCCACAAATTTTAACAAGGCAAAGACACAAGAACAAAGTTTGCTAAGTAAAAATAATTTAATACTCTACCAGTTCACCCTTTGCACTCTGGTGGCAAAATTTCCAGCAGCAAATATTTCCCATAATGCAGTTTGATATTTAACCAAATATCACTGGTATGACAGAGCTCCTCAGTGTGCTCTGTCAAACAAGATATAATTGGTTAAAATCTTAGCTAAGCAATAGAAAAACAGAGTATTTGGAGAAAATTCTTTTGCACTACCAGAGTGCTAGGGGTTAATCATCAATGGGTGGCAGATAAAGTCGAGCCTCTTCACAGCTGGTTCCTACACAAACCTATTGACTTCCTACAAGAACACAGGAACAATCATTTCAAGAATCCACAATTCTGCAGCCGAGTGCTGGCGGAAGGTTAACATGCAGGAAAAGAAAATATGATAAATTTAAAGTAATTTTTATATTTTTTATACTTACCAATGACCCAGACTTAGCTGCTGGCGCAATTTCAATATTATTAAGGGCCAAACACAAATTTTGCCCCCCCCCCCCCCCCAAATCCCCAAAATTTGAATACCAAAAATTAAAAGTCCTATCTGGCCCTCCATACTTTTAGTACCCGCACATGCACAGTACCCAGGAAGAGACTGGAATTGGCGCCAACATCATTCTTTGTAGATGAGTGTATTAATAATAACTCAGTGGGGAGGAATGAGGGCAAATGCAGTAACATAGTTCTTAATGACGCGTGGTGAAATTATAGCGAACACAATTCGAGCAGAGTGCAGCGCGACTCACGAAGTGAGATCTATATATTATGAGTATAATAAACGTTGAGGAGCAATTTTTTTTATTATTATCGCTGTTAAATCCCAAACAAATTATTGTAAATTCATATTTCGAGTCTAGCTGTATGAATTTGCATAATTTCATGTTCTTACCATTGCCAGTTCCACGCCAGGACGTCGTAATTCAGACATGGGGTGAAATGAAAAGTTCAAACATGCAGTCAATAGTGTGTATGTCCACTGTTTGCCTCTTGGATGACAAGACATCGACGGCGCATGGACCTGGTAAGTCTCTGGATGTCACTCTGTGGTATTGCGTTCCACTCCTGCCTTAGAACATTATGTAAATCGTCTAACGTCTGAAGATCATGAAGTCGTACCCGGCGGTCCAATTCATCTCAAAGATGCTTGATTGGTGACAAATCTGGAGAAAGTGGGGGCCAGAGAAGAAGTTCGATGCTCTGCTCCTCAAGAAAGTCATGACAGATATGTGCCACGTAACATCGGGCATTGTCTTGCTGGAATAACTGCAATCTGACGTTAGCGTTGAACAATGGGACAACCACAGCATTAAGAATTTTGTCCTTATATCATTGTCCATTCAGATTACCATTGATGAAGATCAACTGTGTTCGATGGTACAAGGACATTCCTGCCCAAACCATTACACTCTCCCCGCCGAAACGGTCGCATTCCAGCACGCAAACATCAGAAAACCATTCTCCTCGTCGGCGATACACTCTTGCCCTACCATCAGCATGCCGTAGACAAAATCATGATTCATCACTAAAAAGAACTGTGCTCCAATGCTGCTGAGTCCATCAAACATGCTGACGTACCCATTCCATTCTGACGGTACGATGACGTTGGGTAAGGATTGTTCCGTGGTATGGATGCCTACTGCGGATGCCGTGTTCAGCGAGTCTGTTGCGGACAGTTTGAGCACTCATTCTATTGTTAGTTCTACCAGGAGTAATTGCTACTGTCCTCATCACTGGAAGGAAGTGATCCTGCAAGTGAGATGTCCTGATGTGTCGGTCTTGTGCAGGGGTTGTAACTCCTGGGCGACCTGAACGAGGTCGGTCAGGGAGTAGATCCAATGGTTCTGTACATTCCAATGAGACAGTAAATAGTGCCCACAGTGACTCCAAACTCAGCAGCGAGCTCATCTGGAGGTATCCCAGCCTCATGCATACCAATGGCATGCAAGCTCTGATTTTCAGTTAACCTTGTCATTTTTTTAAATGTCGGAAGACAAAAACTAGTGTGTTTTCTCAATAACCCACACTCTCTAGCACAACATAACACAAAGAAAATCATCGGTCAACCATTCAATTTGACATTCTCGGGTAACACATGCTATTTTGAAATCTGAAGCAAAATTGTATATGGATGGGTGGACGACAACAAAATGTCATTAAACTCATTGACGACTTCTTGTCCACAAACATGCAACATTAGAACTATTATATTTCATCCTGTATGCTATTTTTTCACATTTGTTTCTATTATACTTTCTTTTTTGACTCAGTAAATAAATATACTGCAGTGGAAATGAAATGTGCATACTGTAAAGATATTCAACCTTAACGAACTAATTCTGACTATGAGTACAATTACTGCAACAAACCAGGCCTGCAATGATTAATTGAGAAGTCAACAAATCATCAGAAACACCCATAATCTACTACAATTTCAAAGTCGACGATTATAGGTTTTCAACACTCCTTTATTGATGAATTATTCTCCTACCCACTGTGCTCATAAGACTTGTCAGAGGTTGTAGAATATCAAACTACATTGAAATTGATATGGGAAAAGAAGTATAAAGATACAACACATGGCACTAGGTCTGGCGTTCTAGAAAGTAAGGAGTACAAATAATAGCTCTTCTTAAACCTCAATGCAGTTATTATTAGACTCTTGACCACCTCATGTCTAAACATGAGCCTGGGCTCAGGTTTGGACCTGAGATGATCATAAGTCTGAATTTTCCCCGGAGAGCAGTAGGCGTGCAGCATACCTGCATGCCTAAAGAATGTCTGGCCTGAGGAACAAATGACCATAAATATTGTTTTCTATATAGTTTCTATGGGTCACAGAATACGATTAAAGTCTACTTTAACCCTTTACCCAATGCAGACGATATCAAAATTTATTATTTTAAATATAATTTTTAAAAATTTTTAAAAAAATTTCAACAAAACCATATCATGTGACCCCTCATTGGAACGAGTTCAATGAGCTCGTTCCAATGAGGGGGTCACATGATATGGTTTTGTTGAAATATTTTGAAAAATTTAATTTTTCCAACTGCTCAATTTGCATATTACGTGGGCAGATGCAGGCGAATCGTCAGGTAAAGGGTTAATCAATTATTCTTCAAAAGTCGATCATGGAATTTCATATTCGTGTCAGCCCTACAACAGAAAAAGTGCCTCAACATGCAAGCCATGGGTGAATTGGCAAGTTACATTCTTAGAACCCCCGCAGTTGTTTCTTGGTAAGATTTGTCAGTCTATATAGGCAGTCAAGGCTTGTCTAGAAACAACAGTATGGCTACAAGACAGAGACTGTCAAAGTGTAGCAAAAATGTATAAAAATCCCCAGGCCCTTCAAGACGTGCCTAGACACAACTGAACAGCCACAAGACATTGACTATTAAAGTGCAGCAAAAAGTTAAAAAATTTATAGTAATTTATATACTTTTTATACTTACCAATGACCCAGACTTAGCTGGTGCTAACTCTAACAAAACCAGGGCCAAACACAAATTTTGCCCCCCAATCCCCAAAATTTGCATCCAAAACAAAAAGAAATCATGTCCTAAAGGACCTCCATACTACGCACCCACTGCGCATGCGCAGTGACACGGACGTCCCGAAATTGGCGCCAATTATCATTCTTACTGGCAGTGCCTGGTCAGCGCTATGTACTCAGCGGGGAGGCAAGAGTTCCCAACTCCAGGGAGGGCCATCCCCGTCTGGGTCATTGGTAAGTATAAAAAATATATAAATTACTATAAATTTTTTAACATTTTTATACTGTACCAATGACCCAGACTTAGCTGAATAGTAAACAGGCTGGAGGGCCTAGGACATAGAGGAAAATCCAATAAGCTCAACTATATAGTAAAGAGGTAACCCCTTAAGGAGAAAAGGAGTATTAGGCTTTACATGTATCTTTCTTATTTAATATTAAATTAGAAAGATACACTACCCTTAATAATTGAGCACAATAACATTCATGTTCTCTATTAACATCCAGTATATCCCTTATACTAATTATTTTTAAAGTAAGCCAATAAATAAAGTAGTCCAGAGAATTGAGACTCTTTATAGTCATTTAAAAGTGTCCGAGTATTGTATATTAAAGCCCGTTTGACACTTGACATATACAAATGCTTCACACCGAGCTACACTTTAAAAATAAGACATGAATGAATTTTAACATTAATATTACACTTTAAAACCATCCCGGAAGCGACTCAGAAATACTGACTTGGAGGAGGCATTCCCTTGCTTTTCACTATAAAGCAGGTGACCTAAGGGAACACCCACCCCCCCCACCCCCCTTCCCCTTGCCCTGGGTCAAATAGCCCAGAGCGAAGAGGGCAGCCAGACGGAGTCACTGCCGGAACAGAAAGCCTGCATAACTATAGTTGCAACTGTTTAGTGGACGACATTCTGAGCAACAGATAACGGACCTAAACAATGCAGGTCTCCAGAAATGGACTCAATATTTCTGAGATAAAAATTCGTGAATGTGGATGGCTGAGACCAATAAGCAGCCTTCATTAAATCTGTAATAGCAACACTATTAGCATAAGCCCAAGAAGTAGCAAGAGCTCTTACTTCATGAGCGGAAATCTTAAGCACAGACTGCTGAGAAGAAGATAAACTCTCATAAGCAGTACGGATAGTTAATTGAATCCATCTAGCAATAGAATGGACCGAAATGTCCTTTCTATTAGGCATCAAAGAGAGAAAGAAACGTTTCCGTCCCTTTCTGATAAACTGAGATCTCTGTTTATAGATACGAAACGCTCTAAGAGGACAGAGTAAAGGCCTACGCCCGTCTGAAGACGGAAGAGCCTTAATAACAATAGGTTCCGGATATTTATTAGGAGCCTGATTCTTAGCTAAAAAACCCACATTAGTAGTGAAGGTGATAGTGTTCCCGACACTACGATAGTGAGAATCATCCACCGACAGTGCATGAAGCTCACTGACTCTTCTAGCAGAAGAGAAAGCTAAGAGAAAAGCTGTCTTATAAGATAAGAATTTGAAATCTACTGTCCCAAGAGGTTCAAATGGCTTTTCCTTCAATTTAAGAAGAACCCAAGCTAAATTCCATTTAGGAATTAATCTAAGAGTTCTGGGTCTATTTATCGAAAAGTTTCTAACCAACTTAGATAAAGAGACATTAGATCCAATTTGTAAACTATCATGATGTGCATAGGTATCAGATAACATAGACCTATAACCCTTAATAGTAACAGGCTGCAGTTTGATTTCGTCAAACAAGTATAGCTCTTCTTACTGTTTGCAATGTCTGGTATAGAGGGATCGAATATATCTACAGAATGATCCCTACACCAATGACGAAAAAACCTTCCACTTAGCCGCATAGTTTAGCGAAGAGGAGGTCCTCCTACAGTTGGAAATCGCGTCCACTGCTCGTCCTGTAAAGTGCTTGCCATGCAAGAAGGACCGCACAACGGAAAAACGTGAAGGTTGAGACCTTGCGGGTTGTGATGGAGTTGGCGTGATTTCCCCTGCGAAAGAAGATCCTCCCATGGAGGAAGCTTTCGCGGTAGGTCCCACAACAGACACCTGAGTAGATTTATCCACGGTCTCTGTGGCGACAGAGATGCTACCAACAGAATCTTGCATTGAGATTGTTTTATCTTTAGCAATACTTGTTGAATTAACGGCACTGGAGGATACGCATATCCTATCATTCCGTCCCAAGGGATCGACAGAGCGTCTACTGCAAATGCTCTTGGATCCGGACACGGAGACACATACGTCTGCAACTGATTGTTGAGATGTGTCGCAAATAAGTCTATCATTGGCCGTTCCCATTGGTAGCAAATCTGATTGAATACTTGTTTGTTGAGAGTCCATTCCGACGGCAACAAGCAACCCTTTCGTGAAAGGGAGTCTGCTAGCACATTCAGACGACCCGGTATGTGACGGACCGAAAGAAGAACGTGATGTTCTAGCGCAAACAGAAGGATTCTTTCCGTTAAATTGAACAACGGAACTGAATGAGTGCCTCCCTGATTCCGTATATACGCCACTACTGTCGTATTGTCGGATAAGATTTGGACATGAGCATTGTGAATAATGTCCATCCAGTGACGTAACGCAAGCCAAATTGACATCATTTCCTTGATGTTTATGTGCTTGTACAGGAATTGCGGATCCCAAGGACCCTGGCATCTCGAATCCGTTGGGATTAATGATGCACCCCAACCTGTTTGACTGGCATCCGTCATAATGGTAAAACTCGGATCCGGCAACTGCAGCGGAACTCCCTGAGTTAACCACTGAATCTTTGCCCAAGTCTGAATCTCTTGTTTCACTTGATCTGACAAGAGAACGTCTACGTCGAGCGAATGAATTTTCACACTCCAATTCTGAGTCAAGAAAATTTGGAGAGGACGTGTGCGTAACCGCCCCATCGGAATGAGATCCGCAGCGGCTCCGCACAGACCTATCAGTCTCATAAATTCTCTCGCTGTGACTTTGTCTGCGTGCAGACAATAGCGAGCGTAACAACTGACTAATTTCGCTCTGGTTAACGGCAGACGAATGAGATTGTTGTGCGTCTCGAAGCTCATTCCCAGATGAGTGAATGACTTGGACGGCACGAGATCCGACTTCTCCTCGTTTACTATAAAACCGAGACGTTGGAGCAATAGAAGTAGATTCTGAACATCGTTCTGAAGCGTTAACTCGTTGCCGTACCTCTGAAGAATGTCGTCCAGGTAGGCCGACGTTACCGCAGACGAATGAGCTCGGAAATAGATCATTACCGAGTTCATTACCCGAGTGCAAGCCCAGGGTGCTAGATTCAATCCGAAGCACATCGCCCGGAATTGATACACCACTCCTAGGACTGCGAAGCGTAGATACTTTCGGAATGTCGGATGTACCATGACGTGAAAGTACGCATCTTTGAGATCTATGCTTGTTGCATAATCGTTCACCCGAATACTCGCTCTGACCGACTGAATCGTCTCCATATAAAATTTCGGAGCGACGATCAGCTTGTTTATCCAGCTCAAATCTATGACTGGACGGAACGAGCCGTCTGGTTTCGGAACCAGAAACAGATGGCTGTAAAATCCCGGAGTTTCCTGGTTTTCTACGACCTCTACCGCGTTCTTCATTAAAAGAGACTGCACCTCTGATAACAGAGCGTCTCTTTTCTGAGGATTTGACGGAAGTTGAGTCCACTTTGGACTTCGAGTCAATGGAGGCTTTCGTTTGAAGGATATCTTTAGACCTTCCGAAGTCACTCCTCTCACCCAAGGGTCGTCCGTAATCGACGCCCATTCTTGTGAAACGCTTGACAACCTTCCGCCAACCGGAACGCGATAGAGGTTTAAGCCATCACCTCCTGGACCTGCGAGGCCTGCGGTAGGAGAAACCACGTCCTCCACGACCTGCACCTCGCCCCGTCGACCTCGGGGCGTCCGACCGATTGTCCCGGCCCGAAGGACGTCCCGAACGAGAGTCGCTACCCTGACGGTCTCTCGAATAAGACCAAGAGGACGCACCGGAACCTCTATAGGAACCTCTCTTGGGCGCATTAGACCCAGAAGTGCCTGTCTTATTCTTGTCTGCTGTATCCGGCTTCTTAGAAGCAGATTTGAACAACAGAGAATCCGAAGCTTTCTTTGTAATTTTATCGTAAATAGCAGAAAGCTTGCCGTCAAAGAGAAGTTCTCCGGAGACCGAAGCGACTCTAAGAGAGTTCTTCACCTTAGAATCCACAAGTGTGGATGTAGCTAGGGCTGCGTCATGTCTAACCAACTCCAGATTTGCCACTGAAAGGGCGGAGTTACACATGGAATAAGCTACTGCCCTTGAAAGAAGTCTTAAAGAGGATTGAATATCCTGAAACTCTTTCTCTTGAAGGCGCAGTGATAACGCCTTAGTAAGGTGATCTGCGTAAGATAAGGCATCCAAATTGGCTCTGTTAGACGCAATAGCTGTTTCCAACACCGCGGTTGGAATAGAAGCCGATGACGGTAATGATAGCTCTAAGTCTTCCACCTCGTCGTCCATACGCAGAGGAACTCTCGGGATACCCTGTCCTGCCGTATCGAATTTATTCCTTGCATTAATGAAAGGCAGGTTGAGAGTATTAGCGGACAAGAAACCTGCTTTCCCCGTCTTGGAAGCAAGTTTAAATATAGCGTCGTTCAATAATTCAAATGTTCTTGCAACATTATTGGACTGCGACGGAAACTCGGGAGCGATGTCCCTGAACCGCTCAAAAAATTCAGAGTCCAATGACGCTATAATCCTCTTGTCCGGAACCGCAGCAGTCTGGCCCGACGGAACAACTTGAGGGAGAAAGTGCGGATGAAGTCCACGGCAGCTTTATGTTGTTCCGAAAGGGATAGCTCCAAATCATCCGTATCCCTTTCACCATCCGGTCGGGCCTCATGATGTTCCCGGTCGTCTGCCCCCGATGCTTCGGCGGAGCGTACCGACCCAGCGCCGTCGGATAATTCTCGATCCGACACCGTTTCTGTCGGCTGCTGGGATGCTGCGATAAGCTGTGCTATCTGCACAAGAATGTCCGGCATCGAGACCTGTAGAGGCGCAGTCTTTCGCTGCTTCGCCGAGGGCAGCTCCGCATCAGATGGCTCCCGCATACTTTTCCTATGCGAACGTCCGGAGTCCATCGGTCTCGAATCCCTGGCTGCCGGATGGTGTGACCTGGTCGCCGAAGAATCCTTGATCGGCGAAGCTGGCAAAATATCGGCGGTCACGCAGCCAAGGTGCGGTCGTGTGCGCTGACGAGAAGAAGCCTTAGCAGTCTCCGCGGACTGCCTATACAACGGAGCGTCCCGAGCGACGGACGTATGCTCCGCTTGCGACACATTTTGTACCACAACATCTGGTCCCAGATGTTGTTGTATGAGAGAGGGGCCTCTCTCGCTCGCGGCCCGGCTGGACCTGGACAAGCTAGGAACCGGACTCAAAGGCTTCCTCCGTTCTCGCTTACTATCCGCCGTCACTGGGTGTGCACCTTGTATGTTTATAGTGCTCGCATCACCCAAAATTTCCTCCTGGACCGCATCGGACGAACCCGGCTGCCGAACCATTCGGTGAATGGACGCTACACCGGGCGAGCTAGTGGACGACATTTGTCTAATCTCCATGAGCACTTTTGCCGCTAGCTCTGAATTTATTTGTGACGACGGACGCACACTTGTAGAAGATAACATGGAAACATCACCCTGTTCTTGTTCCTCTGAAATAGAAACTGAGAGAGTAGTGACCTTGCAGAGAAAGAGCCGGCATAGCCCTTTCTCCAGAAACAACATACCGTGACACACGTTTCCAATGTTTATCATCCCAATATTGACATACAGGACAGGGATTAGTGCGAGAACACTGACTACAATTAATACAATGATCATGAAAGTCAGAGGAAGATTTCTTCCCATTACAATTTGAACAATATCCTTTCATTGTGAAAAGTCAACAACAAGTCCTAGTTACTCGCACAAACCCCTGACACAAAGATACATAATAACATGATCCATTAATAAATGAAAAAACAATTGCAAATCAAAATAATTTTGAAAAAATATTTTTTCAGCGAAGCCCAAATTGCTGAAAAGTAACGTTGAGCCCCGATGGATCCGATCGCAAAGTGTGGTCAAAAATTTTAAATTTATATTAAATAATTAATGAGACACTTACGGATAATATAAATGTATCTTATAGTGAGATAAACTACACCAAAGGCAAACCCTCAAAAAAAGGCTGTTGCCAATGTAAACAAACAGTGTAAAACACCAGAAAACATGACTCCAGGCACTGCAAAAACTGGCCCGGAATCAGTCATCAAAATTACACTCTATCTGATGCAAAACAGAGACTCCCAGGGGAGAATCTGCAGAACATCAGATGGAAGATGCAGAACACAACGTTTATACACCCATGGGTGAAAACGTAACTATGGGGAAAATAACAGAAAACATTCTGTATCCAAGCAACTCTCCTAGGGAAATTTTAGAAATGAACTTTCTCAAAAATATGCCAAAAGCATGGGAGAATTGCAAGGGGGTGACTTTAGAAGGCTAGGGGAGAGGAAACACTGAATAAGCAGTGCAACATTTAACAAGAATGACAACAAGTACAGCCCTGATTATTTTTTTTGTCACTTCTTTTTCCTCTCCTCCTTCTATCCTCCTTAGAATCACCATTTCTCCAAAAATTATGTGTCCTCTATCCTCCTTAGAATCACCATTTCTCCAAAAATTATGTGTCTGGCATCCTTTAAACTGAGATTTACAAGCACAAAGATCAGTGAGATGTTGACTGATGAAGGGCCAAACAGAGAATAATTATTGGCGCCAATTTCGGGACGTCCGTGTCACTGCGCATGCGCAGTGGGGGCGTAGTATGGAGGTCCTTTAGGACATGATTTCTTTTTGTTTTGGATGCAAATTTTGGGGATTGGGGGGCAAAATTTGTGTTTGGCCCTGGTTTTGTTAGAGTTAGCACCAGCTAAGTCTGGGTCATGGTACAGTATAAAAATATATATAAAAAATTGCGACATCGACACCGTAGCTGCGACGAGTGGTGCAATCTCACAAAATTCTAAGTTCATCAAGGGCCATAACTCCAAGAAAAATATTTAGAACAACACATGCATTGAACAGTGGCTAGACATCAATAAGATACACTTACGTGCCAAATATAAAGTCATTCCATCAAGTATTTCAAAAGTTATTGAGTTTTGAAACTCGTTGGTCACAGACAGACCAACATGAAACTCGTTGGTCACAGACATACCGAGAGACACATGCATTGAACAGTGGCTAGACATCAATAAGATACACTTACATGCCAAATATAAAGTCATTTCATCAAGTATTTTAAAAGTTATTGAGTTTTGAAACTGGTTGGTCACAGACAGACCGACATGAAACTCGTTGGTCACAGACAGACCGACAGTGCCACTTATAGAGCTGCTAGTCGCAGCTAAAAATCTCCACATGCTTAATGATTAGGAAAGGATGTGTGTACCATACCTGCCATATGGGTTAAGGATATTTTAACTGTAATGATATACAAAATTAAGATATGAAGTGTGTTTAACGGTTATTACTTTTGAGATACTGACTATAGTGGGCAATCATCACGTGATTGCCACACCTCTGACTGAAACAATAGCTAAGAGGGACAACCCCATCCTGTCATATCTATTCACAAAGCTGGCGGTCAAATTTGACTATTTCTTTAATTTTCTCCCCCAAAACATACCTTGACCCCTCACTAGAATGTGCTCCTTAGCTCATTCCAGCGAGTGTTTATAAGTTATGCTTTGGAGATCAAAATGAAAACTTTTCTTTTAGTTTTGTACCATTGGGAGTTTGATCAGTCAAATGGACTGTGAATTTTGAGGTGGGGAATCAGCAAAACTCCTACCAAGTTTGCAATGGGAATGGGGCTGTCTATTACGCAGCCAAGGTGTCCTAAGAAATCACCCACAAGCCATTTGACTGACAGTCTGTGAGAACAGAGAATGTTCCAAAATATTCCCAGCTTTTCAGAGGTAAGAAAAAATAACCTCAAGGAATAAGCAGCATTAATTTTGGCAAACTGAAGTTGCTTTGATAATAGGGTTCCTCTATGCTGCAAAAAACCCACAAAACAAAACAAAAACTGACATTACCTGAACATGTAACACTCTAACAAGAGGGAACATTGTAGCTAGCCATTGACTAACAGTATCATCTGTGCTGTCTTTAGTTTCTTTCTCTGTTTTCCTTGACAATGGATCTGAAGTATGGGTTTCAGCATTTCCTTTCGAGTCCACTGGCATACTTGGAGAGCTTGTGGTGGCCAAGGAAACTGAAAAAAGTTGATATGAGGAGAATGATAATGAAACTGTATGATAAAGTGTGTAGTTCTGAAACACCACACGAAGGTGACTTATGCTCTACTTGAATAAGGCTCAGGAAGGCAACTACCCTATAGTTCCAGTCATTTCACTATAATGGGAAACTAGGTGCCATAAGTCTCTTTGAATAGCATACTTTGGAAGCTATTAACCTTTAACCCTTAAAGGCCCAATACTGACTTTGAACACTTTTTACAGTAACAAAATAGGTAACATTTTGGTAAACTTCCAAGTTACATTCCATGTATCTTCGCAGTTGTTACTAGCAGGTCTTGGCTACCATGATTTGCCTAGAAGACAACTGCAAAGCCCCTGCATGTAAACGTTGAAGTGTCGTAAAAATCTCCATGTGACTTTCATGCACTTTGTGGTCGAAGAACGTGTTCTTTTACATACAATCAAGAAGCAGCCCTGCAGACAATAATCAAATTATATGGGCTGTGGTTTCTTGTCAAGCCTTAGCTGCCTCTAAAGGAAGCCAAGACTTGACTAGAAATCACTGCAAAGCTGCTATAGACTCATAGGTTAGTGAGCAGTAGAAAGTCTGGAAAATTGCCCAGCCCTTAAAAGTTAAAAGAGACTTGGTGTGTTCCCATTGCAGGTATTATTTGGCATATATGTAATTTTGAATCCATCAGTTTGTGATGGATTTTCCAGGTGGCATTTACTGATTAGTGATCCCCAACCTCAAAACCAGAGGCTTGGACTGACATATTATAGTAATCTCATTTAAATGGTTTCAAGAATAAGCCTTGTAACAGAATGTAAGTTTCAGGGGAATATTTCAACTGGATGGTATCGCATCGCATGTTACGACACATATTGCCATTAAAGTGATCTAAAATCTTGTTACTGATCACTAATTGCAGTACATGCATTGCTGGTTGAAAAAACAATTTACACATAGCAATCTAGGCATATTACTGTGTTTACTTTTGTTTTACAATTTTTCCAGACAGTACACTTTACAACAAACTGTCTTTTATGAAGCGGCCTCTCATTGGCCACCACTTAGTGAGATAATTCTGTCAGAGCTTATAATATGGAAACCAACACACGTCTGATTCAGCACACATATTTTAAACTGAACATGTGGTGTTTTGGTGAATATTTTCTGCTGTACCCTATTTCAAAGTTTAGTTGGCCTTTCTAAAGAATAAAACATTCATAATACAATACGTGTTTTTATTGAAATTCATTTTCCCCCATGTTTTCATTTACAATCCTTACTGACAAGAGAAAGAGTAATCACGACATGTAAAAACATTACATTGCATGTTTATCAACATTGTGGGAAATCCCCACAATTCAATGTTACAACACTGTTGGTCCAGTACTTCTAAGTTGGAGACAATATATAGGTTACTGTTGATCCCAACGGGTTGTGCATCGAAGGATATTCGTTTACGCAAATGTTAACAAAAAGTATGAATTTACGCACTTCGGTATTGAAAGTTTTCACTTAAAAGGAAATGATAAAAAAATCTGCAGTACAAATGAAAGCTGAAAACATGATACAAAATCCATTTTTCATGATGTGAGTAATCTTGGGAGCTGGTTAAAACATCCCAAACCATAGCATCCCTCACACAAAATTGGTCAAAATGTTCCCTGCCATTGGTAACAAAGTACCCCAACATTGGTCAAAATGCAGACAAACTTCAGTAAAAACATCTCCTGGCATTGGTCAAAATGTCCCATGACAAAAATGTCCCCTTCTACTAGTATTACCCAACTCACCAAGTTTTGACCAGCACCAAAACACACTTTGCATGCCAAATTTTATTTCAAAATTAAGATTTAAAAACTGCTATGTAATTTTCATTAAATGCTGTACACCTTTTCAATTTGTATAGCAATTGCAAGTTTCAAAAATTAAAATATTCCCTTTTTGTTTTCAGTTTTTGAACAAATGAAACTATTTAATTTCAACGAGCAAGAGCCTAGTTCAAACTTTGATAACCTTTTACCTCAACAGAACAGGTGCTCCAACATGCTGTCTCTGGGGAACTTGCAAGTTGCATTCTAAGTATGTGTAATGGCAGTCATTTCTAGTCAAGTCTTGGCTGCCTAGATAGGCAGCCAAGACATGCCGAGAAACAAATGAAAAGCTCACGATGGAAACTCTTTGCAAGGCAATAAAAACGTCCAATGATGGGGTTCAATTTTAGTAAGGAATAGCCTGGGAATCAAAACATTTTTTGGGCTAATTATATACATTATTTATTGCATCAGAACTTTTAGAATGAAATTTTAATGGTTTCCAGGCATAATATTGTATGGCATAAATAGGATGACTACTCTTTATGAAATCAGATTATTTTCTATGTTATACCAGTTCCATATGACAGCCATCAGAAATAAACAAACCTTGCGATTTCTCTGTTACTAATGGTGAAGCGGCCTCAGCTAAAGCAAAATCAATGGCTATTTGCTCAGACTTTTCCTCTTTCTTTTTAGAAATTCTAGGAGAGTATGCTAACCACTGATTCAAAGCTGGGTCAACAGTTATGGCCATTCCATGAATTTGTAACATAGCTACAGCTGGTGCTGGAAAAAAGAACATGGTATATACTTCAAAAACCTTTCCATTAATTTCCAATGATGTGCATTAGTTTTGCAGAGATTCAACCTTTTCAGTTTTTTGCTTTTGCATAAATTCATCCTCTAGGTTTGTTCAACCCTCAAGTCCTCATACAGCCACAAACTGCCATTACCGGTATTATTATAGATCTGAAAAAGCTGCCAAGTGTATTCTTTTCTGAAATCTCAACCAGTGGGCTGAATTTAACTTGGCAATGTTTTTACATCATTGTTGTCTGCATGTACAGGGTGCCATCAATGATGTAGAAACACTTTTCAGTTATCTGCAGCTGTGTACATGTATATAAGGAAGTATCATATTTATTAATCTGAGGTTTTGAGGGTTAAACATATTTTATTTGTCATTAGGCCTACGAAAGTTAAGAATCTGTTCCTCAGGCCTTCCCATGTGGTCATTTTGGCTGCCGCATGCTCTCTTTTTATAACCAATGCAAACTCAAAAAAAATAATAATTAAATGGTTTATGTCTGATACTTTACCCAAGTTAATAAAATTGATAAATTTGTCCCTTGAGTGCAACAGGTTTGCAATGCTTTACCACCCATGCTATTCAGTAGATTATGGGGCCTAAAACATAAAACAACAAAGAATATGAACTTTTGAGGGCAAAGAAATAATTACAAAAATAAAATAAAAAATCACCCACACGCACGCAATTTTACAAAAAATGGCCTGAGAAACAGAAGATACTTTATAGGGCCCTAATGGTGCAAATTTAACTCCCTGCACACTAATATCAGAAATAATGACTGTTTGAGCAGCATAATGCAAAAGGAATTTAACCAATTCAATCTCATTTGACAGACATCAATGAGGTCTGTCAAATGATTTTGAAAGGATTAACCCTTTACCTAACCTGAAAAGCAGGCGACACTTGCAAAAATAATTCTTGAATAACCAATTTTTTTCATTTTTTGTCTCCAAAACATAGGTTATGACCCCTTGTTGGAACAAGCTCGACGAGCTCGTTCCAACAAGGGGTCATAACCTATGTTTTGGAGACAGAAAATGAAAAAAATAATGAAAATTAATTGGTGATTTTTGAGAATAGCGCTGGCCGGTTTTGGCTGTTACGTTAGGTAAAGGGTTAAATGCCTGGTTGCATTTTGGGAAAAAACTGAAGGTTGATATGAGTGTGCAGAGTTAACCAAGACAATTTATATCTGAAATAGAATGAGCACTCTAGTTAACCCTTCACTTAATTTAATAGCCATACCAGGCATGGCATACTAGAAAATCAAGGAGTGCAAAACAGTTGCCCTCCTCAGATTGCTTGGGAGTACAATTGCACAGGAAATTTTCAATGCAAAAACTTGTATGCTATTTTGGTTATGTTATATTCACTTCAAGGTATTAATATTGTGACTGAAAAATTGTACTACATTCAATTGCGAAGTGGAAAAATTGGCACACACATTTTCTCATTATTCAAGATGTTGCATTGAATTTTTGTGTGACTGTCTTCTACACTCAAAATATATTGAAATGCGACACAGAATGGGTCATGAATTATTTCGAATCAATGCAACATTAACAAATCGTCCCCTGAGTTCCAATGTGTTCTCTGTGCCAGTAGGCACAGAGAACACATTGGAACTCAGGGGATGAAATGATAATAGATTTTAAAGGCAGCCCCAAGCAGGTCTGGCATTCCAGAAAATCAAGGGGTGCAAAAATTTGCCCTCCTCAATTTTTTTCTAGGCGTGCAGTAGGCATGCAGCACTCCTGCACTCCTAAAGAATGCCAGGCCTGCCATACCTTGCCATCATTATTCATACAAATTTCAATTCATATTCATTATCTTTTTCAAGTTTTCTTTAAAAAACAAAGCTCATGACCCTTCATTGTGTGCTTACTGGACTTGGTGCAATGATGGGTGAAAAGCTATGTTTTGGAAGCCAAAAGATTTAGTAAATGAAGAAATGATTATTTGCTTCTAGTCATGTAAAGCAAAGGGTTAACTGAATAATGGCTAGAAGAGTATCCATTCACTGAAGATTATTTACAGTACTAATGTATGTAATCATCAATCTGACCTATATAATCAAGACTTTTTATAGAAAGAGTCCTTAGTTTACCTGGAATGCAAGTCATCTTGACTGAAAATTTGGGAAGAAATTGAGGATATCAACATTATTTGAGGGGGTTCCAGATCATCTTATTGGTGGGAATTGGAAACTAACAATTTTTATGAGAGGCAATGAAAGAGGAAAATTTAATGTTTTCTCATACCCTCAAGGGAAACAATTCTGGAATCCACTCAAGAATGGTAGACTTTTTTTTTAACCCCCTGCACACTGATGTAAAAATCTAAAAATTTCAGGCTGCTATTTTTCCCATGATGCAACTAGAAATTTAATCAATTCAGTCTTGTTTGACAGAGCTCAAACAAGACTGAATTGATTAAATTTCTAGTTGTATTATGAGAATAATGGCTACTTGAAATTTTGGTATTTTGACATCAGTGTGCAGGGGGTTAATGTATGCCATACACATTGACTTCCTTTGAATCTCAACTTAAATGTACAGAAACAAAAACAAGTGATTGATACTGAAGTTTCTGGGTGTCTTATACCAGACATAATGACCTATTTTAAGTAAATAGGTCACCTAGACCTACTTAGTCTGTGTCACTCCATTCTCAAAGATGTATATGCATGCCAAGTTTGATAACCCTTAGTCATGTGGTATAAAAATTAAGATCCTGGCTGGCTTCTTGCACATATTTTGGAATCAAATTTAACCCTTTACCTAACACGAAAAGGCAGATGACACTTGCAAACAAAATTCTTGAATAACTATTTTTTTAATTTTTTGCATTAAAACATAGCTTATGATCCCTTATTGGAATGAGCTTGTTCCAATGAGGGATCATAAGCTATGTTTTTGACGCAAAAAACTGAAAAAATAACAAATACTGAACGGTAATTTTTATGAATAGGATTGGTCAGTTTTGGCTGTTATGTTGGGTAAAGGGGTAAATGAGTTTTCAGGAGTATTGGAGAAATGTTTACAGCATTTTTCACAACACAGGACCACATAATTCAATCCATTGACTAGCCTGTTGAAACAAAAGGTTACAGTAATGAACCTATCAGATTCTCATGCAGAAGTCTTTGGAATCATTCTTCAACATTACTGATGAATTTGGCTTGAAAATGCTGATGTTAGCTAATGATATGGAATAGAACTCACCGAAATAATGAATATGTAAAAACATTTTTAGACAAAATATTGACCAAATATTTTTCCAGGTTCTTACGAGACTGGTATTCAAGGGTTATGCAGGTCCTAGAAAAATTATTTTAAAATCCAGGGTATTCAAGAGGTTGTGGGACCAAGCTTGAATTGTTTTGGGGACAGGTTTAAGTGATGGAGAGTTGCTTGCACAAACACATTGATAGACAAACACGCTCACATGCAAAGAGTGTGGTGGGGGGGGGGGGGGGGGGGGGGAGGGGGGGAAAACAAAAGCATTATTTGGAAGCTACAATAAATATACCTCAATATCCATTGAGTCGATCAATATCAAGAAATATTTTAACACTTTTGCATTACCTTGTAAGGGAGCCAATAAAAACATTTTCCATGCTTCATCAATTTCACTAGACATCAAAACTAAAGGGATATTTATATACCATAAATTTATCTTATCATAAGTATGTATGTAGTTCTTATACAAAATCTGTATCTTTCAACTGCATAATACAAGCGCTTGCTTGGTTCTACAGATTTATAGACCATTGCAAGCTTTTGAAACAGGTTTGTGAGGAACCTGGTATGTTTCTATAAAAAAGGAAATTATAAAGGGTATTTAAAGGTTTTCAACATTTGCTACAAAAGCATAACTTAAAGGTTATCAATGGAAGGAGCTCATTCCATAAGTTATGTATTTAGGCAAAAAATGATTATTTTTTTTAGTTATTGAAGAAGGTTTTTTGCAAGTGTCATCTTCTACTCGTGTTAAGTAAACATTTTGTAAAAGTAAGTCAAGAAATAAGCAGCAGTTTTCTGAGTTTTTTACCTCAGTGTGAATAAACACAGATATATGCATATCAGAATTACTTTGTTTTACTTGATATTACTAGCCAAGTTCTAAACAAATGTTATCAGTAAAAAATGTTCTTATCTGAAAGAGATAACGGTATGTTTCATCTTTATTTGTAATTTGTTTGTACAGACCTGTGGACACACAAGATAACACATGGAAAAAAATGAGGAATAAAATACTTAGTGAAGTTCTTATGCCTATTTATGTATCTATTTATCATACCTTCTGACAGCATGTTAGTACTGGGCATCTGTACTGTAAATGTCACACACTCTGTGCTCTGTGAATACTCTGACTGCTTTCCGCTGCTGATGATGTAGTTGTGATCATGCCATGCAGATGTATCAGTAGGTCCATGCAACAGTGGTATAACTCCAGACTCTCTTGTTTCTGTAAACATAATTAGTTACAAATATCCAAGAACCCAATATCATACATTGTTGTGAGGAAATGAACTTTTACAAATCCATTCCCGATTCAGACTTCAGAGTCAATATTAGCTTCTAGGAAAGTATTGGCTAGCTGTTGAGACAAGAATTTCACTGGAAACCACTAGAAGAAAATTCAAGGAACACCTGTGGATAGTCAATAAAAGTAGAGGCATGGCCAAGCTAACTGAAGGGCAGCAGAAAAATATTTTACCCCCCCCCCCCCACTTCATTTCGCCTTTTGTTGGGTTAAAATAGAGCACTCCCCATTGGTGAAGGTCTAGGATCTTCCCCAGGAAAAAAATTAACTTCTCATACCAACTGGAGCACCCTGGGTACTTTTTGAGATTCTGAAGTACCCAGAAATTGGGGAAATACCCATTAACAAATTACCCAAAAAATAATAGGGTTAGAGTACATGAAGCAGTTTTAGAGATTTCAGGCATGAAAGTATATTAGGTTGATATTTATGAGGAAAAGTAGGGGAGGGGGAGTTGGCCCCCCAAGTCCAACCTGTGGCTACACCGCTGAATAAAAACTGTCCTAAACTTATCCCAAGATTCTAGTAGTATTCCTGAATTCCCACTCTGGCATAGCCAGTAAAACCTGTTACCCAGTTGTGGGTTTCAGTCAAGTATTGGCAGTCTGTAGATTTTAATTTATTTATATTTTGATGTTCAAGAACATGTTGAGCATCTATGGCTATATCAGGAATGCAAAACACATATAAAGTAAAATGCACCCATGCTGCCAACTTTAGAGGACTACCATGGGAGATCATAACAGAATGTGTTTACCACAGTAAATAAGCCCTGCTCCACTACCTTCAGTTCCCCAAAGAGATTTTATTGATGGTCTTGAAAACTTATTCGTGACTGCAAAGAAAAACACCTATTCTGAGGTCACAACGTTTATCAGTCAACCTTAGGCTTTGGGGATGAACTTAATGAACACCTCAAAATGTTAAGTGTTTTCATCAGATTGGTTCTAAAATCAGGGCAATCCTTTTCCCTAATACAACAGCCACATGTACCCAGAGGTACTCCAAAAAAAAAAAAATATTTCAAAATGTTTTAGCTCCAAAAAAACCCCATTATGACTCTGCATTGGAACAAGCTCAATTATGTTTTGGATGAAAAGTTAAAAAATTTATAGTAATTTATATATTTTTTATACTTACCAATGACCCAGACATAGCTGGTGCTAACTCTTAAAATATAGGGCCAAACACAAATTTTGCCCCCCAATCCCCAAAATTTGCATCTAAAACTAAAGAAAACATGTCCTGAAAGGCCCTCCACACTTCGCCCCTACTGCGCATGCGCAGTGTCAAGGACGTTCCGAAATTGGCGCCATTAATCATTCTAATAACCAGTGCCTGGTAAGCGCTATGTACTCAGCGGGGAGGCAAGAGTTCCCAACTCCTGGGAGGGCCATCCCCGTCTGGGTCATTGGTAAGTATAAAAAATATATAAATTACTATAAATTTTTTAACATTTTTATACTGTACCAATGACCCAGACATAGCTGAATAGTAAAAAGGCTGGAGGGCCAAGGACATAGAGCAAAATGGAATACGCTCAATAAAATAAAATATAGTCATCCCCTGTAGGGAAAAGAAGTAATAGGCCTTACATGTATCTTTCTTATTTATGATAAATTAGAAAGATACAACACCTTCCAAAAATTGAGCTTCATACATCCATGTACTCTATTAATATCCAATAATCCTTATACTAATAATTTTTAAAGTAAGCCAATAATAAAGTAAGTCTAGAGAATAGAGACTCTTATACTTCTAAAAGTGTGTGAGAATTGCATAATCATGTCCGTTGACATATGCAATATTCAAAGGCTATACTTTAAAAACTAAGACTTGAATGAATTTTATAAACTTAAACTTCTCACTAAACAACCATCCCAATAACAGCTCAGAATTACTAACTCCGGAGGAGGTATCCCCTTGTTTTCATAGTAAAAACAGGTGACCCAAGGGAACACCCTCCCCCCCCCCTTTTTCTTGCCCTGGGTCAAATAGCCCAGAGCGAAGAGGGCAGCCAAACGGAGACACTGCCGAAACAGACAGCCTACCTAGCTATAGTAGCAACTGTTAAGAGAATGACATTCTGAGCAGTAGATAATAGACCTAACAATAGAGGCCTCCAGAAATGGACTCGATATTTCTGAGATAAAATTCATGAATGGATGGCTGAGCGCAATGAGCAGCCTTCAAAAATCTATAATAGCAACACTATTAATGTAAGCCCAAGAAGGAGAAGAACTCTTACTTCATGAGCCGAAATCTTAAGCACAACTGCTAAGCTAATGATATACCATAAGCAGTACGCTAGTTAATAGAAACCATTAACAATAAAATGGAGCGTAACGTCCTTCTACTAGACATCAAAGACAGAAGAAGCTTACGCCCTTGTAATAAACAGATATCTGTTTATAAATACATAAACTGTACCCGGAAAGAGTAAAGGCCTATGCCCATACGAAGACGGAAGGACCTTAAAATAATAGGTTCCGGATAATAGGAGCCTAACTCTTATGCAACAATCCAACCTAAATAGTAACGGAAGTATTGATTCCGAAACTATGAAAGTGAAAATCATCCATCGATAGTGCATGAAACTCACTGACTCTACAGTAAAAGAGAAACCAACAGAATTACTGTCAAAAAGGTCAGAATTTGAAAACTACTGTTTCCAGAGACTCAAATGATTACTTAGCTAAATAAGAACCGAAGTTAAAATCCGTATAGGAATTTAATCTAAAGATTCTAAGTCTATTTATCAAAAAGTTACTAACTGACTTAGATAAAGAGACAAAGACTCAATTGTAAACTATAGTAGAGTGCATAGGTATGAGGTAACATAAACCTATAACCTAAATAACACAGGCTGCAGTAGATCTTGTGAAACAAGTATACTAAAAAATAGCAATGAGTAGTATGGAGGGATCAACCATATGAACATAATGATCCCTACACCACGACGGAAGAGCCTCCACTTTAGTCGCATAGAATAGCGAAGAAGAGGATCTCCTATAGTAAGAAATCGCGTCCAAAGCTCGTCCAGTACAGTGCATACAATGCAATACGGACCACACAACGGAATACATGAAGGTTGCGACCTTGCTGGTTGTGATAAAGATGACACGATTTACCCAGTGAAAAAAGATCCTCACATAGAGGAAGATTTCACGTTAAGATCCACAGTAGACAAGAGAGTAAATTACTCATGATCTCTGTGAAGATAGAGATGCTATCAACAGAAATGTATAGTGGTTGTTTATCTTAGCAATACCTGCTAAAACAACAGCGCCGGAGGATACGCGTATCCTATCATTCCGTCCTATAGATCAATAGAGCGTTAACAGTATTAGCTCAGAGATCTGGACAAGCCAACACATACGTCTGCAATTGATTAGCAAGCTGTGTCATAAATAAAACATCATTGGGCGCTCCCATAGATAGCAAATCTGATTAAATACTTGTTTGTTGAGAGTCCATTCTGACAGCAACAAGCGACCCGTAAGAGAACGGGAGTGCGATAAAACAATCAGACGACCCAGAATATGACGGACCAAAACTGAACTTGGTGTACTATAACCAACAGACGGATTCTTTCCATTAAATTGAATAACGGAAACGAAAGAGTGCCTCCCTGGTTCCGGAGATACGCCACTACTGTCGAATTAAAGGACAGGAATTTGGGCATGCGTTTCTGAATAATGTTCATGCAATGACATAAAGCAAGCCTAAAAAACATTATTCCGCGGAAGTTAAACTGATAACTAAAAGACTGCGGAACCCAAAGACCCTGGCACTTCGAATCCGTAGGGATCAGTATATATCCCAATCTGTTTGACTGGCAACCGTCATAACAGCCACACTCGGGTCCGGCAACTGCGGCGGCACTCTCTGAGTCAACCACCGAATGTTTGCCCCAGTCTGAATCTCTTGTAACACTAGATAGACAAGAGAATGTATAATTCAAGCAATTCATGGATTGCCGGAAAGTTGCCGTCGAAGAGAAGCTCCTCCGAGAACGAAGCGACTCAGAGAGTTCTTAACCTACTATCCACGCGTGGATGTAGCTAGGGCTGCATCACGTCTAACCAACTCCAATCAGCCACTGAAGGGCGGAGTTATACGTGAAGAAACTACTGCCCTCAAAAGAAATTACATTGAGAATAATATCCCGTAAATCTTTTCTTGAAGACGTAATGATAACGCCTCAGTAAGGCGGATTACGTATAATAAAGCGTCTAAGTTAAGTCTACTATACATAATGTCGTTCCCAACATTGAAATTGGAAAAGACATAAACGGCGAAAAAGAATATATGCAGTCTTTAATCACCGTCTAGACGCATATGAACTCTCGGTATGCCCTGCTCTGCCAAAATAAACTATAAGTAAAAAAGATAAAATGGCAGAAATGAGCCACGCGGACAAGAAACTAAACTATCATGCTTAGTAGCAGGCTTGTATATATATATAAATATATAGCGTCGAAAAATAAAACACATGTTGTAATGACAATATTGGACTGCGTCGGTAAGTCAGGGACAAAGCCCCTGTACCGATCGAAAAATCCGAGTCCAATGACGCTATAAGTCTCTTATCCAAGATCGCAGCAATGAAGTCCGAAAAATAATCACTGGAAGAAATGCCAGAAGATAAGAAAGGCATCTTCCGATACTACTAAAGGGAAAACTCGAAATCTTTCGAATCCCTTTCGCCATCCTGTCGGACCCTATAAAGCGTTCGGTCGTCCGTAGCTTGATGCAACCGCGGACCGAACCGACCCAGCGCCGTCGGATAATTCCTGATTCGACCGAGAAACCGTCAATTGCTGGGATGCTGCGAAACAACTGTGCTAACTCGGATAGCACGTCCGTCACTGAGGCCTGAGGAGCAGCGGTCTTACGATGCATTGCCGCAGGAAGCTCCGAGATCGTTACCCCGTGCATACTTCCAATATGCGAGCGAACGGAGTGTATAGGCCTCGTGTCCCTTGGCTACCGGATGGCGTGACCTATTCGCTGTGGAATCACTGAATACCGAAACTGATCGGATACTCGAGGTCACGTAGCCAATGTGCGGTCGTGTGCCCTGCTGTGAGGATGAGGAAGCATTAAAGACAGTCTCTCGGACTGTCAATATAACGGAGCGTCCCGAGCAACGGACATATGCTCCGAATGTAAAATATCTGAACCACAACATGCGGTCCCCTATGTTGTTGGCTTCCTCCGATCTGTCCTCAATCTGCCGTCACTGGGTGAGTACTAAAGTAATTAAAGTGCTCGCATCACCCAAATCTCCTTCCTAGACCGCAACGGACGAACCCGGCAGCCGAACCATTCGATGAATGTACGCTACACCGGGTGAGCTAGCGAATGTCACTTCGTAAGCGATAGACATATTCCATGAGCACATATTGCCGCTAACTCTTCATTAACTATGACGACAGAGGCACACTTTTGAAAGACATCTCCATAACTCTTCGAACAAGAAACCAGAAATGCTTGGATAGCAAGCATAAAATAATAATATATATAGCGTCGTTCAATAATTCGATAGTTTGCGTGACATTATTGGACTATGTCGGAACTGAGGGACGATGTCCCTGAACCGAACCAAAAATTTCTAAGTCCACCGATGCTATCAGTTTCTTATCCGGCATCGCAGCATATGTTGTTCCGAAAGGGAAAGCTTGAAATCCACCGAATCCCTTTCGGTATCCCGTCGGACCGGATGAAAATTTTCGGACGTCCGTACCCGCTTCCGCGGAGCGTCCCGACCCAGCATCGTCGGATAAAATATATGCGACAGATTCAGTTGATGCTGGGATGCTGCGATAAACTGTGCTATTAAGGAAAGCACGTCCGTTCCCGAGGCCTGTGCAGTAGCGGACTTACAATGCATTGCCGCTGGAAGCTCCGTGTACGTTGACTCCCGCACACTTCCTATGCGAACGTCCGGAGTCTGCAGGCCTCGAGTCCCCGGCTACCGACCCAGCGCTGTCGGATAATTCTCGATCCGACACCGTTTCTGTCGGCTGCTGGGATGCTGCGATAAGCTGTGCTATGTGCACAAGAATGTCCGGCGTCGAGACCTGCGGAGGCGCAGACTATCGTTGCTTCGCCGAGGGTAGCTCCGCATCAGATGGCTCCCGCATACTTCCTATGCGAACGTCCGGAGTCCATCGGTCTCGAATCCCTGGCTGTCGGATGGTGTGACCTGGTCGCCGAAGAATCCTTGATCGGCGAAGCTGGTAATATATCGGCGGTCACGCAGCCAAGGTGCGGTCGTGTGCGCTGACGAGAAGAGGAAGCCTTAGCAGTCTCAGCGGACTGCCTATACAACGGAGCGTCCCGAGCGACGGACGTATGCTCCGCTAACGACACATTTGTACCACAACATCTGGGGCCAGATGTTGTTGAACGAGAGAGGGGCCTCTCTCGCTTGCCGTCCGGATGGACCGGAACGAGCTATGAACCGGACTAAAAGGCTTCCTCCGTTCTCCCTCCGATCCGCCGTCACTGGGTGTGCATTAAGTTAATTTTATAGTGCTCGCATCACCCCAAAATTCCTTCTAGACCGCAACGGACGAACCCGGCTGCCGAACCA